>OY755175.1:19937131-20167561 GCA_963576735.1 Bedellia somnulentella
GTATGGATAAATGGCAATCTGCCTACCATAACGGAAACAAAAGTTTTGAGTATATGTATTTATGAAAACAAGTTACCCTACAATAAAAACAGTGACTTACCTGGAGACGCTCCCTGCCCACAATCACATTTCTGACAGTCGGGCGCAGTGCCCCAGTGACCGCGCGCGCAAATGTTGCACGCCGCGCCGAGCGACCCCGCCGGGCACACGCAGCGACCGCTCACCGGGTCGCACACTTTGCCTTCACTACATGATGGGCAGGCTGGAATATAATGAAAAATTAGGATCAGCTGGTTTTTGCTGCAACTCATTTTTTATTTACAAGATCAAAAAGTCAAGTTTTCGTTACATTGTTTGCTCCTGTGCAGTTAGTTTTGTAATTAATTTAAGTCACATTTGCAGGGTCCTTGATTGAAAGAAGTAGCTATGTATGATGCAGATACAAATTCAAATAGTTGAAGATTACATAAAAGGAGTCCTACAACCACTAATGACCATCTATTAACTATAACAACTCGATACTCACGTAAACATCCGTTCGGCCCGAACCCGTAGTACCCCGGCAGACAAGCGTCGCAGTGCGGGCCGGCGACCCCGCGCGCGCAGGCACAGCGCCCGCTGACCGGGTCGCACGCGCTGCCGCCGGACCCGCACGCACACGGCTGGCATCCCACCTCTGAAAGACCCCAGTAGCCTTCCTGTCATCAATAATTTTATGTTTAATGGGTTATTCGCTATGGTTTAAGCTTTAGTTTTACTAATGTTGTTTACTTATATCTTTTTTTAATTCTAAATATATAAATATTCCAAGGAACAGTTTTTTTGTTATGTTATGTCATTATGAAAACTAGTTGTAACTTTTTACGATTATATTACAATCATATTTTTTTCTGTACGCCGTGTAGTGTCGGCTTAGAATAGCACTACCCTGTTTCTACCGATGGGTGTACGTAAGAGGCGACTAACGGTATTGTGGCTTTTAGGGGATTTTTGGGCGATGCGGTTGGAGACCCATCACCAACAACCTTTATTTTACCATCTTTTCCCTACTCAACATTCCAAAAGTGGCTGAGGAATTTTATTATTCCTTAGCTCTGGCTACCCCTTCTAGGGGTTTTTAGCCGTTAGTATATGTATGTATGTTTAAAGTATCATATAAATATCTGCGGTAAAATGGCGTCGCGCATTTATGTCAGCTGCAAGTAACACCCTCCTTTCTAACACCCGCAAGACACTCTATAGGAACGACCACAAACTTTACACTGTGATGGTTGGTCAAGCTCTTAATTCACGTCTTATTTGTTCAAATACGATTATAGTTTGTATATTATTAACACACTTATATTAGCTTCACCTGTATTATTTATTTATTTTATTTGAACACTTTATTGCATACAGAATAAATATAATGTATTTTACTAAAGTACAGAACATTACAACTTAGTACACAAAGGCGGACTTATCGCCTTAACGCGATTTCTTCCAGTCAACCTTCTTGGTGAGGAAAAACAAGTAAACAACTCTTAACTAGAAATAAATGACAATCAGTCTGCAAAACCAAACTTAACTACAACCAAACTTTACAACCTTAACCTAAATATTAATTTATATATCTAATAGTGTGTAGCTGTGTAGTGTCGGCTTAGAATAGCACTACCCCATTTCTTCCGGTGGGTGTACGTAAGAGGCGACTAACGGTTTTGGGGCTTTTGAGGGATTTTTGGGCGATGCGGTTGGGGACCCATCACCAACAACCTTTATTTCACCATCTTTTCCCCACACAACTTCCAAAGGTGGCTAAGGAATTTCTAATTCCTTGGCTCTGGCTGCCCCTTCTAGGGATTTATAGCCGTGAGTATATGTATGTATGTATGTATGTATATCTAATAAGAGAGTGACAGAGCTTGCCAAGGCGTGGGACTTCTGATATCTGAAAGGATGGCTAAGTGCATGAAAGATTATGCGTGTGTGAGTCCAAGGCTCCTATGGATAAAGGTGAAGGTAGGGCTTGTCCGGATGCGCATAATTTGCGTGTATGCTCCGGACATGTCCAGATCACTATCCGAGAGGGAGGAGTTTTGGAATCTGTTAGACGATGTTGCGAATGGGTGTGATGAAAATGAGAAAATTGTTATGTTAGGAGATTTTAATGGTTGGGTTGGTGTGTCACGCAACGGTTGTGAAAGAGTTTTAGGAAAGTTTGGTGATAAAAGAGTGAACGAGAATGGTGAGAAAGTGATTGATATATGTTTGGAGAGGAATCTTTGTGTTACGAACACGTTGTTTGAACACAAAGATATCCATATGTATACTAGATAGAGAGGAAGCGAGAGAAGTATGATAGATTTTGTGATAGTGGATGAAAGGCTAAAAGCAAAGGTTGTTGACACCAGAGTCCATAGGGGCATTAACGTTGGCACAGACCACTTTCTCGTGATATCACGATTAAGGGGACTGTGCAAGCGTTGGCGTCACAGGGCCAAAGTGTCGGCAACTGAATTTGCGAGAGTAAAAGTGGAGAAATTGGAAGAGGATGAAAATATTAGAGATGAATATATGAAGAATTGGACGACAGGCTAAGTTGCCTGGAGATGAAGGATGAATTGGAAATAGAAGAAGTATGGGATGTGCTCAAATCGTCAATGGTTGAATGTGCGACGGAAGTATGTGGATTGAGTAAAAGAACAAATAGACCACCAACAAGTTGGTGGGATAAAGATGTGAAAGAGGCAGTTGGAGATAAGAAGAAAGCTTGGTTAGATTTACTAGCGATTAAACGAATGGATGCGAGAGTAACAGATGATGTAGTGAAGAATAGTGAAGATGAATATAAGAGAGTTAAGAATGAGGTTAAGAAGAAAATAGAAAAGAAAAAGCGTGATCTGATAGAATGGTGTGAGAGGAAACTCTCTGATAATTTCCGGAATAACCAAAAGTTGTTCTGGAAATATATCCGGAAAGAAAAGGGAGTTTCCCAAAACACGAGAGTGAATGTTGTGAGAGATGAACAGGGTGAATTGGCGACGGATGAAAGTAGCATAAGACGAGTATGGAAGAACTATTTTGAGGGACTCTTTGAAAAAGAGGATTCATCCATTTCTTCGCCAATCAGCAGTAATGTTGATTGGAACGACGTTTTGGGTGACTTTAGTGACAGTGAGATCAGTATGGAAGAAATAATGAAAGCAATGAAAAGTATGAAACTAGGGAAAGCGGCAGGGTATGACAGGATAAACACTGAAATGCTGAGGGCTGGTAAAGGGGTGGTGACTACCTGGTTGTACTTCCTTTTCCAAAAATGCTGGTCGAGTGGCAAAGTGCCACAAGACTGGTGCAAAGCGGTAATTGTGCCTTTATATAAAGGAAAGGGGTCACACCAGGAGGCTAGAAACTACCGTGGAATTAGCCTACTCAGCATTGTCGGTAAATTGTATGCAATGGTTTTGATTGAAAGAGTGATGAATGAAACGGATGATAAAATTTGGGATGTGCAAGCAGGATTTAGAAAGGGAATGGGATGTATGGACCAAATCTTCTCTTTAAGGAGCATCACCGAAAAGTTCTTAGCTAAAAACCGAAAGGTGTATTGCTCCTTCATTGATTTAGAGAAGGCGTATGATAGGGTGGTAAGAAAGTGTTTATGGGAGGTGTTATCCAAGTTCGGTTTGGGGAGTCGACTTATACGTGCACTGGTATCACTCTATGAGGATTCCAGTGCATGTGTGAGAGTAAACGGGGAAAATACTGACTGGTTCGGGATCTCTCGGGGTGTCCGACAGGGTTGTGTAGCTTCCCCGTGGCTCTTCGATTTGTTCATGGATGACTGTTTAACAGAGTTGCGTGAAAGTGATTATGGATTGAGAATGGGTGGAGTCATCATTAAATGCCTCTTATATGCCGACGATCAAGTGCTACTTGCATCATCGGTGGAAGAGCTGCAAGAGATGATGAATATTGCATGTGCGTCTTTTGAAAAAAAGGGAATGAGGGTGAATGTGGATAAAACAAAAACTATGGTTTTTGAGAGATAGGTGAATATGACCGAATGCGTGATTGAGATTAATGGTAAGAAAGTGGAACAAGTGACAGAGTTTGTATATTTGGGAAGTTTGTTTACTAGGGATGGAAAGTGTGATGAAGATTTCGAGAGAAGAGTGAAAAAGGGTAATGCGGTAAATGGAGCACTGGATAGTCTAATGTCTAGCTAGTCAGTCAGTGTCTGAAAAGGCCCGAATGGCTGTGCATGATTCTGTCTTCGTTCCTACGCTTATGTATGGCAGTGAATGTTGGGCGTGGCAGAAGAAGCATGAAAGTAGAGTGAATGCAGTAGAAATGAGATCCCTCAGAAAAGTGTGTAAAGTAAGGTTATGTGATCGTGTGAGGAATGATGTGATTCGTGAAAGGTGTGGTGTAAAAGATGATATTGTAAGAAAGATAGAAAAAGGAATGTTGAGATGGTTTGGGCACATAGAGAGGATGGATGACAGTAAATCGGTGAAAGAGATATATAGAGCCAATGTGGAAGGTAATGATAGTAGAGGATGACCTCGGAGGACACATTTGGATCAAATAGAAAATGTGCTCAAAAAGGCAGGTGTCCGCAGTATGAAGAATAAAAGAGCATGTATGAAAAGATTGATGGATTTCAACGAAGCCAGAGAGGTTTGCCAGGATCGT
This sequence comes from Bedellia somnulentella, assembly GCA_963576735.1. NCBI lineage: Eukaryota > Metazoa > Arthropoda > Insecta > Lepidoptera > Bedelliidae > Bedellia > Bedellia somnulentella. The sequence continues at coordinate 19,941,809 of OY755175.1, forward strand.
ACAAAGTGGCGATCGATAGTCTCTGCCTACCCCAATTGGAACTAACGGCGTGAGAATATGTATGTATGTATGTATGTATATCTAATATGTATAATAATTATATTAAATATACTTCTACAGAGAAAGTACGCCGCTTGCAGGACGCCAGCAAGTACCGGGCACCAAGCAGAACTCTCTGCGTCAGTGCGTACGTTAAGAGATCGTAAAATGCCCAGAAGGATATCAAGATCCACAGTATTGAAAGCGTTAATGAAATCTAAAAGTGTAAGCACTGTAACCTGGTGATTTTCCATATTTAACCGAATATCGTCAGTGACCTTGATAAGAGCAGTGACGGTGCTATGGCCTGTTCGGAAACCAGGCTGGAAATCATTGAGCAGGTGGTGAGTGAAGAGAAAGTTGGAAAATTGTTCGAATACGAGGCGTTCAAGGACTTATGGTAGGAATGGTAGGATGGAAATAGGTCGACATGGGATAAGGTGGTTGGGTTATGTATGTAAGTATGTAATAAGACGTGAATTAAGAGCTTGACCAACCATCACAATGTAAAGTTTGCGGTCGTTCCTATAGAGTGTTGTAACCGACGCCTTTACACCCGATTTTGACCCACTTTAAACGGACTGATTTAATTCAAATTTGGTACACTTATCGAGAAACAGGGACAATGTAATCATTTCATAGGTTCATCCCATTACCCTGATTAGGGTCGTCAGGATTAAATAATTTCAAATGATACAGTACTAAAAAGTTAAAAATAAATATAATTTAAAATCTGAAAATCACGCTTTTGAGACACATACATACATATACTCACGCCATTAGTTCCCATTGGGGTAGGCAGAGACTATCGATCGCCACTTCGTATGATCCTGACAAACCTCTCTAGCTTCGTTTACATCCATCAATCTTTTTATACATACATGCTCTTTTATTCTTCATACTACGGACACCTGCCTTTTTGAGCACACTCTCAATTTGGTCCAAGTGTGTTCTCCATGTCCCCATGAAAAATAGTCCCCCATATAAGGTGAAAATCATGAGAAAGCGTGGGCGTTCTATGCCATAACTTTAGTCTTTCGAGCAACTATTTTAATTTTGAACTATATTTATTTTAGTTTAATATTTTAATTGTAAATGTTTACAATGGATGCAAAATGTGATGAAGATATTGAGAGAAGAGTGAAAAAGGGTAATGCGATTAATGGAGCATTGGATAGTCTAATGTCTAGTCAATCGGTGTCCGAAAGGGCCCGAATGGCTGTGCATGATGCCGTTCTTGTTCCTACGCTTATGTATGGCAGTGAATGTTGGGTGTGGCAGAAGAAGCATGAAAGCAGAGTGAATGCAGTAGAAATGAGGTCCCTCAGAAAAGTTTGTAATGTAAGGTTATGTGATCGTGTGAGGAACGATGTGATTCGTGAAAGGTGTGGTATAAAAGATGATATTGTAAGTAAGATAGAAAAAGGAATGTTGAGATGGTTTGGGCACATCGAGAGGATGGATGATAGGAAATTGGTAAAAGGTATCTATAGAGCTAATGTGGAAGGTGATGTTAGTAGAGGAGGGCCACGAAAGACACACTTAGACCAAATTGAAAGTGTGCTCAAAAAGGCAGGCGTCCGAAGTATGAAGAATAAAAGAGCATGTATGAAAAGATCGTACAAAGTGGCGATCGATAGTCTCTGCCTACCCCAATGGGAATTAACGGCGTGAGTATATGTATGTATGTATGTATGTAAATGTTTCCTACTGTAAATCAAAATCAAATATATCTTTTGTATTTTTAAGTGTCAGTTTCTAAAATGTCAGGCGGATTTTACTATACAAGACCTTTGTATAATTTGCCAATAAAGGTTGATAAAAGACGTTAGCCATGTAGTCAGCAATATGGTGGTAAAAACGTGTTACGTCATTTGTGGGTGTTTAGTGACAGATCGTTAAATCCGACATTCAAAGGTTTTCTGAAATAACAACGAGGCATTTCGTTACACGCAATATGGCTCGTAGAATTATATATTTATAGCTTGTTATTTCTATCATACTTCTGAAGATCATGGGGTTCTATGTTCCACTGTATGTAATTTTCGTTTTAAGCTTACAATTCCTCGAGAAAAGTACGTTTCTGGGACCTCGAGCTTTATTAATTTATCATGTTTTTTTATTCCTCCCTGCTGTGTAGTGTCATTTATATTTAGAAAAATTACTGAATAAGCACTCTCGATACATATATACATATACTCACGGCTATAAATCCTTAGAAGGTGTAGCCAGAACTAAGGAATTGGGCGCTCGAAGTAAGCAAAATGTGGTAAAAAACACCAAAATTTTGTTTTACAGATAACTAACTGAAATTACAGCTAACTTAGGTAATTAGAATTAATGATATAGTATTAACTAGTATTTGTTTTTCACTTTATATTGGGCTTATTTTATTGATAGTTTTTTCTTGCACTGTTTCATTTTACGTTTTTGTTGTCGTGATTTTTCTTACTTTTTTTGTATAATTTACTTAAAGTATTTCTATAACGAACGCTATAAAATAATTTGCATTCCCCATAATCTTCAATCATACCTCACAGGTATCGCACGCCCGGCCGACTACATGGGGTTTGCAGCGGCACTGTCCCGTTCTGATGTCACACACGTTGCTCTCCGCTCCGAACGATGAGCAGTTGCAGCCTGGAACAAATAATTTTACGTTATAGATAGGTCAGTGTGGTTAAAATAATCGGAGAAAGCGCTCATAGTCACCGACCACTAATTACGTAAAACTCCCTAGGTATCCTATTCGTTTTATTTATTTATGGAAAATAACAGATTTACAAAAAATAATATTAAATATAAATGTATACTTTCAAAGCCTTTAGTTTTCACCAATTTATTAACAATCTAACCTTTTTTGTTTGTAGAGTTAAATAATGTTTATATACTTAAATAAATGTAGATAGAAATGAAGGATTTTACTAAGGGAGCACTTCCCTTATCGACTTAAGATGTATAATTAAGACCGAAAAAAACAGCTAACAGCAGTAATTAAATAAGAATTTGTAGTGTAGGATACAAACTTAATAATTTACCTATTTATATTGTTATTGATTAATATTTATATTGTTATTTAAATTAAATAAGTTAGTTTTAAGTAAACTTAATAGATTATCATGTTTTTTTTTGGCCTTGTTTTGTGCATCTACCCAAATAAATAATTAATTTATCGATTTCACCTTCCAAAGGTTGTCTGGACGAGATCGCTTTTAGCGATAAGACCGCCAATTGTACCTCACTGTAAACTGTTTGATCATATTATTATTTTTGTAAATTTGTGTTTGATGTGCAATAAAGAGTTATTCTATTCTATTCTATTTAATAAAACACACACTACCAAATATAATGATCCCCACAGCGCAGCGGGGTAAACCTCGGATATAAAAAAAAACGCGTACAATTGAACAGGGCAAGCCCATATTAACCACAATCGTCCATCCATTAAAAATAAAGTCCATACTACAATTCGTAGTATAATCAGACCCGTTAAAACATAAAAGAATGAGCCAATAACCGCTAATTCGATTACTGATAATGACTCTAATGATGTTCCGATGAGATTGCTACAATAGGATAACTAGGTCACGTGGTTACTACACCGTTGGAAGTTCGGAATGTTGAATTATTATTGGGGAAAAAACATCTAACAGTTCATACATACATACATACATATACTCACGGCTATAAATCCCTTAATGGGGTAGCCAGAGCTTTAGAATAAGAAATTCTTCAGCCATTTTTGGAAGTTGATGGGGAAAAGATGGCAATAATAAATGTTTTTGGTGACGGGTCTCCAACCACATCGGCCAAAAATCACTTAAAAAGCCCCTATACCCTTAGTCGCCTCTTACGATCACCCACGGGTAGAAATGGGGTAGTGTTATTCTAAGCCGACACTACACGGCAAATATACTACCAGTTCAGTCATTCAGTTACTTCTTCCTGTGGGTACTTTTAAGAGGCGACTAAGGGTAGCGTTTTAAGTGATTTATTTGCGATGCGGTTAGAAACCTATCACAAAACACCTTTGTATTATTACAATATTTTCCCCACTCAACTTCCAAAAGTGGCTGAGGAACTGAAGCTGGGTAGCCCTTCTGGGGATTCTAGAGAATTGTTGTAGTGAATAAATTTATTACACAAGTGGAGGAGTCCGTGCCGTGGTTTTGAATACCACTGAGGGTTATACATAAGGAAAGTGGCATTCTATTTATTTATTGATTTGCAATAAACAATGTAAGCTGATAAAAATAGGTGTAAAAACACGATTCGCTTATTCACCCAAGTGACATATGATTTTTTTATGAATGGGTGCAAAGGTTACCCACTATCACATGAGTAAACATACATATACTCACGGCCATCAATCCCAAAATGGGGTAGCCAGAGCTTCAGAGCTAAATACTCCTCAGTCACATTTGAATGTTGATAGGAAAGGTGATTGTAGAAATAAAGTATCATTGGTGATGGGTCTCCAACAGCATCGCCCAAAAACACAGATAAGATGAAATTGTATACAACTATACCCCTGCTACTTCTTCTGGGTTAAACCACTAACAATTTTACTTTATAAGGTTTTACGGCTCGAGTTGCTAATAATGTATGTTCTAACGAATTTAAAATTCCAATGCTCCTTCAAGCTATGTAGAAACATGAAGGTAAATTATACGACGTTCCAAACTAACTATTCAAGCCAAAGTAGGACACATGATCGCGCATCAAAGACGCCGATGTCATAGCGAACACACTCGCAGATCGATCATTGTTGCGACATAACAGTGATAAATAAAATCAATAAGCCCGAGAAAAGGTGCGTTGTAGTATGTGCTTTCTCAAAAGGTTTTAGTTGAAACTATGGTCTTTTATGTTGAGATTCATTTATCCTACGCACGCAAGTTCCAAAAGTGGCTGAGGAATTTCTAATTCCTTAGCTCCGGCTACCCCTTCAAGGAATTTATAGCCGTGAGTATATTTATGTCACTCATCTTTCTTTCATTTATGCAGATTGTAGGCAGTTGCTTCATATATATCCCATTTTAATCTTGCTTTCACATTCTATTTTTTTCGTAATTTTCCATCATCCGGCTTTCCGTCAATTAGTTTGCGAATATTTAATGTTTATACAGAATAGACTTATACAGCGGTGACTATAGAAAAAAAAGATTATTTTCCTTTTATAGAGGCATAATCCCCGTTGTTCACCAATATTTTACTTATTTTGGAACTCCTTTCGTATCTTGTCGTACCTACGTTTGTCCCAAGTTTCACAGTTTACATTTTGAATTTTTAGTTTTATCCGATGTCTTAATACAAATACATATATAGCGTAGCAACATTTCATTACCTTAAGATTTTGAGGTTGAGGAAAATATTATCGTCACCTAGACGGGCCTCTTCCAATGTGGCAGTTTTTTATGATCTAAACTTACGCTTTTACATCAACTTTGCCGTCGAAAACCTATCTATCACAGTTTATGCCTGTTTTATAGCTCTCTACAGTTGTTTAACAGCGCGAGCGATTTGTAAACATTAGTATAAGTTGATAATTATGCTAATTATTATTTTATGCTAAAAGCTTTTCTTATATCGATGATTTTGGGAAACCATTCGATTTTAATATAAGAACAGGCAGGAAGGTAATGGGTTTATAAGTGTGCAAGTAAATATGTTAGTTGTATTCATATTCATAAAAAACACATGTAAATGTACCTAAATAATTGGTTATTCAATAAAAATAACGACTTTATCGTATAATAGGGGAATAACATACATACATATACTCACGGCTATATATCCTTAGAAGGGGTAGCCAGAGCTAAGGTATAAGAAATTCCTAAGCCATTTTTAGAAAGTTGTGTGGGGAAAAGATGGTAAAATAAATGTTGATGGTGATTGGTCTCCAACCGCATCGCCCAAAAATGCCTTAAAGTCCCAATAACGTTAGTCGCCTCTTGCGTACACTCACCAGAAGAAATAGGGTAGTGCTATTCTAAGTCGACACTACACAGCAGAGGGAGAATAAATTAGATATTCATACACAAAAACTTAATCTTATTTTAGTTGAAAAAAAATATATTAGTTTATTTATTTAATTATTATTATTAATGTGTCCTGATTCATGTAAGTATGTTAGTATAAATGTCCAATAATAACAATGGTGTCGCCCAGCCCCACATACAATAATATTTCCACAACGAAACACGAGAGCGGGCACACTGCACCTGCACTTCTCATTGTCGGGAATTAAAACAGAACCATAATAAAGGAGCTACTGATTAGCGAAACAAAACACCACTTAACGTGACTTTTTTGATAAACTATTTAACAATGCATATATTTATCGGAACTTAGTTTAGAAGAGGCAGCGTTGTGTTGGCTCGGTATAGCACTAACCACTTTCTTCATACCGGTATCATATAAGCGACTAAGAGTGTTGGGTGATAAGGCTGGAAACCCAGAAAAATACGATCTTTTATTTAAATTTCATTTGCCGGGTCCAATACCAAAACGAATAAGAAATTGATAAATTGCCTACCTCCTTTTTGACATACATATAATATATTCAGAAATAGAAATGCTCCAGACATAAAATCTTTACTCAAAATGAAGACGGTTCAAAAATTCTGCAGCCACTTTTTTTTTGTCGGGATAAAATAGGGTTAATTAATTATCATTGATGGGTTGACGGAAAAAACAAGTAGTGAGTGTTTAATGGAATAATGTGATCAAAGTGTCTTGTAAGTTGATAAAAAACTTGTAAATGGTTCTCAATTAGCAATCTTACGAACACTGTGAACTAATTATATTAATAAACTTAACAGTTTACGAGGCGCCGATACTTGAATGGGAATTTAATTCGAATAATAGTTCTTAGAGTTGCTTTGAGGAAATAGGGGTCTAAGTACTGTCTTGTTTGTAAAAGTTTTTGTAGGCTATTATCAAAATTGACGTTTTTGCAACCTGTTCTCATTCTTCAATATATAAATCATAACTCATAACTGATGTATAGTTCAGTGTGACTGTTGCGTTGACTCTAAATAAGATTCATATATTTATAACAAAGTTAATCGAGTTGCTTAAATTGTAACTCAAGTTACTAAAAGAGTTGAATAATTAAATAAGTTGATTGAGTTAATAACCAATACACTTCTCTCACTTAGATAGTCTCGATAGTCTCTGCCTACCCCAATGGGAACTAACGGCGTGAGAATATGTATGTATGTATGTACTTCTCTCACTGCGTATGTGTTGGACATGCCAACAAGTAGTACTTGGGTGGTATACTACCTTGGGTAGACCAAGCTGACTTATAATTTACTGGTGTGCAATGTGTTAGCATCATATAATTACCAATTATTTTATCAGTTTAGTACTCTCGCATCCAAAGGGAAAAGGGTCAGTATTACGGAGGGTTCGCTCAATTGCTTTAAGATAAGATGTGAAGTGAAGTTTTGATAAGCCATCTTTTAAAGGAATAAATTCGTAGGTAGAATACTGCCAACGCGCATTGATTTTTTGTTGTAATTTAACGTCTGAATTAGCTTCACAAGCTCTTTACCTCGCTTTAGCTTCTTAAACGCTAATCTTGTAAATGGCAAGGTGTAATCGAGTGCGAATAGGCCCGGTGCAAACTAAAGTTAGTGTGCGCGAACTCAATCACTGCGCCTAAACGTGTTAAACGCTCGAAAGTAGATTGCAAGCTCGCGTTTCCTATACAGGCTGGTTGGTTTCATTTTCATTATATATTTTATCATAAAACTTTGTAATTTAATCAACAACAATTTGTTTGTGTAATATGTTATAAGAGACATGTATAAGTGCCGTGTAGTGCTAGCTTCGAATGTCACTACCCCTCTCTACGCACGGGTGTCGTAAGAGGCGACTAAGCGTACATACATATACTCACGCCATTAGTTCCCATAAGGGTAAGCAGAGACTATTGATCGCCACTTCGCACGATCCTGACAAACCTCTCTAGCTTCGTTTACATCCATCAATCTTTTCATACATGCTCTTTTATTCTTCATACTTCGGACGCCAGCCTTTTTGAGCACGTGTTTGGTCCAAGTGTGTTTTTACCAATTTTCTATCATCCATCTTCTCTACTAAGCGTGTGGGGCTTTTTTATTTCTACTATCTTCTCCTCTATCAACTTCCAAATGTGACTGAGGAGTTTCTAGCTCTGCAGCTCTGGCTACGCCGCTATGTATGTATGTCATACAGATACCAGTAATGCACTCGTGCAAATCATCCAAGTTCTCTAAGATAAAGTGGCATCGATTTTTCATTTGAAATTTAAGTAAACTGCAAATCAGTATATGTATATGAGATTTTACTGAACCAACTTAAACACAATTATTTCACTTGGTCAAATGTTTACACGGTTTAAATTATATTGGTTGTGCCAAATAAACTGTACTCAATATAATGTCATTGCCCATAAGTTTGTTATTGGAAATCTAATCACAATGAGTGTGGGCGAAGCTTGCGTGATCGGTGAAGATAATCGTCGAATTTAAGATGCTCAATCTTAACCTCATTCTGAAGCATCATTATTCTTTACAGCAACTATAAAGTTTTAGTCTTTCACGTTAATAGTTACTAGGAAAATGGATTTCAATAAACGTAAAAAATATTAATTTATAGTGCCGAATAACGCAATATTATCAAATACAAATAAATACAACAAATATGAGATTTCAAAACCTTATTTGTCACGTGAAAATCTCTTATGAACACCTACGGACAGGAATGTGGCAGTGCTATTCGAAGCCGACACTACTCAAACCTAAAACCAACAAAAAATATATTCAAAATGTCTTAATTATATCAAAATAAATCTAGATACTGTCTAAAAGTAAACACTTTCTGCTAAGATCGACATAAGTACTTCTTTGTATAACCCTGTGTCTTTTTATAAAGTGGTAAAGAGTTTTTCCATCTCTTTTCAATGCTATTCATCGCCCAAATTGTATTTGCTCACTCATTTCAACTTTAAGCGTTTAAATCCAAAAGTAGTTTGAACACACCCTGTGTATATGTTTACTTAATTGCAAGCAGTAGTGGGGTGCGAGACAAGGAGTAGACCAGACGGGGGTCACCGGAGGTTCAGTGCGGCAATTATCACGGACGCGATGTGAAAGTGCCCGGAGATATTCAGAGCACGAGGCGCTAAGATAATGCACGGGAAAAGTATAATTATAACCGTTGGTTTAAACTGTAAACTGCCTTTAGTATGGTCTTTCTTAATTTAGTTATATTTCCAAAGGGTAGCAAGAACTTTATAGAGCAACCTGTTTAGTTATTTTGAAAAAGAGTTTGTTACGGGTTTCATATTAATTTAGTAAAATGGTCGTTACACAAAATTGATATAATCACATGTTTATCAATCTTCTCAAACAACATGGATAGAAAGAAATGGATAAGTGTTGTGTGCTTACAACAAATCTAAACAAATAAACTTACTTATATAATCATTTAACTTTTTTGGTTCCAAAGAGATAAAAGATATACTTAAATTACCAGTTCTTCTGATATAACGTATTTCTTTTGGTAGCTAGTGTTCGGATAACTTCATCACATGTTCAAAGGTTAGGGCTTGCCCTGAAGTTTTTTAGTCCTATTAAATTAGTTTGTATTCAAATCTGATTATTCTGATTTAACGGTTCATTTATACATACATATACTCACGGCTACAAATCCCTTCATTTATGTTTTATTTTATTAGGATACTAGTGGATCGTCCCAGCTTCGCACGGATAGCGTTGTTTTTTTAAGTATCTGAGGCTTCTTTCTTCAGTCACTGCTCAAGCATTGTGATATTCAGCGTAATGTTTTCAATTTATTAAATTTATAGCACTCCCTTAACAGTGTAGTTTGGTGATTTTGATTGCGCTTTAATGAACGGTTCAGTATTTCCGTTTAATAGCAAATTTTGGAATAAAACGCCATGAAGTATTTATAAAAATCTAAAAAGTAAATCATTACGTTATGTAGGATGCAACTACTGGCGCCATCTAGTATGTTATATGTAAATTAGTAAAGATTTGGTTTCGATCACGGGCGCGATGGCTTATTTTATGTATAATTTCGGTGTTTGTCTACCTTTTTTGAATTTGGGGGTGAGTGAAACCTCACAAACGTAAGAGTAAACAAATATAATCATGTTGCGAACAATGAATGTTCCGAACTGCTAAGCTATCAGGAATTACACGTGTTATTGTGAGTCAACCATAAAAGATAGACATATACTATTAAGGATTTTTTTTTTGATAATTTTATGAATAATATTTCCGCCACACATTATTTCTATGTAAGTTCAACCATTAAGGCTGCACACGCGACGGAAGCTTAAAAAATGGAGTAACTTCTCCCGTTTTCCCCAAATTTCCCGAAATTCCCCTTTACTTCTCTGCTGGAAAGTATACAAAAACCTGCGCAGGAGTATGAAGAATAATTGTACCAAGTTTCGTTAAAATCCGTCGAGTAGTTTTTGTTTCCATAAGGAACATACAAACCAACAGACAGACAGACAGACAGACAGACAAAAATTTTACTGATTGCATTTTTGGCTTCAGTATCGATCCCTTATCATCACCTGATAATTATTTTGAAAATATATTTCATGTACAGAATTGACCTCTCTACAGATTTATTATAAGTATAGATAGATCTACAGATTATCCCATTGGATGTCTTTCAGAGTCATATCAGTCGAATAGGAACACGGGGATTCAGATAGAGGGTTATATATAGCTATAGCTGAGAAATTCATGGTCTCCCATTCTTGGGTAAATAATCGTGAAAATAGGAAATAGCAAATACCTTTTTTTTCAAATAACGTGATTTCTAATAAAGCTTATATAGCGAAGAAAAAGAGTACGACTCGCACATGACCACCTAAAAACTTTATAACAATCTTTAAAGCCTAATAGCTGCGAAATTAATGGTCTCCCATTTTTGGGTAAATAACCGTGACGACCGTGATAGCCCAGTGGGTAGAACACTCGGTTATCGTGCAAACGACTAGTGTTCAAATCCTGGGTCGGGCCTATACCAATTTGTCTTTTCTTAAGACATACGAGTATGTGTGGTTAATTTATCATGGTTGTTAACGGTGAGGGAAAACATCGTGAGGAAACCCACATGGCTGAGTTGTACTTATACCCACATGGCTGAGTCATGTGACAGTGTCTTCGTACAAAACGGCGATAGGCCTGCCCCCTGTCACGTGAGTACACTGTCCATGCAAAACGTGGGTACTCTGAACACCAGGTGACAATGTCACGTGATGTTCAGAAGCATTAGTACCTCTGCCAACCCCTTCGGGGATATTCGGCGTGAACGTTTATGTTATGTTATGTTATGTAACCGTGAAAATAGGCATGCAAATACCTTTTTTTAAAAACGTAATCTATACTTATAATAAATCTGTAGAGAGGTCAATTCTGTACATGAAATATATTTTCAAAATAACTATCAGGGGGTGATTAGTGATCGATACTGATGCCAAAAATGCAATCAGTAAAATTTTTGTCTGTCTGTCTGTCTGTCTGTCTGTCTGTCTGTCTGTCTGTCTGTCTGTCGGTTTGTATGTTCCTTATGGAAACAAAAACTACTCGACGGATTTTAACGAAACTTGGTACAATTATTCTTCATACTCCTGCGCAGGTTTTTGTATACTTTCCAGCAGAGTAGTAAAGGGGAATTTCGGGAAAAATTTGGGAAAACGGGAGAAGTTACTCTATTTTTTAAGCTTCCGTCGTGTGTGCAGACTTAATGGTTAAACTTACATAGAAATTATGTATGACGGTAATATTCTTCATAAAATTATCTAAAAAAAAATCCTGAGCAGTTTATGTCTATCTTTTACGGTTAACTCACAATGACACGTGTAATTCCTGATAGCTTAGCAGTTCGGAACATTTTGATTATATTTGTTTACTCTTACGTTTGTAAACCTAACACTCATCCCTAATTTAAATAAGGTAACATTATTACCTATTCAATAAAAAAAGAATTATAGAAATCGATAGACAAACACCGAAATTAAACATAAAATGAGCCACCAAAACCAAATCTTTACATATAACATACTAGATGGCGCCAGTAGTTGCATCCTACATCACGTAATGAATTATTTTTTAGACTGTTATTTATAAATACTTCATAGCGGTTTATTGCAAAATTTGCTATTAAACGGAAATACTGAACCGTTCATTAAAGCGCATTCAAAATCACCAAACTACACTGTTTAGGGAGTGCTATAAATTTAATAAATTGAAAACATTGCGCTGAATTTCACAATGCTTGAGAAGTGACTGAAGAAAGAAACCTCAGATATTTAAAAAAACAACGCTACCCGTGCGAAGCTGGGACGATCCACTAGTTTCTAATAAAGCTTATATGGCGAAGAAAAAAGAGTGCGACTCGCACATGACCGCTTCAAAACTTTATAACAAACCTTTAAAGCCTAATCTCCTACATACATTACTGCCGATACTAAGTATAAAATTATAACATAAACTGCACATATCTAATCTGAGTCGTGTATTAGATATCCGTCTGTGCGGACCGGCTTATAGCTCTTATCACTTGAGTTGCTACTCCGGGAATCGAACCCAGAGCAATGCTTCCGGATAAATAATTATTGATAAGACCGATTATGCCATTGGTTACTGAATAAACCAGTTATAATATCAAGCTGTTCTTACAAGCTATAATGTTTGCAGATCATGTTTGCGTATGTTAACATTATCAATCGAATTGAGAGTAGTATCAAATCAAACTTAGTAAACTAAAAATTATACCAATTAAATTAAAAAAGTTTCAGTGTTGTGATAATTACTTATGTCAGCTCGAGAAAATTTAAATAAACATATCTTTCTTTAACAATGCTGTGTAGTGCCGGCTTAGAATAGCACTACCCCATTTCTTCCGGTGGGTGTACGTAAGAGGCGACTAACGGTATTAGGGGCTTTTAAGGGATTTTTGGGCGATGCGGTTGGAGATCCATCACCAACAACCTTTATTTTACCATCTTTTCCCCACACAAGTTTTCAAAAGTGGCTGAGAAATTTCTTATTCTTTAGCTCTGGCTTCCCGTTCTAGGGATTTATAGCCGTGAGTATATGTATGTATGTTTCTTTAACAAATTATTTTTCTCTATCCCCATCTGTAACCCGATCACTACCCACCAGCCCAAAAACTAGACACAATCGTGTATTTAACAGTATCGTCAAAGTCAAAGGCTGCATCGCTCACGATTCGATGGTATCTCGGCGCACGCAGCGCAGGCCCCATGAATGAAGTGTGCTGTGCGGTACTAAAGCTTCTATTGTAACATTGAGCCTATTACAACATGAAACTGCTTTGTTCGTTTTGTTACTTTATTAAGAGAAAGTAGAGTACTTGTTGTACCTGTAGGTTTTACTGGTTTAGAATACTACTGCCCCATCTCTTCTAGCACTACCCCGTCTCTCAAAAGGTGATTCTGTTGGCTACTCTTAGCTAAAGTTTTTGAACATTTTGAACATTGCCATAAATTAATTAAGTTTGGTTCATGAAGATCTGGTATCTTTTTGAGATTACAGCTTTACTTTGTGTATTGTGTAGAAAGGATACTTTTATTTTTAATGAACCAGCGGGCCTTAAAAGTTAGACGACTATATAAGAAATATGGCTTTCCGCATACTACATGAGTACTTTGACCAAGCGAAATGCTCTGAACAAAAGGTGATGCGGAACATATGACATGTGAATGTAACTTTTAAATTGGTCACTAGTATTTAGAAAAATACTACATATACTCATACATATTTGCCGTGTAGTGTCGGCTTAGAATAGCACTACCCCGTTTCTACCGATGGGTGTACGTAAGAGGCGACTAACGGTATTGGGGCTTTTAAGGAATTTTTGGGCGATGCGGCTGGAGACCCATCACCAACAACCTTTACTTTACCATCCTTTCCCCACTCCATTTTCCAAAAGTGGCTGAGGAATTTCCATTTCCTTAGCTCTGGCTACCCCTTCTAAGGATTTATAGCCGTGAGTATATGTTATGTTATGTTATTTAGAAAAACAAAAAAAGCGCAAATATTTTACAAGCACAAGTAAACATCATAACAAAGTAAGACAAACCATCACGTGGGTACTCTGAACACCAGGTGACAAAGTCACGTGATGTTCAGAAGTATTAGTACCTCTGCCAACCCCTTCGGGGATATTCGGCGTGAACGTTTATGTTATGTTATGTTATGTTACAAACCATCAATATCAATTTAAAATACACAGCAGCTACAACCTAAATAATATGAATAAAGGCACCATAAAGTCAGCTTAGAAATCCCGTGGCCGCCGATACAGCCTAGTAATTCCTGGCAAACCTTATTTAACTGAACACAGCTAAGTATAGCTTTTGACCGTCACCTTGGCAGCTGTGTGGGCGATACGCCAACGCAGGATTTCCTCCAGACTTACGTATTACTCTCGGAGGTATCGAAAGGTTAAGATAAGGTTGTACTTAAATATGCGAGAGGATTCATGGTAATGCCGTAGAAAGTTGGAAGTTCGAAAGGCAAACGATGTTGGAAATTTGTCACGTTTAAAGCTTTATGGTATATCTTTTATGTTATAGTTTCAAGCTGATCTTTCAGTTAACGGGTGATTATACGAACACAAGAAAGCAATTGTTATTCTAAATTAAGCTCGATAGGTTTGCTTATATCGTATACAGTGTATATAGTGTATATCGTATATATGTATCAGAATCAGAATCAGAACTTATTTGCCACATGTTGTATGTACAATGGTGTTTTAAATTGTAGAGTATCAAACATGCGCCCCGCTAGGGCATTGCAACAACTTATAAATATTTAAATACCTAATTAATTACTATTACATTATTACAAATATTCACAATTTATATACAGCATTAAATTATTTATGAATGGAGTTAAAATAATAGCACATTCACAAACACAAATTAAATTTTATTAGATTAGTTAGAGTATGTGTGTATAGTGGTTATCGATATATTCTACCTAGCCAACTAATGTCCTGGATTTTATGCATGTATGTATGTTTATAAATGTCTACTATATCATATGAAATTAGACAATTAGTATTGGCGCCGCTGGGTGCTGTTCACTGATACATTCATACTTTATCTTCATGGCCTAAGCTATGTTGTTCATAAAGTGTGTAACAATACGTACGGAAAAAGTAATTATAAATTTTAATCTACTTTTACTCTAGGTTCGGCTGGTGTACCTTATTATTAGGAGAAGAAACAATCAAACACTTTTTAACGCTCATTTTTTTAAAGTCATTCAACAGTATATTACTGCAAGATACATACATATACTCATACATATACTCACGGCTATAAATCCCTAAATCCCTAAAAGGGGTAGCCAGAGCGAGAAATTATAAATTCCTCAGCCACTTTCGGAAGTTGAGTGGGGAAAAGATGGTAGAATAAAGGTTGTTGGTGATGGGTCTCCAACCGCATCGCCCAAAAATCCCTTAAAAAGCCTCAATACCGTTAGTCGCCTCTTACGTACACCCACCGGAAGAAATGGGGTAGTGCTATTCTAATCCGACACTACACAGCAAACTACAAGATACTTGCATCGAAAATATCGCCATATGTGGTTATTAAAAGATAGATAACTTATGTTTTTTAGATTTTTTACTACACATTGGAAACGTTTGGCTAAATAATTCATTACTCTTACGCAGACGCTGATATATCTGTAAAATATGTTGGCTATGTAATCGATCCCTATCACGTGACTTCACTGTTACCTGACGCCTTCTCCCATTGTCTCCCATCTTGAGATATCATCTGACTAATAGGGGTGTCACTTAACACATTCGTTAAGAGCTATGGTGGATTTTTTGTTCCATGGTGTTGAATGAATGACGTTGACGTGTTGGTTTGTAATGTTAAATTATTAGTTAACCATCTTAATGTATCAAAAAAGGACTCGGTCAGCCTTAGCTAATATAAGAATGAGTTGGAAAATATCAAAATCACTTTCATAAAACAGAAGAAGTTGATTGAACAAGAGTATGGTATAAAAACAGCTTTAACTTAAAATATTCCAATAATAAATTAATCAAGCTTGTTTTTATGTCTGTTCTCACAAGATGAGATTATAAACAATTGTGTTTTTGAATTACAAAACATACTATTGATATTTGCCTTCTAGACTCCTACTGAGTTTCATGTAAGTAACATTTTAATGCAGAAAAAAAATCACATAGGTACATTAAAGTGTTTACAAAGAATGTTAAAATGTATTTCTGCTGTTGGCAATCTCTTATAAATGTCCATTTCATAACTATGTAAAATCCATACAATTAGCAACACTACCCTCAAATATTTGTTCAAACCATCTAATGAGGCGTAGGTGCCTGCTCCGAAGTTCAGTTCTATCTATAACTTTACTGTTGGCATTACTATAATTTGTACTCCTAATAAAACTGTCATTGCCACAATAGGAAATGCAGTTAAATACATACATACATATACTCACGGCTATAAATCCCTAGAAGGGGTAGCCAGAGCTAAGGAACTAGAAGTTCCTCAGCCACTTTTGGTAAGTTGAGTGGGGAAAAGATGGCAAAATAAAGGTAATTGGTGATGGGTCTCCAACCGCATCGTCCAAAATCCCTTAAAACCCCCAATACCGTTAGTCGCCTCTTACGTACACCCACCGGAAGCAATGGGGTAGTGTTATTCTAAGCCGACACTACACAGCAAAGCCGACACTACACAGCAATATAATCAGCAGTTAAAAAATATTGTTATACTCGATATAGCGATTGTTTTTCTGAAAAAGTAATCTAGTCTAGATTATATTGAATACATGCAATATAATTTGTAACTATTACTTGTGTTTAGAAATAAAGACCGCTTATAATTAAATAAAAAGTTGCGCTTAGGCTATTTAGCATAAAACATAGTTATAATCAGATAAAATGTTTACGAGTCTGAGAGAAATTGATTTTTAATACCCGATTAAAATATTATAAACTATTTTCTACAGCCTATCATCTTCAAAAGCCGAACTAGTCATAGCCAACAGATCTAATCATCAAACCACATGTGGTTCCCAAGAATAGCATGCTAAGTGCACTACAAAACTGAATCATTGTAAACTGTTGAATAAATATGAGCGAAGCGTTTAGATTTTATTAACTGTACTGACCGGAGTGAGAAGAATAAAGAGTATGTCTGAGGATATTGATGAGTGTGAGGGAAGCAAGAGGGGTTTGTTAGGATTTTACGAAGTGGTGATCGATAGCCCCTGCCCAACCTATTAGTAAATAAAGACGTCGTTATAAAGAAAAAAAGTTGGTAGTTGTGTTTTCTTCTGTACAATCCGAAATGCTTTCATGAGATAGAGTGTTGCCTAATAGTGGAAAAGCGCCTTTTTTAAGTTATAAGTGTGATTTATTTGCTGTGTAGTGTCGGCATAGAATAGCACTACCCCATTTCTTCCGGTGGGTGTACGTAAGAGGCGACTAACGGTACTGGGGCTTTTAAGGGATTTTTGGGCGATGCGGTTGGAGACTCATCACCAACAACCTTTATTCTACCATCTTTTCCCCACTCAACTTCCAAAAGTGGCTGAGGAATTTGTATTTCCTTAGCTCTCGCTACCCCTTCTAGGATTTTATAGCCGTGAGTATATGTATGTATGTATGTATGTTATATATCAGTGTCAGCGAAACTATAATGGTGAACCCCACATGGCTAATTAATTAACTTCAGAGTCATGCGACAGTATTATTTAAACACTTTATTGCATACACAAAAACACACAAACAGTATATTACATAATAGGTACAACAGTATATTTACACAATACATAATAGGTACAACAGTATATTCATAGATTTTTTATCTTGCCACATACTTTATTTTTAAGTAAATATTATAGGTTTCCATAAACTTTGACAATCTCAGACAAGGCAACTCTACTGCCCTTACAACATACAAAAGCCGAAAGTGCTATAAAAGGCTTTGATTTAACGTTGCTACTTTTACATCCATAAAAATATCTTTATCACTTTAACGTCCATGCTTATCGTCTCTATTCCTGTATTAAGGTTATATTTTAACGCTTAAACCGTTAAATAATGCGCATCCTTATAAGGGCAGGCGGCGTTGGAGGTACTCATTTAGTGACCTGCGGGTCAGATGTGGAATTAAGTACAGTGGGTAAATATTGAAAGACAGTTATAGCATGAAATAAGTAGATTTTTTGCCGTGTTGTGACGGTTTAAAATAATATATCCACTGTGTTGGTTTTGCCGAGTATTGTTGGCTTAGAATAACTTTACCCCATTTCTACCTGTGGGTGATCGTAAGAGGCGACTAAGTGTGTAGGGGCTTTTTAAGTGATTTTTGGGTGATGTGGTTGGAGACTCGTCACCAAAAACGATTATTATTATCATCTTTTCCCCAATCAACTTCCAAAAGTGGCTGATGAATTTATCATTCCAAAGCTCTGGCTAACCCGTTAAGGGATTTATAGCCATGAGTATATGTATGTATGTGCTAGTTTTGCTCAATTTGAATAAAAGACCAGGGTTTTTTAAGAGATTTTGGGCAACGCAGTTTTTCTTAAACTCTAAAAGTCGCTACTTAGTTTAAGAGTTCGACTCTCTAGCCATGGGTAGCTACTCAATAATAACTAATAGGTTGTTATAGACAAAAAAATAAACTGCTCTATCCCGTCGAGGATTTTTTTCACGTGTAATCTCAAGATGCGTTTGGTGATTACACTACACACTAGATACTACAGGAGAGTTTTTTTACATGAGTTACCTAAATATACCTCTACGACACCCGATGTAAGATATTAGTGCTTTTCTAAGCCACAATGAATACGAATTAATAGTCAGTACATAAACGTATATATAATAAAACAAATCTAAATGTAAAACAACAGGGCTTAAAGGTCCCTCATAATGGTATTAGTGAGCGGTACGGTTCTACGCGAAAGCATGTCCAATTGATTGGCTACGCGTGTCTCAGCGGATTTCAGATGTGTTGATGATGTAATCTCGTCTGCCCACTGCGATTGTTCTATTATCATAATGGAATGGAAGTTTCGTTTTATTTTACTATTAACTTTATTGGATATGGGTAGGAGAGTAGAAATATGCGAGTAAGCTAGAACTAAGCTAATAAGCTAGAACCGAATTAGATACAGTGGTCTGGGAAAACAACTTCAAAGTAAAATAAGCATTCGATGTTTAAATACAAATAAGTGATTTTTATATTAGTACCTATTTGTATTTCATATTAAGGAACAATTTTAATGAAACCAGCAGCATATGTGATTTTAAGCCAGATTGCTTCTACCATTGCTATATTGCTATTTGCTGTGTAGTGTCGGCTTAGAATAGCACTACCCCATTTCTTCCGGTGGGTGTACGTAAGAGGCGACTAACGGTATTGGGGTTTTTAAGGGATTTTTGGGCGATGTGGTTGGAGACCCATCTCCAACAACCTTTATTTCACCATCTTTTCCCCACTCAACTTTCCAAAAGTGGCTGGGGAATTTCTAATTCCTTAGCTCTGGCTACCCCTTTTAGGGATTTATAGCCGTGAGTATATGTATGTTATGAGTATATGTTGCTTCCTACCATCTTTTTTTATCTGAATACCAAATTCCAGTTTTCTACTACAATCAGAATTATGCGCTATTATGTCATGAAATTATAAATGACAAAAACCTTCGTAAAGTCTAGCCATAGAGACTAATCATCATAGCTTGGGGCTTGAAAGAGCGAGTGTCACGTAAGAAATGAGACAGTGACAGATATTGTATAAGCTTCCTGTCAATACCTCACTTCTCGCATGATACACTCACTGTCATAAGCCTCATGCTAGGGGGATAGCTGTGGCGTAATATTTTCGCCTAAAAGTAAATCTATATTGTACTCAGAGACTACACAAATATGTAAACTCATTGAAGCATGGATCGTTATTTAAAGGCAGAGGATCTGATTCTTTTTCTAAGTTACATCCGATATCACACATGCAGCCAGCGTTAAACCAGCATGTTTAGCCTATATGTTTAATGAATGTTTATTATGATCTAAAGTTTTATCAACAGTATCTTCCTATCAACGCTCGATGACAATCCGTGTGGTGAATATACGCATGCGAAAGCACATAACATTCTTCTGCTAAGTGCAGTATAATTCGTGAAGCAAACATCGGCCATGATTGCATAATATTAGTTCGGCATGTTTATCGATACAGGAAAGCTGACTGCGAATTGACAGTTAGGGCAGGAGCGGAGTTGGGGTTAGCTGAATTAGGTTAGATAGGTTTTTTTATATAGTCGGATTTTGTGGTATGATATAATGTATTAGATTATGGAAATGTACTTAAAATAATAGGGTAAAATATTTCTTCGGGGATCTCATTTAAAATTTTAAATAGAAAGTTTATCTTCGTTCGCAGTATGCCATACAAACACAAAATTAATAATAACCTAACAATGTATCTTATTTATTCACTAATTAGATTAACTGAAAGAAATGGAAAAAAATCTGAAAAAAATATAATAATTAAACAGTTGGTATTGATTAGAATCAACGCAAAACTCAAACGTCCACGCTGTCTATTCGCGAAGGGGTTGGCAGAGGACCTATTACTTCTAAATATCACGTGACATTGTCACTCAGAGTACCCACTCCCATATTATTGAATTGAATAGTAATAAAAACTGCGATACATCCCTGCCGCAGCTGTGTCGAAGGCCGCACGCGTAGATCGCCCCCGGCTTTTCATGGGTATAAACCTAACGAGGCATCATCTGTAGGCTTAGGAATTGCGCGAAGCAGCGTGCAAGAGCTTGAGCTATTTACTGCATTTCATTTGTGATGGTATTTCATTAATACATTTATTTGCATACGTACATATGCCAGAGGTATCTTCTTATCACATTAATATCTATCACCTAAAAATTCAAAGTTCCGTCGTTCGTTACTCAGGGGAAGAGATGGTGTAGACCGATATTAGTATATTAGATATTATATTGATAAACGTGCACTTTCATAAGGGTATATCCTCTAGAGGAATTAATTGCATCTCTTATTAATTTAACTAGATAATAATCAAACAATATAACCACAAACCCATTTATTTTTATTTTTAGCAACTGACACTCTCGTCCATGTGACATATCGGAATGCAAAAGTTAACTTAAGTACGGCCCTGCTTATTCGGTAATCCGCTATGCATCCATTATCATAAAGTCTCATCATTGTAATGACTGAGGTTGTGTAAAATACTATAATATAATGTGTTGACATTTGATAGTTTCTAACTTGGCGGCAGTTGATATTTACCATCAGTGTTCAACAGTTGTGATAAACTATGTGAATGTTACGAATTTTTGTTCTAAAAATTCACTACCGTAACTCACAAAAAGAGATTTAAGAGTTGCGTAATAATTATTTTAAATACCAAACTAGATTTTCAATATACATATACTCACGGTTATAAATCCCTAAAAGGGGTACAAAGAGCTTTAGAGCAACAAAATCCTCATCCACATTTGGATGTTGATAGGGGAGAAGATAGTAGAAATAAAGTATCGTTGGTGATGGGTCTCCAACCGCATCGCCCAAAAACCACTTAAAAACGCTCCACACCCTTAGTCTCCTCTTACGGCACCCGTGGGTAGAAAGGGGTAGTGACATTGTAAACCGGCAATGCTCGGCAAAAAAAAACAACACAAACATTAAATTATGATTTGCAACACACCTCGATCTTCGCCACTCACAAAATGTTAATGAAATGAGAACATCAATATTTTAATCTTCCATCTTTATTTCCATCCAGATGGGTTCCGTATCGCGCCACCACGGCGGTGCTTTGCTCGTATCTACATTGCATCTAGCACTCCCGAGATTGCCATCAGAACACGTTGGTGTGTTGCATAGTGATTAGGTGTCCGCAGTTTTGTATCGGGAATCATACAAGTTACTAAGTAGATTTGTATAGGGTCCGCATCGTTATGTTTTGTTTATGTATCTCTATTACAATATTGAGGTGATTAGTGAGGTTATGTTTTGTTTATGTACTTCTATTACAATATTGCGGTGTGCCTTATTTAAATAAATAAGAAATGTAAGGATGGATAGAGACAACATAAGAGTTTGAGTTGAGTTACCGTGTAGTGTCGGCTTAGAATAGCACTTAATTTAAATCTTTTTGTTCATGAAAACCTCATGTGGGGATTATTACTAATAAATAAAGAATAAATAAAGGAAAGAAAAATTTCGACACAGGCGGGGAAACCTGTGTCGAAATTTATTAAAATGTGGCTTGGCAAAAAGCCTAAAATAATTCAAGTTGTAATTATTGGTTCAAAGGCTAGAGTAACAAAAATTAATATTAAAAAAAATACAATTAATTGCAGTTAATGGCATTGAGCTGAACCAATATCATAAAATGTCCGCTGAAGTTGGTAGGCCTGACTAGGACTATAAGTCAGCAAATGCCATCAAGCACAAAACACACAGTGTTGCCAACCCGCATACACTACATCCCTTCTTTATTTTTAAAACAATACTTTGTTAACAATTAGTTTGAAAACAACTCTCTGAAACAATGTTCTGTTAACAACAATTAAACACAACGTAAATTCTCTAATTCAACATGAACAAAATAACTAAATTAAATATAAAATTATACGGACATATTATACACAGATCAAGCTTGTCCCAACTAAATTAAATTTGAATTATGGTGTACTAACTTAACGATTTATTTAATACCATGTTATACACATATAAATAACATCCAAAACTTTAACAATCATTTTTGCTCATTAAATAAATGTTGCTCTGAGCGAGGATCGAACGCGCAACCTCCGGACCGAAAAGCTAAATCACGTATCCACTCGACCACGGACGTCACGTCATAAGAAATCTCTTTTGTATTAGTATTGGGAGAATCACCATTATGAGATCCATTTTTACTGACCATGAACCGTTAACTTTCCTTAAATGGACTTATGCTTCTTCCATATTTCTTTCCTGTTGCATCATTCCTTATCTGAACATCCCCTCCATTCACGTCAGTGACATTATGCGGTTCAAAATTAAAACTTAATGTCAGCTTATTCTCATTTGCATATTCTTTACAAATACTTTATCACCTAACTCTAACTCAGTCTCCACTGCTTTCCTTTTTTTTTTCACCATACTTTTTGCCTTTCCCTATCTCTGCCCCTCATCTCTGAATCAATTTCTTTATTTCCATTGTCTATAACAGCTGGTATTTTATCTGTATACTGCCTTCGATAAAATAATTCTGACGGGGATTTTCCCGTAACAGAGTGTGGTGTTCTATTGTACATGATCAAATAATCAAGTAGGACATATTCCCACTGAGCTGACTTATTCTCAGTCTCTTTAATACAGTATGGAATGGTGTTGTGAATGAGGATTCTACATTCAGTACAGAAATTCTTGAAGGTTTCACTTGTGAATTGAATCCCATTGTCACATGTTACCGTCGCTGGAAGGACCAGACTAGAAAATATTTTCTTCAAGACTTTGATAGTGTCAATTGCTGTTATGCTTTGCATGATCATTATTTCTTTATACTTGCTTCAGTAATCAACCACAATGAAAACAAAGTCGTAACTAAAAAGTGGTCTACCCATGGCTCCATGTGCAGTTCTCGCCTCTTCATCAGGTTAGGTGCTGAAACCAGTGTACATCTTTTACATGCCTTCACCATATACTCAGCGTCGCGGTCGATTTGGCCACCATACTTTCGTTCTGAGGGGAGCTTTCATTGAAACAATACCCGGATATCCCTCACAAGCAGCATCTAGTATTCTTTTGCGCTTTTTGGAATAACAATCATCCTCATTATATTATTTTTTTATGGAAGGTAATACAATTATATGCTTAACATTCAACAATATCTTTAATATTTTAAAAGATTAACTGTACGACTGAATCAATATCAGCTTATCGTGTAATCTAATAATCGTGTAATATAATCTAAAATTCACGTGTCACAGTTTTGTCACCAAACTCCTCATAAACGGCAGAACCAATTAAAATGCAATTATGCACACGCATTCAGTAGTAATGATAATAGGTTTAAGATCATTTTTTATACTTCTAAGTGATAAGGGTTGTGCACCATCCTTCCCTTTCCCCGCCTGTGTCAAAATTTTTCTTTCCTTTATTTATTCTTTATTTATTAGTTAGAATAGCACTACCCCATTACTTCCCGTGGCTTTTCGTAAGAAGTGGCTAAGGGTTTGGGAGTTTTTTAAGTGAGTTTTGGGCGATGCGGTTGGAGACCCATCACAAAAAATATTTCTTTTACAATCTTTACCCCACTCAACTTCCAAAAGTAGCTGAGGAGTTTTGAATTCCTCAGCTCTGGCTACCTCTGCTAGGGATTTTTAGAGTATATGTATGTATGTACAAAGTTTGAATACTAATTTAAATAGAGGACAAGACGGATATTTTAGAATTTTACATAAAGCTTTGTAATCAAGGCGAGAGATAGATGTGAACAGAACAAGGGGAATGGAAAGAGATTTATTGTCATTACTTCACATAGATACAATAATCACGCCATTTTTCTCATTGGGGTAGGCAGATACTATCGAGTGTCACTTGGCACGATCCTGTCAAATCTCTCTTGCTACTCTCACATTCATTATTTCGGGCCTTAGTTAGTTCTGAACGACGTACGCCTGATTTCTGATTTGAGTATTCAAGCTGAGAAATACTTAAGTATCGTTTTATCTCATTCAGTTGTTAAGATTTCAATGCAACAGAACGATACTTAAGTTGTTCTCAGCTGGAATACTCAATTCAGAAATCGGTCGTTAGCTGTTCATGCGGAAAATTCATGTTTTATCTGTTCAGTTGTTACGGAGCTTGTTTTTCTCTCTTTGTAATATTTAATTTTGTATAGATAGAGTTGACATGATATTAAAAGAAAGTAATACTTCTTTCATTGCACTAAGCTTTGTTTTGTAAAAGCAGAAAAAACACGAAATTCTAAAATAATCCATCGTTTTTAACTCATTGCGCAATAAGTAACTTAACACCTTCGCAAAAGCTTTCCAAAATTTATTGCCCCGAGAACAAACAGATACTAAAGAGCATAATATAAATTAAAATTAGAATGTAGCAAATCGGTTACCGAAGCATCTTTAAATAGTCGTATAAATTACTTCGGACTGACAATGGTAGACTTCTTCGCATAGCTAAAATGCTAAATAAATTCACTTCTATTACCTTAGTACTTAGGTTCAATTTGATTGTGTTAGGAATCCGAAGATCTTGGGAAATTTAGACGTAGAGGTTTCCGTGAGTTAAGTACCGATTGTATGGAGAATTGTGAAGTATTACCTCGGTGGCAATGAGGTGGTAATTGGTAGTAATTAGAAAGCTGCTATCTTTGAAACAATATAGCTGATTTAAAACAAGTTTTTGTAATTTAGGTGCTATTAGTGGGTTCCAACTTCGTACGATCCTGACAAACCTCTCTAGCTTCGTTTACATCCATCAGTCTTTTCATACATGCTCTTTTATTCTTCATACTTTGGACGCCAGCCTTTTTGAGTACATTCTCAATTTGGTCCAAGTGTGTCCAATCGTCCTCTACTAACATTACCATACACACTAGCTCTATAGATCCCTTTTACCAATTTTCTATCATCCATCCTCTCTATGTGCCCAAACCATCTCAACATTCCTTCTTCTATATCATCTTTCACACCACACTTTTCACGAATAATACTATTTCTCACTCGGTCACATAATCTAACATTACATTTTTTTCTGAGGGACCTCATCTCTACTGCATTCACTCTGAGAGCATCTAGTTTGTAAGGCTAATTATTTTATTTTACTATCGGAAACGGTTTAAATATTTATATGAACTGAGCAAAATCATATAGTAAGGAAGCCGTGTTCTGTATTGTCAGGATATAAATAAAATAAGGCAAAAATATTCCTCAGCACCCCCTCTCTCGATCTCGAGATATATAAGAATTGTTGATCCAAAACAGGTCAAACAAGTGGTCTGCGAAAAGATTTATTATTCTACTTACTATGTTTGAATTCATTGCTAAATCTGAACTCCAAATATAACTACGTACTCTACCCATATAGGTGCGGGTACAAAATAGCAATGACCAAATCAACTCGAGCCTAAATATAGACAGTATGATGTGTAGCTCTTTGTTTGGTTTGAAATCGACTGAATTATGAGTTATGGCTTCTGTTTTACGACTGAGCTTATGCATGGTATCCTCTATTTCATTTCCAATTTCCTGAGTTGAGCCAGGGCGCAATTTCGGACGCATATAACAATTGAATGCTTATCAAGGCTGGCGTCCGAAGTATGAAAAATAAAAGAGCACGTATGAAAAGATTGATTGATGTAAACGAAGCTAGAGAGGTTTGTCAGGATCGTACAAAGTGGCGATCAATAGTCTCTGCCTACCTCAATGGGAACTAATGGCGTGAGTATATGTATGTATGTATGTAATGCTTATCAGTATCAACTCCAAGATGAGAAGGATTTTGCGTGTTACTCAAACACAATTGTTGTATGTAATGGCTCGGGAACCGGAGGTTTAAAGGGATTTGTGACTATTTGTATGACAAAACGAATCCATGTAAGACAAATAGAAAAATGAGACTTTCGAAGCGTAAATAATAAAAATACAAAGATGAAATGATTTATGATTGTTAAAAACCCTGAAAAATTACAAGACTTGTTCCTAAGTTGCAGCTGAGTAGACTTAGAATAACAGTAACCTATTTTTAATGCGGATGTCGCACGAGGCAACGTAAGGTTACGATTTTTGGGTGATTGTGTCTGAGACCCGTGACTTCTACACAATTTATAAATCGGAAGCTCTACCTTCCTTTTTTTGAGATTAATGGCCATGAGCACAGTTTAAATGGTACTATGTTTGGAACAAAAGGCATCGCCTACCCTTATAGAAACCATGACTAGCTTGTAATTAATACACAGAGCATCCTTCACAATAAAATCCATAAAACAATGAACCTACAAGTTAGAATATCTCATTACTTTAAAAACAGCGACGTCATATCTATATATAGAGAATCACAATTTGTCCGTCTGTCTGCAAACATGATAGATCGCAATCTCCGCCACCGTTACGTCAACATTATGGCAGATAAATCGTGCAAGTGCGCCTGCTATGGTTCAGCTAGATTTATTGTGGCAGGGGTTCAAACGAGCAAGTTATTTATTGTATTTTACTAAGACTTAAAGGGACCTAATGATGTCAAATGATTTATGGATGACGCTGATGCTATAAAATGAAGTATATCTGTATAATTATTTATGCCTTCGATGCCTGGCTGGTTGGGTGCGGTTGGGTTGCAACTAAATGTGCCGGAAAGTATACCTCATGAACTTGGGTCGAGAAGGGAATGAACGGTGAAGATGGCAAAAATGCTTTAAGAGCTTATTCCATTTGTCTGAATGAAGACGTCTGAAAGCCACAGAATCTGAATTCAGACTAGTGGAATAACGTTCAGAACGCTAGGCTTCTGAAAAGTAGAGAAAGTGTAGTAAAATAACAAGCGTCTGCGGCGGTAACTTCAAAGGCGTCTGAATTTAGAAACAAAAAAGTGTAATGGGATAAGCTCTTTAAAAATCACACAATATAATTACTCGTAATATATCCTTGTCACCAACAACTCACCCATCCATGTTATAAGTAGGTAAAATTATACGTTTGGTTTGGCGTACACTTGTACTGTACAGTGCTAGCTTTACAAGGAACTGTTAATGTATTTACTTTTTAATGCAGCTACCATACAGTAGTTTTTGATTCAAATATGAAAACTGTATGAGAGTAATGATACATAGCCTGTGTTAGTTCTGAAATTTGAAGTAAATACGTTTTTGCAAAATAATAATCCTTCTATGTCCGGTTTGTGGTCCTAAAGAGCTTATTCCATTTGTTCGAATGAAGACGTCTGAAAGCCACAGAATCTGAAATTCAGCAGTAACTTCGAAGGACGTCTGAATTCAGAAACGACAAAGTGTAATGGAAAAAGCTCTTTAGCTCGGGCCTCACCAATTTTCAGTCAATTCAATGCAGCCTTTCATGGGTTATAAATAGTTAAACTAACACGACTTTCTTTATAATTATATGCTTTTCTGCCAGACTATTTCTTTATTTAAAAAAATACCTACAAGGGTATCAATGTTGATGTAGTATCTACTACATAGTAACATTGTATTTAGCCAATAACTATTCCATACAGTGATTTTTAAGGAATATTAATAGAAAAATCGATTACATTATAAAAGTCAAAAAAAAAAAGTCAAAAAGTTTATTTTTCAAAATAAAGTTAAATACTAACATTTTTTGAACGTCAAAGTTTTAAATTAATCGTTAATCCGTTGCTTCGGAAGGTGTTCGTAAAGAGAAGAAGCAACAAAGAAACTCTTTACATTCACATTCACAGAAGAGTGAAATCGCATGCTTATAAAACACCAACTTTTTAAGTTTAATTAAATTAAAACTATATTGTACACGCGGAAAATTAATAAATGCATAGCCGACTCAGTCAGACAACCGAAAAGAATTTTGAGATTTTAAAAAATGGGTGCGCGAAATTGAATAATTATATCATTAAGCGGAACGGACGTACAACCTACCAATTTCATTATATTTTTCAATCTCTTAAAAGCTCTTTTGTGCCTTAAATATAGTGTTTTACTATGAGAGTAGGTTATTAACAATTTTTGTTTTATAAATATTCAATTATGGTTGGATATTGTAAAATTTATTGAAAGCAGTAATGATAGCATTTAATATTTTCATGATATTTTATTCGACGAATCATTAAGATATATTTGTATGATTTTTTATTGGCACATGAACAATGGCAATGGAGCACTGGATAGTCTTATGTCTAGTCAGTCGGTGTCTGAAAAGGCCCGAATGGCTGTGCATGATGCTGTCCTTGTTCCTACGCTTATGTATGGCAGTGAATGTTGGGTGTGGCAGAAGAAGCATGAAAGTAGAGTGAATGCAGTAGAAATGAGATCCCTCAGAAAAGTGTGTAATGTAAGGTTATGTGATCGTGTGAGGAATGATGTGATTCGTGAAAGGTGTGGTGTAAAAGATGATATTGTAAGAAAGATAGAAAAAGGAATGTTGAGATGGTTTGGGCACATAGAGAGGATGGATGACAGTAAATTGGTGAAAGAGATATATAGAGCCAATGTGGAAGGTAATGTTAGTAGAGGACGACCTCGGAGGACACATTTGGATCAAATAGAAAATGTGCTCAAAAAGGCAGGTGTCCGCAGTATGAAGAATAAAAGAGCATGTATGAAAAGATTGATGGATGTATACGAAGCCAGAGAGGTTTGCCAGGATCGTACAAGGTGGCGATCGATAGTCTCTGCCTACCCCAATGGGAACTAACGGCGTGAGAATATGTATGTATGTATGTATGTATGAACCTTAGGGAAAGTGCGTTATATATTATGTTATTATAAATCGATCAGTTAGTGTCCCCTACCACAATTCGTAATTGAACTTTTCATAGGACTACCTCGATCTGTGTGTAATGGTTGTAAAATATTATTAATGGCTGGAGTAAAAGAAATTAAAATTACCTGAGTCGCAAAAAGTGGCAATCGAATAGTTTCTGCTTACCCCTATATTATCTAATGGCTATACTATATGCATACTAAGTATGTATTAACTTAGATTTTTAATATGTATTTTAATTAACTGGGAGCTCTGTTCTTACAATGCGTTATCAATCGTTTTCTCGAATAGATACTGTTCAAAGAATTTGAATACAATGTATGTCTGAGTCTGAATGGGCTGAAGGCTGACAGGAGGACAAAGTTCAATGACCGGGGACCCATCCTTTTTACTAGAAAACTGTTTATAACTAATCAACATAACATAACATAAACGTTCACGCCGAATATCCCCGAAGGGGTTGGCAGAGGTACTAATACTTCTGAACATCACGTGACTTTGTCACCTGGTGTTCAGAGTACCCACGTTTTGCATGGACAGTGTACTCACGTGATAGGGGGCAGGTCTATCGCCGTTTTGTACGAATACACTGTCACATGACTAAATACAACTCAGCCATGTGGGCTTCCTCACGATGTTTACCCTCACCGTTAACAACCATGATAAATTAACCACACATATGTCTTTAGAATAGACAAATTGGTGTAGGCCCGACCCAGGATTTGAACACTAGTCGTTTGCACGATAACCGAGTGTTCTACCCACTGGGCTATCACGGTTGCTTTAACTAATCAACTAATAAAGTTTTCTCAATTATATTTGGTCACGAAATTGTAGTGATGTTTTAATTAATTTTAACGGGTCTCAGTTTGGCAGTTTGAAGATGAATTTTCTGTGTAGTATGATGGGTACTTAATAGGTTTTCATTTCAACGTTTATATTTTGTTACTTGAATGGAGAATAGATGATGTTGCATTTATATCTATACTTATATTGTACAGAGGTTCAATTTGCAACAAACCTATTGAAGAGTTTGGTTGTTAACGGTGAGGGAAAACATCGTGAGGAAACCCACATAGCTAAGTTGTGCTTAGTCATGTGACAGTGTTTTCATACAAAACAGGCGATAGGCCTGCCCCCTATCACGTGAGTTCACTATCCAAGCAAAACGTGGGTACCTTCTCTGGACACTAGATGGCGCTGCCATGTGAGTTCAGAAGTATTGGTACCTCTGCCAACCCCTTCGGAGGTAGACGGCGTGAACGTTTATGTTATGTTACTATTCAAGAGAGTGTTTCATGACCTCTCGGGTAGGGAAACTCTTCATTCCCCGTGTTGTTATTTAATTAGAAAATCTATCTCAAACACTTACAAATCAACTAATGCATTCTTACTATAAGTAACTACATATACTCACGGCTATAAATACCAAAATTTATATTAAATAATTTGCTACGCCCCTTTTGAAAGTTTAGTGGAAAAATGTTGTTAAATAAAGAATGGTTCTCAGTATGTTATCAGTGGTTATGTGTCTTCAGCCACATCACCCAACCATCACTCAAAATAAATAAAGAATTTATTAAAGGAAAGAAAAATTTCGACACAGGCGGGAATCGAACCCGCGACCTCGGGTATACGCCCCCGATGCTCTGCCAATTCAAAATCATCACTAAAAACCCCGCGGAAAGAAATGGGTTCTTCTTCTAAGCCAACACTGCGCTTTGTATTTTTATTATATATGCGTTGTGTATGTTGCTGTGTAGTGTCGTGTTAGAATAGCACTACCCTATTTCTTCCGGTGGGTGTACGTAAGAGGCGACTAACGGTATTGGGGCTTTTAAGTGATTTTTGGACGATGTGGTTGGAGAGCTATCACCAACAATCTTTATTTCACCATCTTTTCCCCACGCAACTTCCAAAAGTGGCTGAGGAATTCCTTAGCTCTGACTACCCTTCTAGGGATTTATAGCCGTGAGTATATGTATGTATGGTTTAGAAAATTGAATTAGGACCAAATCCACGGGTCACGGATGGTCAGCCTACTGAATGGCTATCGTTAACGAAGATTATTGGGTTGCGCGCATCTGTGATTTATATCACGGAACGATTGAGACGTCCGTACAACGCTACTGATTGATAGTCGTATAACGCGCTTATTGTCCGCTAACAGTCGTATAGTGGCTGCGCTTTGTCTAAGCCGCGTTTTTAATGTTTCATCATTGTACTCTCATTAGTCTTACGGTTTTGGGAGATGTGAACTTGATTGTGAGTTCGTCTGACCTTTAAACCTTTGAAAATAAGAACTTAGCTATGGTCCTATTATCTATTATCCTTACTTATTTATCGGCTTTTGGTGATGGGACGCTAAAAGAATGCTACTAACACTAATTTAAATAGGGTTTAGAGCCCTCAGTTTAGAAAGAAGAAATTATTAAGAAGAAATACCTTTAAATATAGTTTAAAGAACTTGTAAACATCTGAAGTTTTAATACACTGAAAGACCCTAAACTTTCATGTTTACTTTAGACCTTTCTTGTTTGCCGTATAGTGTCGGCTTAGAATAGCACTACCCCGTTTCTAACGATGGGTGTACGTAAGAGGCGACTAACGGTATTGGGGCTTTTAAGGGATTTTTGGGCGATGCGGTTGGAGACCCATCACAAACAACCTTAATTTCACCATCTTTTCCCCACTCAACTTTCCAAAAGTGGCTGAGGAATTTTTAGTTCCTTAGCTCTGGCTACCCCTTCTAGGGATTTATAGCCGTGAGTATATGTTATGTTATGTTTAGACGTTAATATCCTTCTATACCAAAATATCTACACATCTTATATCGCACAACCGAAAGAAAAAAGCAATACTTACATTAATATTAATATGAGTGCCATTCAAACATTGCACCATCTGACCCGTCCATAATAATGTAACAATGTCATAACTTAGTAACTACACGATGCATCAAAACAGCTTAATATTACCGCCCGCCATCATCCCAGTACCATCAGCAATTCAGTTGGGAATTATATCAGTTACCACAAACACAATGGTTATATGTAACATGTAATTGGTCATCATTCTCCCATGTATCGAATATGCTCATCAACTAATGCATCCGCTGATATATTTCATGATTCTGTGACCTCAGTCAAAAAAATAGTTTTAGATTTATAAATAAGTTATTTATAAATAAGTTAAGTTTTTAAGTTAATGTTACAATTAGAATTAGATTAACGAAATTGTAGTTCACTTAATTTCAGTTCATGAAGGCATACTGTGTCTACTCTTAGTAGGATTTCATTTATATCTGTTCACTAACGCATTTTGTTTATTCTTAAGTTATAATGTAATCCAGTTTGTAGACCAAATAATAAAAAAAAATAAAAAAAAATACTTTGCTGTGTATAGTCGGCTTAGAATAACACTACCCCATAACTGCCCCAGGGCGTTCGTAAGAGGCGACTAAGGAGGTTGGAGACCATTACCAAGTACCTTAGTTTTGCAGTGTTTTCCCCACATAGCTTCCAAAAGTGGCTGAAGAATTTTCTATTTTAGGGATTTATAGCCGTGAGTATGTATGTATGTATGTAAATACCCACGGTTTGTAGACATCATATATAATAATCGGCAGCCTGATTATGTATTTCTAGCGACCGTCGATCGTGTCGCAAGTTGCACGATTATCGCCGTCAATGTCAAAATATTGTATGCAATTTGACAGTTTTGACAACGACTATATTGCAACTTGCGACACGATTGTGGTTGCACAACATTCGTGATCAGGGCGCCGGATAATATATTAAAAGATTTGCCCGTCGTTTCGTCTCACCTACTGGTGCCGTGGTGGAAATGAGTATTATCCCGAATATATGCTATGCTGTTTTTTTCTATGTACAGCTACTACATGCTAAGGGCGTAGGGACTGCTAGATTCGTATTAATCATAGATTTGTATTCATATGTCTTAGTCCTAGGTCAACAGCGACGTCAAGCAACGCCGAAAAAGATTAACATTAGATTTTATGCCAAAAACTTAGAATATTTTCAGGTATTAGAACAAATTGTTTTAATGCTTAAAAGAGTAGATTAATACATACTAAAAATCAAAGTTATGACCCGATAATATTACTATGTTTCAGGATTTTACGTATGGCCTTCATAGCAAGTAAATATAAAAACTAAACAACGACACACTACGGCTTTTAGTCGTAACATAAAAAGATTGCAATTATATTGAAAAAAAGAAATTATGCATTATCTATACTTGAACGATATGTAAGAAAAGATAACAAAAATGATTCTAACAAGAAACAGTTCACTCTTTGCTAGAAAACTCGTATCTTCACTCTTCAGTACCCGTTTGCATATTTCAAGTAAAATGCGAACCGTACAAAATTACGACGGCATTACATGATGAATACGTTGCATCCATAACATGAATGAATCATAGCGTCTGCATCAAGATTTATCGATATATGTCAAGCACTAGTGACAATACATCAAATAGTGCTGAGCTATATCGATAAATGGGGTCCCGTTCAATAATTCGAATCAGTCAATGACTTGCCTTGTCTTACCTGTTCTGAAGGGTCTTCTTATCCGAACCAAAAGTACTTTTCTTTATTTTTTTAACAATTACATTCAATAAGTTAGTTAGCCAGTTGGTACTTAGTAGAGTTATTATATACAGGGTACACAAAATTTATATGTTTTTGTCAAAATGTATGTAAGATTTTCATGAAGGGGATGCAACCTTGAGTACAGCCCGCTGAGCTCGTTCAATTTGTATGAGATGACTTTTACAAGAGCCGCCCCATGACGTGATACAGTAGGTGATTATACTTTGGCAAAGTGCAAAATAGATGGTTCTTAGCAATTTTGCATCTACTACCGATCTAAGAGCCTTAAAAGAAAATATTAACTTTCTGATACGATTACTGAGTGTATTGATATGTGTACGAAAGGTAAGAGAGCTATCAATTACGATACCTAAATATTTAATTTCTGTCACACGTTCTAATCTCGGACATTGGCATGAGTTGTTTTGATTCACAATTGCTCAAATCAAAACAACTCATGCCAATGTCCGAGATTAGAACGTGTGACAGAAATTAAATATTTAGGTATCGTAATTGATAGCTCTCTTACCTTTCGTACACATATCAATACACTCAGTAATCGTATCAGAAAGTTAATATTTTCTTTTAAGGCTCTTAGATCGGTAGTAGATGCAAAATTGCTAAGAACCATCTATTTTGCACTTTGCCAAAGTATAATCACCTACTGTATCACGTCATGGGGCGGCTCTTGTAAAAGTCATCTCATACAAATTGAACGAGCTCAGCGGGCTGTACTCAAGGTTGCAACGTTCAAGCCATTCCGTTTCCCAACCAAAGAATTATACCTTTTCTGCGAAGTACTTACTGTTCGACAGTTATTTATTAAGAACGTTGTTTTAAAACAACACTGCATAACATATTTTAATCCAGACAGTAATAAACTAAGAAACAAAGAGGTTGTCAGTGGTAAATTATGTAAGACTTCTTTTGCTCAACGTTTCCCTACATTCCTTGGACCTTACTTATACAATAAATTAAACAGTAAACTCGGCATTTATGATTTAAATAATTTCGGTCTCAAGCAAAAACTAAATACGTGGCTTCAAACTCTATCTTATGAGGAAACAGAGAACTTCCTATCTATACTGACTTGAACTATCATTATTCTGTTTTTCTTAGTATGATTATTAAAGGTATTATTATTATTATATATGTATATTTTAAGATATTAATGTATATTTATATTATTTTATAATATTTATATTTATAAACCTATTTACATTATATTTTATTACATAAAACACTATAAATATTTATTTACTTAACATATTTATTTTACTTCACACCTAGTTTAATTTTCCTTTTTCTACAACTTCTGTGTTTTATTTTGAATGTTTTAGTAGTTTTTTTTAATTTGATGTAATTCTTTAGTTTAGTGCTTAATGTTCTTTTACGCACGCAGTGCTGATTTTGTATTCTTAGCGTCACTGATGTTTTTTACCGGTACCTATAGCACAGGTTACCCTTTATTAGGTATCGGTTGTACCATTAATTAAGTACTATTGTGAAATACAGCTCTGTTCATATTATTACTTTACTGTATAGACTGTAATATTACAATTTTTTGGAAATAAAGATTTATTATTATTATTATTATTATTATTAACTAATTTTTGGATATGTATATGTCAATTGATAGCTTTTTTAAGTTTTTACTCTATTGTACATACTGCATGAAACTGACACTAACTAAATTATATACACATGAGAATCTTCAGAATCGATAAAGTTTTAGTCAGTCTTTCCTGCTTCCAACCGCGCTTTTCTATTTGTTTCAATTGATTGAGTAGCGTATAAAGAAATGTTAATAGACATGAACAATAATAATTAAAAATTAGTATAAACTTTTCATTACTTAAACTGCAAAAAAAATTTTCATTGTTCTATGATTCAATAGTAATATCAACTAATTCTAAATCTTATTTCGAAAGCCTATTACAATGTCAATGATTACATTAATGATGAAGTGGCTTGGTGTCATCAGGGCTCTGTGCAGGATGTTTCCGGGCTAACACCGAAATTGTAATGGACGTAAAAAAAAGATGTGTGTTGACGAGTTTCTTACGGGTTCTTCTCTCAACAAAACACCTTCCGAATCCGAAGTAAACTTAGTATTAAGTTAAAATTTGACGTTCAAAAAACAAAGATTTATCTTTTTATTTTGAAATAAATGATTATTTTATTTTTTATTTTATTTTATTCAATAAAGATTACTTAGGAAAGCCCCGTGCTACAACTAAATATCCAGTTCCGTACGTCTTCTGTGATTGAAAAATGTCTTACTTGATTGAGACATCAATCGCGATCTACATACATACATTACTTACGCCTTTTAATTACCACTAGGGTGGGTAGAATTAGTCGGTAGATACTTTGAGTGAACCGATTAACTTTTTATGAGACACGTTATGTTGCAAGATCTATTATGTTAAAAACAAACTTATTATATGTATGCCTAATATCATACAGTAATGTGAAGGTAGAAAAATATTTTAAGTATGGCTTGGAATAAATTGTAATGAAATTAATATATTGAATATTACTAGTATGTTATATGATTGAATCGGGTAATTTGCTAAAGTGTTCAGCAGTCATAACGCACCCTTACTTTGTTGCAACAATTTAATATTTAATTGTGTGCATACTTTAAATGAACTAAAAAATATAACTGGTTTTAAGCTACAGTTGCTAAGAAGAAGCCCAAAATCGTTCTATAAAAACCACCTTCAATGTGGAATCCTGAATCACAAAAATATGCCGAGAGAACCGACATATTTTTTTGTGAAACTAATAAATCCCATTTCTAAGCGGGCCACCCTTTGAAGTTCAAAGTTTAAACCCCTGAATTGTTCTCAAACTCGAGTGATGGTTTGTACTTTGACATAAATATTCCCTCCCTGTTCAAACAATGTACCCACGAGTTTAAGTATACGTCTGTTCTCATTCTGTACGAAGACAGTATCAAAAAAAAATATTGGAAATAAATCACACGTATGCTTTTAAGACGACATAAAATTAGAGGCTCATAGGCCCATTTCCAATTTGAAGCAACGCTCTTGCATTTGAAGGTTAAGCACTATCCTACTTAGATAGGTATTAACTTTACAAAAAAATATGATGACTCGTATATCTAAAATTAATAATCTTCCTTTCCGGTCGTACTACGTCAGTTATTACTAAACAAGTACAACGCAAAGAAACCGACAGATGACCTTTTGAAATTGGAACACCCGTTCCGCGGAGCTGTGATCTTGTCCGCCGGCGATTCTGTTCTATTCTAGAAAATATACTTTATCCACTTTTTTATATGATGATGATAGATGAGAAGCATTAGTGTTCTCTTAAAATGGATAGTGTATTTTAGTAACTATTGTGTGTTAATGCCTATTATGTATTTTACATAAGACATAAACGTTCACGCCGAATATTTCCAAAGGGGTTGGCATTGGCAGAGGTACTAATACTTCTGAACATCACGTGACTTTGTCACCTGGTGTTCAGAGTACCCACGTTTGGCATGGACAGTGTACTCGCGTGATAGGGGGCAGGCCTATCGCCGTTTTTTTACGAATACACTGTCACATGACTAAGTACAACCCAGCCATGTGGGTTTCCTCGCGGTGTTTTCCCTCACCGTTAACAACCATGATAAATTAACCACACATATGTCTTTAAAAAAGACAAATTGGTGTAGAGGCGCGACCGGGGATTGGAACACTAGTCGTTTGCACGATAACCGTAAAAGTATATAGGGAAATTGTGCCAATTATGTTTCTCAATCGTTTAAAAAAAAACTTTAAAAGGTGAATAAAAATAACTTACGATAGTTTTACTATTATCGTAAGGCGAGCGATAGTCTCTGCCTACCCCAATGCGAACTAATCGAGTGAATATATCCATTGTAAGCATCGCATGACGCAAATTGTTGTCATAACAGAATAAGGACATGAAATAAAGCGTAGCAGGTTATCAGTGTAGCGGTCTGGGGTCGATGCCCCCTTTTGATATTCTGACACATTGCCAAAATCGCCGGCTGTCCATTCATTAAAATTATTTTCGGTTACTCCAACAAATAGACATATTGAAACAACTACACGTGTCTTACTCATACAACAGTTAGGAGATCTAATTGACAGAGAATATGAATTAGGTTTTATAGAATAGCTTTTCTTTCCTTTAACAAAATATACTAACGGACTTTATTTATTTTATTGTTGTTTACATCATGAACTTTTTGTAAACAAATTGTTTTGATATTATTTTGTGTTAAATTTGTGGCTACAAAATAATACTAAGTAATAAAGATTATTAACTTATTGCCTCGACAACACATCTACATCCAATGGGGTAGGTAGAGACTATTGATCGCCACTTCCCACGATCCTGACAAACCTCTCTAGCTTCGTTTACATCCATCAATCTTTTCATACATGCTCTTTTATTCTTCATACTTCGGACGCCAGCCTTTTTGAGCACACTCTCAATTTGGTCCAAGTGTGTTCTCCGTGGTCGTCCTCTACTAACATTACCATCCACACTAGCTCTATAGATCCCTTTTACCAATTTTCTATCATCCATCCTCTCTATGTGCCCAAACCATCTCGACATTCCTTTTTCTATTTTTCTTACAACATCATCTTTCACACCACACTTTTCACGAATAACACTATTTCTCACTCGGTCACATAATCTAACATTACAATTTTTTCTGAGGGACCTCATCTCTACTGCATTCACTCTTCACCATTGTGTTGGATACAAATATAAGGATTACAAAAAGAACAGGTCGATGTAATAAACTTTTGTATGTTATCGGTGGTAACGCGGGAAGGTTAAGTTGCAGAATAATTTAGTCTTCATCAGACATCGGTTGTCCAAATATCATTCCAAACTTTGATTACATCGATATAACCTTGTTCATCGACCGTATCGTATAATGTCGGCTTAGAATTGCGATACTCCATCTCTTTCTGTGATTGTATTTCAAAGCGATTAAGGTAGAGTTCTTTTTATGAGATCTAAGGCTTTTTAAGTTATAAGCTGACATAATTTCGTTAAAAACCATGTTTTGCCGTATTTTTAATCTTAAAACTATCTACAGTTTTCTCTCGTATACTCATTAATGAAGAAATGCAATATTCAAAATTACAACTCCCTGTCACCTCAGGGTACTCCAACCATGCAACCAATTCCATTTAACCTGAAATTGTTCCATGTTTTTCTCCAAATATATGCGACTAAAATGTTTGAAAGCGGGCAAAATTTTACTTTGTAGGCAATATTTCCAAATTTATTCAGCTAAACCCTTTATTTTAAAATGATTTATTTGATTTTTTTGGACACTTTTTGTCATCTTAAAATGCATCTCATTCCGGACTGGACTTAGCGTTAAATAGTTTATCAAATCGGAAAGTTGTCATCTATTCGAACTATTAGTTATCGAGTTTAGCGCGTTTAACCAACATCATTTTTGTCTGTACATATCAACTAAGAACATCACTCCCCAAACCCTACTTCTCTTCACTAAATCACTATCACGTGCCTATATTATTAATAATTATTTTTCAATAGAAACCCAATACAACCATTTATTATTTAATTATGATCGTAACATTACGAAATATAAAATAAACGATGATAACTACCAGCGAATGATGTTTTTATTGAGCGGCCCCGCCCACATCGCAACGTGTTGAAATGTTTTACCAACTCTTATTGGGTTAGTTTTTATACTGTGGTTAGTTTTACATCCAGTATATACTGAACTGCATATGTATGTGGTTTTCTTTGCTTTTGAGAGGTCATATATTGGTGGTTTTTAGGCCTCGGTTAAAACATACACGTCTTTTATTAGGTCTTTGATTTGACGTCGATGTTAAAAGGCGCCAAGAGAAAGAATTTCGATAAAAACACCTATTTTATTAAAATTGAAACCCTTTAAACTAGATATGTAGAAAATTCTAATTTTTTCATGAGGTTTCCCGCTCTACATGCATAAAAAATATAATATAAGTAGAACGGGAATCCGGGTGAGAATGTATTTAAAAAAACATTCGCTATAATAACTTCATAAAGTATATTTAAAACTAAAATATTTGCTTAAAAAAGCAGTTGAGCACTTAAGCTTTATCAGTAACACTTTTTTATGTTAATCGTTCCTCCATTACGAATAATACATTGTTAATTATTCGATATGATTTTGAGTTATGTTTCTTTTTATTTTACCATTAATTTTGCGAATTGAATCGGAAAAATGCAATAAACTCGATTTTAATCAGATTTATAATTACATTACAATGGGCTGTGTTGAGTTGGCTTATAATAACACTACCGCAGTTCCTCCTGCGAGAAGCTGGCTTTTAAGTGGTTGTTGGGCGATATAGCTGGAATGGAAACTATCACAAATGATACTTCGTTCTTACTATCTTCTCATAAATAAAAGATGTTATTAAAGGAAAGAAAAATTTCGACACTGGCGGGGTTCGAACCCGCGACCTTCTTACTATCTTCTCCCCGTACAGCTTCTAAACTTTTTATAAAATACTTACTTTCTTTTTATATATTATTATTTTATTTTAATTTAAAAATAAACAGTAATAATAGTGATTAACAATTAACACACAATAAAAAGAAACAACTGTGTAGTGTCGGCTTAGAATATCACTACCCCATTTCTTCCGGTGGGTGTACGTAAGAGGCGACTAACGGTATTGGCGCTTTTAAGGCATTTTTGGGCGATGCGGTTAGAGACCCATCACCAACAACCTTTATTTTACCATCTTCTCCCCACTAATCTTTCCGAAAGTGGCTGGATTTTTATTCCTTAGCTCTGGCTACCCCATCTAGGGATTTATAGCCGTGAGTATATGTATGTATGTATGTAATAAGAAACACTAAGCTACCAAAACAAAATACACTTTAAAACCACAGCAAAGATCAAGCAATCACTCGCAACGTAAGTTTAAATGGAATTTTTGTATATTATGTGGGAAAAATGATAAATGTAGACGAAAGTAGAGAAGTTTGCCAGAATCTTAAAAAGTGGCGATCGTAGTCTCTGTCTCTCCCAATGGAAACTAACGGCGTAAGTATTTGTAAATATTTTAAACAATAACTTTTAAATAATACA
The DNA here is from genome assembly GCA_963576735.1 of Bedellia somnulentella. Lineage (NCBI taxonomy): Eukaryota > Metazoa > Arthropoda > Insecta > Lepidoptera > Bedelliidae > Bedellia > Bedellia somnulentella. The sequence continues at coordinate 19,983,171 of OY755175.1, forward strand.
TACATTTCTCAGCGTCTCTTGTGCCTGATTCCAAATACCTATAGGCGTTTCCTTACTTACCGCAAGTACTTAGATCTTATGTGAACTATAATAATCTTACTGTACATAACATGACGTAGTGTGACTTTTTCACGCAGTTCTCGAGATAGATAAATCTATTAATTTATTTTCTTAATTGTTGCAAACTCTAGTGAAAAAGATTCATAATTAAAATAATTTGTAAAAGATGCAGTATAAAGATATCGTTGCAATATTATAGAAAATACATAACTCTTCAAATACATATTTTTTAAGGAGTCTTATTATATCATCAAGTAAGGGGATGAATTAAAAAGCGAAGATACAATGAAAAGTCATAGATAGCATTTTTTATTATTTAAAAAAAAGCTTGTGTGGATGGCTCTAAATCCCTGGAAGTGGTAGCCAGATCTTCGGAATAAGAAATTTCTCAGCCACTTTTGGAATATGAGTAGGGAAAAGATTGTATTATAAAGGTTGTTGTCAAATTTATCAGAACATAAAAAAGATATACAAAATATCAGCTGATCTACACAGATTCTGAAAACACATACCATGTTTCAAACCGTACCAGGTCTTATGGAACGGCTGGTATTTCTTCGTAGAAGTGAGCGGTCGTGGTTTTCTACTACGCACTGGACAAATCGGCGTACAACATAGAGCGAAGTAGCGTTTATCTCTAATTTTCTCTGCCGCTTTTAGTCTTTCCCTCGCTATCTTCCCAGAACATCTCTTGCGTTCCGTAGCAGCATCAACCACTGCTGTCACCAGCAGCATGAACATCCACCACCTCATCTTTTCCAATCACATCTTTTAATTTTAGACACAACACAAAAATAGCCACTGAACTCCATGTTTTATTTAATTTTGCGCGGGAAAATTACATATTAACTTTTTTTTAAACGAAAAATTCGGTAAATTTGTGCAGCAAAAAGTTTGTATTCGATCGTAAGTTCGTAACTTTTTGAAATAGGAACGCGTGCAGGCGTTCGCGCGCTTGGCTCGAGTCGCGGCGACTGGTCTGCGCGTCCGGTGAGATGGATGTTGATTGTTCGGAGGCAGTGTGGATTAAGTTGTGGAGATGCTAATATTGTACTTTGGAGTGATTTGGTTACTGATGCTGATAGTTATAGAAAAGGCAGGTATATATATTTAAACTAAATGTTCATAATAGGTTCATTAGATTGTTAGTCAATAAAGAATTGTATTATTATTTTTATTATTATTTATTATTACTAGACATTACATCCAATATTTTCGAATGGTAGCTGTAAAGATATCATGGCTTTAATTTCACATGTAACTTGTTTGAATAATGATAATTGTTGAGGTGAAAGGTTAATCCTAGTGTTACAATTGCGCAAAAACGTTGATTAATTCGTAATTTATGGGGAATTTGTCAAGTACACGACCATTTTCGATTCATGCGGATGACAAAATCAGTGTACATAAAAAGCGAATGATAGGTTTTGGATATTAATAAGAATTTGCTAAAAAAGCAGGTGTCTAAAGTTAGAATAATAATAAGAAACTTATGAAAAGTTACACGAATGTAAACGAAACCGGAACGTCATTTTAGAATCTTACTCAATAGCAAAAGATATTCTCTATCACATACCGACATAAACTCAGACAGAAGGAAAAACAAGCCACAAAGTATTATGAACTTGCATTAAGTAAGTATTAACTATATTTTTCTGCATAGTGAAATAAATCATACCTACTTTAAATCTGAATTCACAAATTAGACTTGAGCCAACAATTTACAATAAAATAATTTCCTCGCATAATCATTTCACATCACACAAATATCATATCAAAAACGTGACGAGCAATTCCTCGGCAGAGACCGTTATAGTCCCCCGCGGCACGGGCCACTAATTAGGCCGCGGTAGGACGCCGAGATTAAGACTGATAACTGTGATATTAGAGCACGGGTGGTCGTGACACCTCAGAGGATGCGATACGTGTGCCTCAGAGGAAAGATATAGGGGCGATTGGATTAGAGGGAAGTTAGTTGCAATTGTCTTGATTAATTTATCTTCCTCTTGAAATATTTAACAGATAAGTATAGTTTTCATATTATAATTATAACCCTTTCATTGTTCATTCAAGTTTCAAGGTAAACTCAGTAGAAAACACATTTAGATCAAAGAGAAAGTGCTAAAAGGCTCCTTTTGTGACACTTGTCTAATTTGTGACAGATAAAGGGCATGTAGAAAAAAATAACATACATACATAAATATACTCAGGGCTATAAATCCCTAGAAGGGGTAGCCAGAGCTAAGGAATTAGAAAATCCTCAGCCACTTTTGGAAAATTGAGTGGGGAAAAGAGGTTGTAAAGTAAAGGAAGTTGGTGATGGGTCTCCAACCGCATCGCCCAAAAATCCCTTAAAAGCCCCAATACCGTTAGTCGCCTCTTACGTACACCGATCGGTAGAAACGGGGTAGTGGTATTCTAAGCCAACACTACACAGCATACAGAAAAAAAAATAAACGTTCACGCCGTTTATCCCCGAAGGGGTTGGCAGAGGTACCAATACTCCTGAACTCACATGGCAAGCGCCATCTAGTTTCCAGAGAAGGTACCCACGTTTTGCTAAGACAGTGTACTCACGTGATAGGGGGCAGGCCTATCGCCGTTTTGTACGAATACACTGTCACATGACTAAGTACAACTCAGCCATGTGGGTTTCCTCACGATGTTTTCCCTCACCGTTAGCAACCATGATAAATTAACCACACATGTGACTTTAGAAAAGACAAATTGGTGTAGGCCCGTCCCAGGATTGGAACTCACGCCCTTCTGTTTTTCGGGCGGGTGTTCTACCCACTGGACTATCATGTCGCTTAAAAAAAATATGATTGTAATATAATCGTAAAAAGTTGTGATTGATAGCCTCTTGCTGTACCAATAGGAAATAGTGGCGTGTGTGTGTGTGTATCTTTGTAGTATTTTTTTTATTTTATTTGGTTTAGTTCTGCACAAAAAACGTCATCACTGATCATATAATATGTCCGTATCTATAGAAGCGCCTACACTGAGTAGTATGAAACTACCTGCTGCCTGCCACCGGCAGTTCTTTATTTGAAAATCTATCTTTTATTAGTTTAACACTTCGTTTAAAACCTTGGTACTCAGTGGTACAGATATTGTTCCCAAAAACAAGTACCTATCATGGTTTCATGAGTTCCACAACTGTGTCAGGCCTAATCTTCTCATTATAATCGAACGTTGCTTCCTTCCCAGCAGGAACTAATCATATTTTATTTTTATGGTCATACTTTATTTATATTAATAGAATAGCTGTTACTTCTACCTATCCTTTTAAAAGAAATTTGAGAACTCGAATTTATATCTTGGTACAAACTAAAACAGTGTACGTGCAATTTCTCGAGCGCTGCTCGTACTGCTGCCCATTTTTCATTTATGCCTGTTTATTTTATCAGCGAGTGTGGACTAGTATTTACTATTACGTAAGTTAGGGTTGACATTATACGCATAAATATTTATTAGTTAGATTTATGAGGTCAGCGCCTTGCTTACTACAGGCTTTTATTTATTGTGTTTGTGTACCTATCTACTCCTATTATATAATTAATAACTCTACTTCATGTTATTTATTATATTCATGTTAATGATTCTTTATTCTGTATGTAAAATTGAATTTCGGAAGTATTGACAAATTTATAACATTTTTAAGGGATTTTCGGGCGATGCGGTTGGAGACCCATTACCAAAATAATTTTCCCCACTTAACTTCCAAAAGTGGCTTAAGAATTTTGTGATTTGGAAGCTCTGGCTACCCCTTTTAAAGATATATAGCGGTGAGTATATGTATGAATGTTTGTTAATAAGTATCGGCTATTTTTGCATCCTTATCTCTCCGCCATCTTACAATAAGATGGAATTATACGCAAGTTGCCAACCCTAACGCGTACACACTAACAACTTATAATTCCAGTGATAAATAATTCTTGCACAACAGTATCAATGTTCTAATATCTAAGCTGTGAATAACTATTCGCTATAAATTATTTAAGTAAGGGTTTTCTGTGAATGGTTGGCTTAGAAAAGCACCATCTCGTCCCATTACTGAGGTCATTTTTATGCCTATGAAGGGCTTCGAACCTAGTGAATTAAAGTAGAATAAGTACCTACTACCTACCTACCTATCTGTGAAATTTCTCACCATTATATCTAACTACATTTATCTGTGATATCGTTGTCACGTGCCACATTATTTGATAAACGTGCAAGATGGATTTACGTTCATGTGAATTTCTGTCTTACCCTCCATTGGAATTCACCTATCTGATGTATTAGCTAAAAGTTAAGCGACACAGTATGCATTAAAACGAATTTAAAGTTTATAGGCCCTTTTATTTGGGAATAAAAATTTAAATTAATGTTCAGATTGATCATTGTTATCTATAATTGTAAAGGTTTCTGATACGCAGTCAACAGCTTTGACAATGATTTCAAGTCGTTTTGATACTTTCAAATTATACGCGTTCTGGATCTCAAAAACATTCTAAACGAGTATGAAGTGGAAAAATATAGAAACACTAGGATTTGTAGTATAGCACTCTTCAAATATAATTATGTCTTATTCGATACCTTTGGTTAGTTACATTCATGGACTCTCCAATAATATCCCTCATCTTTGTTTGCAGCTTACTAGACAATTCTAAATTGCGCTAACCTACTATTGCAAGATTTTTCCTAAGTTGATAGCTTGATGTCCTGAGCGGGATTCCGTATTCTAATATTGATTCAACTTCCTAAAAATAATTAGCTTCAAGCCTATATCAGTTATAAAGATCTGAGGTCATTGCAGCCAAACCCGAACGGCCACAATCACAATGGCACCAGTAATCTAATCTCGGCTCTCATGAATTCTCGGTACGCGGAACCGTCGCGCTCCCTGTTATTCTACACTCTCGAAACTCGCTCTTTCACTATTTTATTATCGTATCAAGGCTTTATTGGGAGCATTAAATGGTGTACTGTTTCTAGTTGTTTACTCGAGCTAAAGCTAAGTAAATTAGTTGGTGATTCATATCTGTTTGTATTGTAATTATTGAGGCTTTAAAGTCGATCGTTTTTGATGCTTCGATGAGAGTAAAAGATGGGGGACTAATAAATTGAAGCTGACGTGATATTATAACTATATTTAGGACATTAAACTGAATTAAGGTATATCGCATTTGATTTTTATTGCTTTGAGAAGATTAGCTGTGTAGTTTCGGTTTAGAATAGCACTACCCCATTTCTTCCGGTGGGTGTACGTAAGAGGCGATTAACGGTGTTGGGGCTTTTTAAGGGATTTTTGGGTGATGCGGTTGGAGACCCATCACCAACAACCTTTATTCTACCATCTTTTCCCCACTCAACTTCCAAAAGTGGCTGAGAAATTTCTAATTTCTCAGCTCTGGCTACCCCTTTTAGGGATTTATAGCCGTGAGTATATGTATGTATGAGAAGATTAAATGCGCTCAAAAAGGCAGGCGACCAAAGTATGAAAATAAAAAGGGCTCGTGTGAAAATGATGAATGTGAATGCTCGAGCGGTTTGCCAGGATCATACCAAATGGTAATCGACAGTCTCTACCTACCTCAATGAGAACTAATGGCGTGAATATATATGCGTGCTGGCTTATGAAAGCTCCTCTTTGGGCATGTACAAAAAGCAAGTCTGCAAAGCACAAGCAAATCACAAAGAACCCCTTAAATAGGAATTCAAAGCTCACTACCCCCACAAGTTTGATCATTACTTATTGGCTACGTTACTTGATTTAATTGCAACAACACTCATGTATCGTTCTGCCTATTTAATAGTAGACGGTTTAATAGCTAAAATAAACGATGGCACGTCTAAAATAACTAACGCCCTATCTAAATGCGACGCGCAGACAGACTGTCGCCATCGGCGTCTGCGCCTTTTAATTGTTATGCGATAAATATACATCACTTTTATTGTGGAGGCAGAATAAATATTATATATATATGTATTATATGTATATATATACATATACATTGGCATTTTACAAATGTACATTAGAACATGTGGAACGAATATCGCTGCATTAGTTATGAAATGTGTCGCAGCTGTAAACGCCGGCGTCGTCCTCCATTTACACGGGTTAGTACCATATTAGTACTATCTATTACATACATATACTCACGCCATTAGTTCTCATTGGGGTAGGCAGAGACTATCGATCGCCACTTCGTACGATCCTGACAAACCTCTAGCTTCGTTTACATCCATCAATATTTTCATACATGCTCTTTTATTCTTCATACTACGGACGCCTGTTTTTTTGAGCACACTCTCAATTTGGTCTATCTATTCCAGTTAAAAATAACAGTGGCTGCCTTAAATTATATTGTATTTTTATTACTAACTTCTAAGACTTAAGCTGGAGCCTTTTAATATATGTTAATACTATTTTATTTTTATTTGTTTGGAATACTTACAGCTAAATTATACAATAAATGTTTATAAAATCAGTTATAAACTAAGCCAATAACAAGTATTCGCAAATAAAGTACATAGAGAAGACTTATCAACTAGGAAATAAATATCTTACAAAGTAATAACAATTATTTTATAAGTAACTGTTGCGCTCACATTGGGACTAAAAAAAGTCATTCATAAAGATACGCCTCTCTTACAGACTCACCCTTAATCCTCTATCATACCATCATATTTCATCACAGACGGTAGCGTGCGTGAAGCTTTATTAAGCGACTTTGAGTATGACCAGAAAGAACGAGGGTTATGGGTGACCGAGTCTTCAACATTATTTATATATGCCTCATAGCATTCCTGTTCAATTCTCTAGTTCTCTGAGAAGCGAGTAAGTTCGATAGTCGCCCGAGTTCCCATACCTTTTATATTTGCTTAGAAATTTATATTTGCCATACCTTTTATATTTGCCTATGTAAATACTAATACTACTAATGGAAGTATTTCAAGATAACCTACCATAGGTTAATGGGACTTATCCCTAACCTAACTTACCTTACCTTACCTTACCACTACCTTACCTACCTTACCGTACCTTAGTACTATAGATTATGTTGAGCTATTTTTTTTGGATGATCTATAATGTTAGAGGCGCGAATAAACTAAGAAGGTTTGCTCGTACGTTGATTCCTTTTGACGATGTCACGTGTGACTATGTCAAGTGATGTTCAGAAGCATTAGTACCTATATCAACCTCTTCGGAAATATATGGCGTGAACGCTTGAGTGATTTATAAGTCTTGTTTTTTAAAGTCTCAGCGGTGAAAAACAATATGAAAAAAAGGTGACTTATAAATATCAAAGCTACGAGGCGGACCACCGATGATTCTAGTTAGTGTTCGATTAATAATATCTGCAGTTTGTTTGTAGCACGAGTACATACTAGATGTAGCAATTAGTAGTAAATCATGCTTTTAATTAACAGACAGCGGTTTCTTTGTGTGGCTTCAAGTTGTTTGCAGATTGTCCGTGGCTGAGCGTGGTTGCAATTTCAATGGCGTTTTCTTGAAATATTTTATTTTTGTATAGAAAATGTATAATCAAGTCCAGTCTCAGAAGTAGTAGTAAGTAATCCATAATTTAGACGCATTGGCTACACTTTTTTGGGATTTATAGGTAGAATAAAATGTGGTGTGTTCAAACGCAAAAAAAATAAAATTAGAAAACATACGTACAATTTACAGAATACCTGCCAAACATGCTTAACTTTATTATTATTTTTAAAGGGCATGTATGTAAAGATTTATGGGTGTTTCAGTCTACCCCAATGGGAACTAATCTCTTCGCAAATCCGATAATCCGATAAAAATATTATAGACCTATTGCCCTTCTATATACATTTTTAAATATTGAAAGCTAGAGTATTATGTAGCTGTGTGGTGACGGCTTGGAATAGCACTAAGTGTTCGTAAGAGGAAACTAAGGGTATTAGGGCTTTTTAAGTGATTGTTGGGCGATGCGGTTGGAGACCCATCACAAAAAACCCTTTATTTTTTTTGAATGGTTTTGTTCATGAAAACCTCATGTGGGGGGATTATTACTAATAAATAAAGAATAAATAAAGGAAAGAAAAATTTCGACACAGGCAGGAATCGAACCCGCGACCTCGGGTATACGCCCCCGTCGCTCTGCCAATTAAGCTACCGTGTCAATGGCTGCCAGCGCGAAATTCTTCTCTCCTTTGTTTCTTTTACACTTTTAAGTAGTGTTTGCGTTCCCTACCTCAGATTTTTTTTACAAATTCGGAAGGCCACTTGTCTACCTTTTCAGATAGAATGCAAATGTTGTGATATTCATTCAAATTATGTGATAGTTAGGCGTTCTCAACATTTGCATTCTATCTGAAAAGGTAGAAAAGTGGCCTTCCGAATTTGTAAAAAAATAGCTAACTATTTTTTTCTACAATTTACCAAATTTAAGATTGTATATAGAATGTTACTTAAAGATATTTGAAAATCTACAACACTAACAGTTCTAAATGATGGCATATCAGTTTTATATCAGTTTAGGGCTGCTGCGATAAAACAAAAATATTTTATCTTGAAATCATCATATCATTACCCAAAGACGCCTCTTGAATGAAATAAATAGTTAAAGTATTGCTCAATTTAAATAAGAATTTTATATGTTTTTTTAGTATTATCTTCGTTTTGTAAAGTTTTTTATTAGAAATTCGTATTTTATTAAAATATAGACTACAAGTATATATATATAGAACTATTGCGATCTGAAATAAACGATAAGAAATATTTTAATTTGATATGGGTTTTTAAGTAAAATACAACTTTATGTGAGGTTTTCAAATTGTGAATTGAATCTTTGCACAGGACAAGACTTAAAAGAAAGTACTAACCGTGCAAGGATCTTGTAAAATTTCATAATAACATGCTGTTTGTACATCTGAACTGAACTATCTTTCAAACCCCGAAGGTGGAACCGAACGGTTTGTTCGTTATGTTTACATCTGGCTACTGCTTATTTTTTTTTATTAAATGTAATACATACATACATATTCTCACGCCGTTAGTGGCCATTGGGGTAGGCAGATACTATCGATCGCCACTTTGTACGATCCTATCCTATCGATCAAACCTCTCTGGCTTTGGTAACATCCATCAATCTTTTCATACAAGCTCTATTATTCTTCATACTTCATAAATACAATGTGTATGTTGATAATTGCTTGACTATATTTTATTGCGGATGTAACCTGCTTATTTATGCTTATATTTTATCTCAAAACTAAGGTTACTTATTACTTTACAAAAACCTTCTTTGTTTTGTGTCTATTCACCCCATTTAGCGGTTCCTGTCCATCTATATTAGCTGAGTGGGCGAAGCGCGACAATAATTATTGTAGACTTGATATCAAATAATTGAATAATTAACAAATCCTTTTAATTAGCTTACGCCTTATTTTCATGTGAACCAACACCGTTTAGTACTTTGCTGGTTTTTACGCAAAGCTTTCATGGGCAATTCTGGCTCGCATTTGCCCATTTTTTATCTTAGTCATAAATGTTTTGGTCCGATACAAATTGCAAAACAAATTTCAAATTCAGGTTTATATCATAAAATCACAATGAATATTCTTTAAACATTGTCTCTTTACATTATGCTACATGATTTGCTAAAATAAACATACCGATACAACGATCCTGGTAAAAAAAAGAACGTAACAAAAACAATTTACATGCCTGAAAATAAACCCAAAAGTCCCAAAAAAATAACGTCAATTCCTAAAAACAAATAAAATCATGCGTCAACTCACCGGTACACCCGCTCTCCGTCAAGTTGTAATGCTCGCTCACACACTCGCTGCAGAACGGCGCGGCCGCCCCGACCGCGCAGTCGCACGCGCCCGACGCCGGGTTGCAGGACGACAGAGCTGCGACGCCGCATGTGCACGGGGAGCAGCCGGTTGGGGTCACTGGGTAGGCACATTATTAGTTAGTATTTTAGGAAAACTCACTAACGGCGTGAGAATACATTTGTATGTATAACATATTTATAATTCATGACTTTTTGAAAAATTTAATTACAATAGTCCTTATTTGTGTTTCTAAGGTACACAGCCTTAAAAGCTCCTAGCATATCTTGCAGAGGTTTGTGTCCGAATGGATGTGATTGTTTAGCAAGAAACTGAAAACCAGGACATCACAAAATTTAACACTCCCTATTGTAACGGACATTAGACACTATTCACCAAAAACTAAGCACATGATAGTCAACTATACTTAATTAAGAAAAGTTTCAAAGTATGCAGCAACATTTGGGCTAAACTATTACTTCTTAATAAAATCAGAAGTTAAAACTCACTCATAAACCCGTCGGCACAGCGCTCGCACGTCCGCCCCGCCCAGCCGGGCCGGCACGCGCAGTCCCCGCGCTCGCACGCGCCCGTCACCGCGCCCGCGCCGCACCCGCACGGCACGCATGACGCGTTCACTGCGCGCTCCTCCATGTAGTAGCCTTCCTAGGGATCACGATATTACGTTGTGAGACAAGCTAGTTTCAAAATTTGGCTAAGGGATGTCTCGACTTAAAAATATTGTAATTTTAAAATCAGTGTATTCGATACGGCAACGGAGACCGCGCCCGCGCCCCACTCGCGCGGTTAGCAGGACGTGTTTTAGCGAGCTCATCCATGTAATAGCCTTCCTATGGGACATTATTTATTCTGAGACTAGCTAGATTAAAACAATAATCATTTAATTGGATTTGTTAACATATTTATCAACAGATTTAAAAACATTAAATGAGAACGGTAAAGTTAACCGCGCGCGAGCTGCACCTGCAAGGCGTTTACAGCGCTTTTCTCAGAACGTACATAAACATAAACGTTCACGCCGTTTATCCCCGAAGGGGTTGGCAGAGGTACCAATACTTCTGAAATCACATGGCAGCGCCATCTAGTGTCTAAAGAAGGTACCCACGTTTTGCTTAGACAGTGTACTCACGTGATAGGGGGCAGGCCTATCGCCGTTTTGTACGAATACACTGTCACATGACTAAGTACAACTCAGCCATGTGGGTTTCCTCACGATGTTTTCCCTCACCGTTAACAACCATGATAAATTAATCACACATATGACTTTAGAAAATACAAATTGGTGTAGGCCCGACCCAGGATTGGAACTCACGCCCTTCTGTTTTCGGGTGGGTGTTCTACCCACTGGACTATCATGTCGCTTCTTAGAAGTGATTCTGTAATCTGACACAAGGTAGATTTTAGGATTTGCTAACGGGTGTATAGACTTAGAATTCATTCTAAGTATAAATTTTACCACAATGTAAAAAATTTACACTCAGAAAAGACCGACTAGGTAGAAGTCGCGCGAAATTTATGGATGGTAGCAGCACAGCAACGATCATTGTGAATTTGATGGGCTGGCCTATGTTCAACAATAGACGAACATTGGCTGATGATGATGAGGACGGTGGTAATATGCACTTAATGAAAGTTTAGAATGAATGTTACATAGAATTTGAGTATTTGGATAGGCAGAAAATATTTCAATTAATGTATTAATAGTTGCAAATTAACAAAAAAACACGAATCATAAAATAAAGCATTCCAAATAATCCAAACTCAAGCAGTAACCGAACCCCGTCTAGTAACTCACCTCGCACCGCTCGCACGCCAGCCCCTCGCTGTGCGGCGCGCACACGGCGCACTCGCCGGAGCGCGGGTGGCACGGCGCGCCGCCGCACTGGCACGCCGAGCAGCGCCCGCCCACCGTGGACGGGGAGCCGAAGTAGCCGTAGTCGCATCTGAGTTTTGGGAATGAGATTGTATTAACTTAACCTATATAACTTTTAGTGGCTTGATGAACTAAATACGAGGGGCATGCCAAAAGAAGTTAGATACTCTTTTCTCATTTAATTGACACTGGCAAGCTATACACCATCTTATAGGCTGGTTTTTTATAGACATATTTGAATATAGAACACACTTCTTTTATTGTGCCAAGTGCAAGCTCAAATGTCGTTAATAATAACCCCATCCATAGAATGTGTCAATTATATAACTCCATTTGCAATAATAAAGAAGAAGTGACTCCTCCTGATACGTTCGTTTCGTAAAAAATGCATAGAAATAATTTAATAAGTACTAATATAATAATTATAATATTTTACACAATACTTTACTTTAAGAAAAACTATTTTAATATTAATTTATTTTATTTCTTTTTTATACTGTTAATGTTTTGAATTTTAATTTTAATTTGATCTCAATTTTAATTTAATTTCAATTTATTTGTAATATCTTTGTTTATGTTTCTTTTTGAAATTGTTTATATACGAACTTCCATTGAATTAAATTTACATTATTTTGAATCATTTATATTTGTATCAAACATTGTATAGTTCAACTTACTAGGTAATGCTGTGCATGCTGTTTTGGTACTGCATCTGAGCAAAACATTATGTCTTTTGGAAAATATAATATTATGATGTTGTACTGTGTGCATGCCCAATAAATAAATAAATAAATTTATTTTTTATTTGAATGAGCATCATTTTTCCGAGAATCTGGCGGGAATTCACTTGCAACAATGGAGCTCAGGATTTTCGCGCTATGATTTATTATGACTTTAAAAAAGGTTTAAAGCCTCAAGAATGTTTTGAACTTTTGGCTTCTACTTTTGGTGAGTCTGCTTGTGCCCGAGCAACAGTATTCAATTGGTTTGCTGAATTTAAAAGAGGACGGGGATGTCTCGAAGATGAAGCGAAGACAGGACGGCCGCTAACCGCGGTCACGCAAGAAAACGTTCGTGCAGTCGAAAAACTTACTCGCGAAAACCGACGAATTACATATGTAGAACTAGAGCGAGAACTAGGAATTGGATCAGCAGCAATGCAAACCATAATTCACGACGACCTTTCACTCCGTAAACGTTGTTCGAGATGGGTGCCGCACAAACTTACCGATGAGCAGAAAGACCGTCGGGTGGATTGGTGCCTATTCATGATAGATATTTTCAACGGAGGCGAGAAAAAAAACGTATATGATATACTGACTGGTGACAAAACATGGCTATATAACTATGATCCCGAATCAAAGCGACAGTCTACTGTATGGTGCTTTGAAGACGAGCCAACTGCAACGAAATGTCGCCGTGCACGAAGCACATAGAAACAAATGGTCGCCTCGTTTTTCTGCAAAACGGGTCATATTGCTACTGTTGTGCTAGAGAATGAAAAAACGATGAACTCCGAATGGTATGTGACAGTTAGTGCTCCAACAGTAATATCAGCTTGGTGTGACAAGCGACCGAAGTCAGGAATCCGGCACCTTCTCTGGCACCGCGACAATGCGGCGCCGCACACGTCTGCCAGAACACTAGACTTTTTTAACTCGAAAAATGTGTCAATTGTCCCTCAGCCGCCATATTCCCCTGACCTAGCGCCTTGTGATTTTTACTTGTTTCCGAAAATCGAAGAAAAACTAAAGGGGAAGAGGTTTGAAAGCAAAGAATATGCGCTGGTTGCCTATAATTTTGAGATTTCTGAGGTATCTAAAGAAGAGTGGTCACAGGTATTTTCCAATTGGTTCAGACGTATGGAAAAGTGTTTACGTGCTCAGGGTGAATACTTTAAAAATATAGATACTTGTAATTAAGAATAAATTTTATAATTTTTGAGTATCTAGTTTCTTTTGGCATGCCCCTCGTATATAACTACCGCTTAGTGTTGTCGCGTAGGTGAAATAGCCATGATCACATCTGGTCATTGCAAACATGAGTGGCTAAACTAGAGGCAACATTGAGTTTTTTGATTTAATAAATTCGAAATAATGTAGTACTGGTCACTTATACTAAATGTGCTAAAATCAAAATAAATAGTAATATTAGCCAGCACGTTATAAGAGTTTTTATGATTCGTTCTTATGTGGGCTAGAATAAACATGTTACACCAATTAAAAATTAATAAATAGAATATAACAATATACATTGTACTTACTGTTCACACCTATCTCCGATATATCCTTCCGGGCACTGCGTACACACAAAGTCGTCGGTATCTACTGATGACAATGCGCACAACGGACTGAAGTTATTTGACGGTTCGAAAAGCGGACACGCGCATGGTTTGCACCCACCCTAATAAAAAAAGAGGAACTAAGAAATTAATCAAACAAAGCTTACAATTATAATGTATTTTATAGTATCATATATTTTAGTGTGCTAAAAAACAAGTTTGGCGAATTTTGAAGGGAGTTTTGACTTCGAATGATAACATACCTGTACAGGATTCCCGTAATGTCCCGGCAAGCATCGTTCGCAGTGGGGTCCGGTTGTGTTATGCTCACAAGGACCGCAGGGACCATCAACTGCAAATGCAAACAATATTAATCTATTGTAAATATGAATAAAACAGTCTTTTATGGCTTCACTTTACAACAATACTTTTTCGACAAAAGTCTGATCAATGGTTTGTACTATACAGTTTCTAGAACAATTCTAAACTTTGGATTTAATCACATATTGTAAAAGCATACTCGTACTATGTTTGCATTATATTATGTAATAAAGTTTCTAGTTAAAATTTTAAATTTGCCAAAATTAAGCGGTAACTAACCTCACAACATAAGGCGCGGGAGAGCGTGTATGTCACGTCAGAACCACATGCCTCATGCTACCTTTTAGGTAACTGCATAATGTAACTACCGGCGGCTCGGCTCGGGCCGTATGTTGTGAGTGTGTTTGCGCACCGCTCGCATTGGCGGCCGGCGTGTTCGGGCGGGCAGAGGCAGCGCTCGGTATAGATGTTGCTAAAGATAAACCTATCACCAGAAATATTTCACCAAACCAAGTAACTCACCGCTATCACAACCAGCGTGTCCATGGCGAGGATAAGGCGCGCACTCTATCGGTGGCGTGGCTCGCGGCGTGTGTCACAGTTATAGGTGTGTGTGTGTGTTAGCGCACCACTCGCAATGGAGCCGGCGTGATTTGGCAGATAGGCGCAGCGCTCGGCATATATTTTACTAAGGATGAACCTATCACTAGCAATATTTTACTAACCCAAGTAACTTACTACTATCACACCCCGCATGTCCATGGCAGGGACAAGGCGCGCACTCCACAGGAGGCACCGCTCGTGGTGTGTGTCGCAGTTGCAAGTGTGTGCGTGTGTGTTTGCGCAGCGCTCGCAATGGCGGCCGGCGTGCCCAGACTTGCAGGCGCAGCGCTCGGTATATACTTTACTAAGGATAAACCTGTCACCATTTACTAACTTCCCTTGCAAGTAACTTACCGCTCTCACATCCCGCATGTCCATGGCAAGGACAAGGCGCGCACTCTATCGGCGGCGTGGCGCGAGGCGTGTGACGGAGTTGTATGTGTGTGTGTGCGCACCGCTCGCAATGGCGGCCAGCGTTTCCGGGCGAGCAGAGGCAGTGCTCAGTATATATTTTACTAAGGATAAAACTGTCACCATTTACTAACTTCCCTTGCAAGTAACTTACCGCTCTCACATCCCGCATGTCCATGGCAAGGACAAGGCGCGCACTCTATCGGCGGCGTGGCGCGAGGCGTGTGACGTAGCTGTAGGTGTGTGTGTGCGCAGCGCTCGCAATGGCGGCCGGCGTGTCCCGGCGGGCAGAGGCAGTGCTCGCGGGAGAGCGGGGCGGCGGCGGCGACGGTGGAGGAGGTTATGCTTACCTAGAGATGGGGAAGAGGTATTGTTTTATTGATATAATTTGAGTATATCAAGATAAAAAAAAACAGATAATTATTAAAATATTTTATGGAAATAAATAGTAGAATAAATATATCTAAGTGATGATGAGACAAAGTAGTCTTTGTAAGGCAATGGTGTGTGAAGATTTTAAACAGTACATTTAAATGTATAACAAACTAAAGCTTGTAATCAACTCCTGATTTCGATGGAAAGTTAGTACAGCTTTAAGAATTATTGAAACAATAGCTAGACTGGACACTCCCACAATATCACGAATAAGCCAAACTTGAAGACGAAGGGAATCCTTATTTTGAGTGTTTTTCGTTTTTTTTAGATAGGTGAAACAATAATAGAATAGAAAAAAATACTCTTTATTACACATCAAAAATGAGAAACATTTACAAATAAACAGAATTAAATAACAAAAATACAATTGGCGGTCTTATCACTAAAAGCCATAGAAACCTTTGAATGGAGAACAATCATAATCATTTACTCGTTGTAAATATACAGTGTTTTTTTATGGGGAGCAATCCATTATTCTAAAAAATAATGTTTCAGTTCAGGCGGAACTTTTCTTGTAAACCAAACTTCCTACTAATAATAAGTTTAGTGATTTTGGAAAAACGCATCAAGCATACCTCATCTTGATCCATATGAAAATGTGCCCGTATCATTAGCGCCTTCACGTCTCTCAGCACAATCATCAGCTCTCTCTTACTGACAAAATCTCCGTGATAGTTCTCATCGTCATTGTAAAGATACCAGTGACCTTCTACCAACGGAGCTGTTAAGTGTACTTCGCCAGGGACCTCGTGGTAAACATCGCCAAATGCAAGTTTCGTGCCGTCTGAAAGAAATTGACAAAATAGGTGTATTTCAACATATCAAGATTGTTTGTATAATTCAAGAAATGTAGCACGACAAATTGGTAATGAACAGTAAAGATTCGTGCCATTCACGACTATTTTATAAATCTTGGCATAAGTTGCTCATAAATGATTTGGATTTGAATGTAAACGGACATATTACACACAGGTCAAGTTAGCCCTAAACGAAGTAGAACTTGTATTATGGGATACTAACTTAACGATAAATGTTATATAATACCCATAATAAATAACATCCAAAACAAAGAAGAAATAATTTATGCTCATCACATAAATGTTGCTCTCAGCAGGGATCGAACCCGCAGCCTCCGGACCGAGTAGCTAGTCACCTATCCACTCGACCAGGGAAGTTTACTTCATAGATACCTTGTCTATTGTCTATCTTTATCCGTATAAAAAACATCGACTTACCATAATTTAAATCTTTTTGTTCATGAAAACCTCATGTGGGGATTTTTACTAATAAATAAAGGAAAGAAAAACTTCGACAAGATTTAAATTATGTGATAGTTAGGCGTTTTCAACATTTGCATTCTATCTGAAAAGGTAGACAAATGGCCTGCCGAATTAGTTCAAATTCGGAGGTAGGAAACGCAAACACTACTTAAACGTGTAAAAGAAATAAAGGATAGAAGAATTTCGCACTGGCAGCCAATTGACACGGTTGCTCAGTTGGCAGAGCGTCGGGGCGTATACCCGAGGTCGCGGGTTCGATTCCCGCCTGTGTCGAAGTTTTTCTTTCCTTTATTTAGTAATAGACTTACCATTCGCAACAATAATGAAATCGGGTCCCTTAGTAGAGCTGCCGCCCGTGTCCCCGCGCACCACGCTCCAGTGCTGGGCGGCCTCCAGCGCGCCGCCGTAGCTGTCCAGCTGCATGCCGCTGAAAGATGAGGTCCACCAGTAGTAGCTGTCCCAACCTTCGACCTGGAAAAAGAGGTTATAAACGTTGTACGTGTCGGGGCGGGTAGTAAATAAATAAATAAATAAAACTTATTTCGGATAAACGAGATTCATATGAAGTTAGAAAGTTAGTAAATAGAATTACATAGAGCCGACAAGGCTTGTGAATATTATCCATAAACGTCTGTTTTCCTTCAATAAATAGAGTACCAGCTGAAGTCAAAGGCACTTAGTTCGCTTCGTTAGGAACAAACCATAAGTTTTTTTTTAATATTTTGAACCCTATTAATTCATTACGGTGGACAAAGCCGACAGGTGAGCAACTTTACCTCATACATACATGGGAACAAAAATTATAAATTATTGTTCCCACTTCGGACGCCTGCCTTTTTAAGATCATTTTCTATTTCATCTGATTACATATACATACTCACGCCTTGATAAAATATTATTATTTAAATTGCTTTGTAGTGTCGGATTAGAATGGCAATACCTCCGAGTAATATCGTCCTCTACTACTACTAACATTACCTTCCACATTGGCTCTATAAATCTCTTTCACTTATTTACACACAATATTAATATTTACCTCATAGCTGCTGATAAAAGGCTGGTCGTGATTATCGAACGATGGAGATATTGTCTCATTTGCTAAAGCATCGGTTACTTCCCAGAGGTCGGCAGCTATTGGCAAAACTTTCTGCAAAAGATCAATAAAGTAAGCGTTACGAAAATAAAAATTATTGCTATGTTTCAAATCCTTGGTTCAATTAATTTATCTAAGAGCGATTTTTTATAAGATAGGTTATTGCTTTATCAAACAATTTGTGTATAAAGTATACTTAAGAACCATAGCTACTCGGCTCCGGAGACCACTCGCGGACATGGAACAAACAAATCCCGAGATCGCCTCGCCGGCGAGGTCGAAGATCTCCAAATTAGAACCTCCCATGCGTGGTACTAGCATAGGCTTACCAACGGACGCGAGAGTTCGCACTGTATGACATAAGCTTCCTGCTTGGTCTCCTTGTTAGTCCTTTCTCCCTCTATCTGATTTAGCTTAGGTACACTACCTTTGCCTCGCCAGGGCGGCCCTCAGATGCCCGGCGCACATAAAGTAATGGTGAAGCCGCACATGCCACCAACCTTTCGAAAAAAAAAGAAATCAAACTCAAATATTAATATTTAAAATAACTATGTGCTAACCGATTCCCCAGACGTAACATCGTCGACGCACTGGTCCGTGACGTCAGAGCAGTAGCAAGGCCGGCAGCCATCTTGCCCGCCCAGACCGAAGTGGCCGGGGGCGCACGCGTCGCAGCGGTCGCCTATCACGTTGGCCTGGAATGGAATTTCACAATATGGTTAAATATGCCATTTGACTTTGTCCTAAATAATTGTGATATATCCTAGGCTTTCTAAAATATAACGATCAAAATAAAAATCGCTCATATCTCTGGCAATATCACGGTATATGTCTCTGCAAGTTTACATATTTTTTGCTAAGTATAAACGTTGACTGCCCGCACGGAAATGTGTCACGTTTCGCGAGCGAAAGCAAGAAAAGAAACAAGCGATGGAGAGGCACAACCGGCTAAATCGCGTTTCATCGAGCAATTTGTGAACGAGATGGCATGTTAAATTTCTAATTGAAAAACTAATTTAAATTGCCCTTTGCGGTTGGTCAATAATACATACATATACTCACGGCTATAAATCCTTAGAAGGGGTAGCCAGAGCTAAGGAATTAAAAATTCCTCGGCCACTTTTGGAAGTTGAGTGGGAAAAAGATGGTAGAATAAAGGTTGTTGGTGATGGGTCTCCAACCGCATCACCCAAAAATCCCTCAAAAACCCCAATACGTTTGTCGCCTCTTACGTACACCCACCGGAAGAAATGGGGTAGTGCTATTCTAAGCCGACACTACACAGCTGGTCAATAATATCATGGGATTAAGCCAAAATAATACATGTCCATAATAGAAACCCATCATTACCTTACAAACGCATACGTCATCGCATATTCTTTCAGGGTCAATGATCCCCCGCGGATCGCAATCGCAGTGCCTCGTCGTGACGATGACGTCACACGCGGGAAAGATGGCGTCGCTGTCAACGCAAACGTCACAGCGAGCGCCCGTCACTCCCGGGAGGCAACTGCAGATGGCGCTGCGTTGATTTGCGTCGTAGATGCAACTTCCTGGAAATATTTTAATGTATTTTATTATTTGATTAAGTGTTGGGTAATCTACAAATTACTGCAAAAAATTTAACCCGAATATCTAACATTACTAGTTTACTCGAGTCGCAGAAAGGTGTATTAACCAAAAACCACAGCGGCAGAACAACCGCTATACTCTACTACTGGATTTTGATTAATATAAGTTATAGAAATAAAGTAAATTTATTCAAGATACAGAGCGATAAAGCTGATATAAAAATCGAACATAGACATGGGAAGAATAAAAGGACGCAGAGGTATTTCGTCGGTACATGGCATTTTATTTTGTATAGTGGTATTGTTGTAGGTAAACGATTGATAGGTAGGACTTTTAGCTAGTTAGTAATCCGAAGTATGTTTTTTTTCCAAAGTTGATGCAATTTTATTATTAACTCGTAGTAGAATCGTATTTTTAAATCTAAACATAAAACAATACTTGAACTGCATCTTACCATCAGCAGATCC
Source organism: Bedellia somnulentella (assembly GCA_963576735.1). Classification (NCBI taxonomy): domain Eukaryota; kingdom Metazoa; phylum Arthropoda; class Insecta; order Lepidoptera; family Bedelliidae; genus Bedellia; species Bedellia somnulentella. Next base: position 20,003,392 of record OY755175.1, read on the forward strand.
TTCCCGGTCGCAATCGCAGGGCTGGCACACACCGTCGGGAACCACGCTGTAGTAACCTGGCAGACATCTGTCACACAGCGGCCCTTCTCTATTGTCCTGAAAAACATATTAAAATACATCAGAACACCAAATGACCTCTAATAAAACTTTATGATAAAGTGAAGACTAATAAAATAGTTTTATATTCCTCACCTCACAGCCCATATATGTCCCCACCAAGGGGCTTGAGCCTACCCTGTATAGGGTGACTTGGCTTTAGTCCACCACGCTGGCCAATTGCGGGTTGGCAGACTAACGACTACTACCGTAATAGTAGCCGGGACCGACGAGTTAACGTGCCCTCCGAAGCACGGAATCATCTGAATTTTCTGATAATCAGGTGATTCAAGCCTGCAATATCCTGCCAAACTGGGATAAATCTTACAAATTAAATTTGTAAGTTTACCACCCCCGGGAATCGAACCCGAGACCTCCGTACTTGAAGCCAAGCGCTTAACCGCGAGACCACGGAGGCAGTCTTATATTAATTCTGCTAAAATGAATAATTAAATAGTATTTTCGCTTTTTTTATTTTGAAATAGTAATTTATTTATATTTACACATTCCATTACAATACCAGGCCACTCAGAAAGTATTGCGAAAAAAAGGTTTTAATGTATGAAACACTGGCCGGTTGTAATGTATACTGAAAATATGAGTCTTTATAAATAAAAAAAGGTACGTTCCAATTTTAAAATTTCCCTCTTTATTTTTTACGAGCTATTTTAAATTGTCGTGTCTTACTGAAAAATGAATCTGAGCCGGGAACATTTTCGCGCTATGATTGTTTACGATTTCAAATGTCGCTTAAAACCAGACGAATCATACGATGGACTTCAAATGGCGTTTATGGATGAAGGGCCTTCCAAGTCAGTCCAAGGGGTTTCCAGAAGCAGGCAGTTGCATTTTGTTATAAATTTAATAAAACACACTTTTTTTAAATGTGCATCTTACGTTTCTGTTAATTAGTTATTATCTATGTTAGAATGTTGAGTCTTGTTTATAATCCACAACATAAATAAGCTTAGTGATTAGCGGAATTGATATATTTATCGTTATCATACATAGATTAATAAATGTTGCACTGATATCTGTGTTATATAATTAGTAGAATAAACCGCGTGCGCACATAGAAATAATATTGCATGTGCATTAACAAATAAACATATTAGCAGCGCCCTAGCAACGGCGGCCGGTGCAGAGATGGACTAAGAAGGAGATGGCAGAACGACCTGGACATGTTTAGCAAAAACTGGAGAGAGCAGGCCTAAGACAGGGATAAGTGGATAATTCAGGGAGAGACCTTTGCCCAGCAGTAGGACACGAAAGGTTGATTAAAAAACTTGTCCTGCGCTTACAAATTGAAAAGAAAAGTACTAGCTTCCTTAAGATTTATCTTCAAGCTTGCAACTACGTCGCGCATTCTTAATGTTAAGGCAAAAAATAACAAATCACCCTAATTGATTTTTGAAATGATATGCCGAATATATATATAATGTGAATAGTGTGTGAATAATATGTATAATGAAGTTTGCATAACTTTATAATCAGTGAGCCCTATAAAGAACAAAGGGGTCAGAGACTATCGATCGCCACTTTGTACGATCTTGGAAAACCTCTCTAGTTTCATTCACATCCATCAATCTTTTCACTCGGATACCTGCCTTTTTAAGCACATTCTATATTTGATCCAAATGAGTTTCCCAAGGTTGTCCTCTACTAACATTACCCTCCACATTGGCTTTACAGACCTCTTTCACCAATTTATGAGCCCGAACCATCTCAACATCCCTATTTCTATCTTTTTTAAAATATTATCTTTCACACCACACTTTTCACGAATTCTTTAATAATTACTTCCATAAGTTTAAAGGCTGTGTTGTTTAAGAAAAATCATCATCTTAAAATGCCCTTTATGTAGTATCATATTATTTTCAAGAAGTTTTAATCGATGTCAGTTTATTGCTTTAATCATACACACTTACAGTACAGTTGACGCAAAGTACAGAGTCCGGAGTGCCGCTGCAGCCTAGCTCGAAGCAGTCCTGCGCGGGGTGTTCGCAGTGCTTGCCGCATGTGCCTCGGAGACATTCGCAGGTGGCTCCCTGGAAATGAAAACTTCGAAGTATGGAGACCACACATTGAATACTACTTTGATAGTGAATGAGAAAGGTCACACAACCACGATGCAGAAGGCGTATGTTCAAGCTTACTCATTCAAGTGAGAGTGCACCTGTACAAAAAGCGATGAGCTTTCCTCTATCCGAAATATCAGTTCATTGATATTATCATGAAATGATTGGAAAAAAATGGTTCCTTCTCCCACATATTCTATGATAAACAGCGTGAACGGTATGTGTTAGGCTGAAAGGCTTATTCTGTATGCAAAGTTTTACAAAGGTGATGCGAAAGTCGGGAGTTACGCGAATTTGCTCATGTTACCCCCCTGAAATCAAACCCAGCTGCTGAGTCGTAAGCCGAGCGCCCTCTTACAGTTGAACAACGGAGAATATGCGTTCTTTATCAAAGATAACATTAAGGGCAGAAACTGCGTTTGGCGGATGCCCGTCACGGGTCGGGTCAGATTATGCTGGTCGCTTAATAATTAAATGGGCAGTGTATAAAAATATCAGTAGACCTCACACGCCGCCCGTTCATTTCGTCTACACGGGTTTAGAAGAGAATTCAATTTACATTGGTCAGTGACTAATCAGCTATGAAGCCCTAAGAGTGCTCTTCTTCAACCTCTCAACCACCTTTAAAAAAAAACAATATATAACCAACCTCAGCATCCACATGACAGCTGTCAGCGTTATGATTACAGAGGCATCTAGCGGCCAGAGTGAGTGAGCGCATCGTGTAGTACTGGCGTTCGGGGGGCGCTGGGTGCGAGGCGCGGAACGATATACGCACGCGACGCGCTGCTACCCCCTGGCCTAGTGGAATGTGCATCTGTAAATGATACCATGAAAGTTTAACTAAAATAAAACAGGCCTGTTGTCGAAACGATGTTTTGAGCCTGTCTATAGATTAAACATATTATAGAAAAAGCTCTTGTTGTAAACATCTTTCAAGTGAAAAAAAAACAGATATTTAAAGATTTAAATTAACGGCATTCCAATATTATTTTGTGGGGTCCTATGACGAATATTGTCGTATAAAAATTGCACACATATATATTATATATTTACTTATTTATATCAAATATGTTAATTAAACAAAACTTTTTAAAACAACTTACCTCACCGTTCTCCAACGGTCTTGGGCTTGTGAACTGAGTAGAACAAGTTGGTTTTTCAGCTCGATTTTGTCTTTTTGCGGCCCTCGCTTTTCTTTTTCTTCTTTCTGGTCGTAAATCCCATAGTTTCCTACAATGCTCCTTGTCTCCAAACGCCTTTACTAATCTCCAGTCGTCATTACTTTCAGACATGGACACTTCTAACGCCCACGCCAGGGGTCTTGGGGAAGGCCCGGTCTTGACGATTAAGTGCAGTAGTTCCATTAACTGAAAAAGTGAAAAGGGATTTTAAATATCTATTAAAAGGAGTATTTTATGGTAGTATTAATGACTGTGTATAAATGATAAATTAAGACCATTTTATTTTCTTCATTATACATGAAATTACGGGTATTTTGTAGTCCAAAATAAATAATAAAATAATAGGAATTTGTGGAGGTAAAGCATAGTATTGCACATCTCTAACGCAGTGTATCCTGAATCGTTTCTAGTCTGCGGAGCTCCTTAGATCCTTTGGAGATGGTCCCTTCAGAAACTGCCAATTAATTTAAATATAAAAAATATACATTGTTTTTCTACATAACGCGATAACTTGAGTTCAGAAGGCAAAACATAGCTAAATTCTGCATTTGAAAAAAGTTTACTCGTCGAATAAAATCTCGCATTGCACCTCGCAAATCTTCAACTCAAACTCAGTAATCAGCGAAATAAAACCTCGCATTTACCGTTCACCGGACAATGAGGCTAAGTTAGAAAAAGCGATGCATTGTGCTCGTCCATTGTATTTAATTAAACGAAACACGATTCCGGTCCGCAGGAGCCAGAATGCGAGATGTCATCGCGCCCTTGTACGGGCGGGCCTAATGAGCAGGTCGCGCGGCCGGCATGCGAAACATGGCGACTCCCGCCATTCACTGGGAAGCTAAGCGAGGATATTTCTATGTAAGTACGTAAATTACTTAAATGGAAGAGCTATTCAAATTCTTAATCGGGGTTACGCTTTTGTTTCGATTGTAACGTCGTCGTCTGTACGGTGTTAGGGAAAATTGTGACCAAACCAAAACAGCATGCGATGGTGAATTTCTTACAAGCGGTAGCAGGCTGGGCCCTAGTATACAGATCAATGATGCAGATACACTGTCCAGACAAAAGTTGATACAATGAACACCACAGTACCTATAGCCATCGTTGTAACGGATAATTGTGGCAACCCACCAAACATAGCGTGTTTAGTCAAAGTATGTCGAAGATAGGTATTATCCAATGTACTTGGGATCTGTCACGAACAATCTTTTAAACGTCATTTAGTCATTACATTATGGCGCTGAAATGGCTTACAAGCATAAGTATCTATAAATTAAAGAAGTATGAAGAATATTTAGAAGTAAGAGCATGTATGAAAATATTAATGGATCCAAACGAAGCCAGAGAAGTTTGCCAGGATCGGCGATCGCTAGTTTCTGCCAACCACAATGGGAAATAATGGCGTAAGTATATGTATGTTTGTATTAATTAAGAGCTTGGCTGTTAATGATCAATGCCACATGATGTCCAGAAGAATTAGCCCTTCTGACAGCTTGTCAGGGATGTTCAAGTGGCCACGATGTTACAATACTAAGCGTTATCGAAATAATTAAATTGAATTTCAGTAGGTGCCTAATTTGGTTAACGACTCGCCAACATACAGTGGAATGAAGCATTAAATATTTTGCCTCATTACTATTGAGCAGTATGAATGACGTGAATCTGAAATATCCAAACCGCACGTTTCCGAGAAACCGACAGATTTACGTTAACAATCTCTTTTGGATAGCCGGTCACTTTGAAATGTTAAATATCTAAAGAGACAGTACAATATGCAGACACTATAAATTTGCTTTGTAAAATATCGCGAAGCAGCCAGACTGGCAGGTGTAAACACTTGATATATTTTTGCACGCTGACACAGCGACGATTTTGTTACAAAAAATAATTAAATGGGGTAATTATCTTCTTAATATTACATTCATACATACATATAATCACGGCTATGAATCCCTTGAAGGGATAGTCAGAGCCAAGGAATCAGAAATTCTTCAGCCACTTTTGGATGTTGCGTGGGGAAAAGATGGCGGAATAAAGGTTGTTGGTGATGGGTCTCCAACCGCATCGCCCAACAATCCCTTAAAATCCCCAATACCGTTAGTCGCCTCCTACATACACCCTCCGGAAGAAATGGGGTAGTGTTATTCTAAGCCGACACTACACGGCAATAATAATATTGAAGGGTGCAAATAATAGTTTACATACTATGGTAGCCAGAGACTATTGTAGTTTACGTACGTTAATAATAATAAGAATAGGGCTAGATGTGTCGGATCGGAATAGTTTTATTACAAACACTGACACGAAAGTTTGATGTATAAGACTTGACTATTATTATGTAAAAAAAGCATGAAGAATGACAAATTGCTCTATAGTACACACATACATAGTACATTTTGTTGAGGATCGATATTAAGATAGAGAATAATTTTGCCATGTATAAATTTATTTAAAAAAGCCCCCTCTGTTTTTAAAAGCTAAAATCTCAGACCAAACGTAAAGAAATTTAAAGGTAAGTAGTATTAAAATCTTAGTATTATATGCTTCGTATCATTGCTCCAGTTTACCGTTGAAACACTTAGGGCCGTGATAGTGCGCTCTATTTATTTGCGTCGATAAAGTTTACCAAGTACCGAGCACTCTTGTTTCTAATCTTAACACCAGGTTATCTAGTCATTGGCAACTAATTCGCTAGCGATTTTAGAAAATAATCTGTTTAGATTTCTAATACGTTTATTATTTTTACTTGTATGCTGTATAGTGTCTGGCTTAGAATAGCTCTACCCCATTTCTTCCTGTGGGTGTACGTAAGAGGCAACTAAGGGAATTGGAGCTTTTTATGGGAGACCTATCACAAACAATCTTTATTTCACCATCTTTTTCAGTTGCTGAGGAATTTCTAATGCCGTAGCTCTGGCTACCCCCTCTAGGGATTTACAGCCGTGAGTACATTTTTGTTAGTATGTATGTGTTTTTATTTGTTTACTTATCTATGGTTACAGCTATGGATCTCAAAAAAGGGTAGCTTCAAAACAGAAATTACATCGCTAGTATTAGAATTTAGGAGAGGGAAATATATTGTTAAATATTGGAAAATGAAGATGGTTGGTAACGGGTGCCAACCACAAAAATCCCTTAAAAAAGCCCAGACCCCTAAGTTGCCTTGAACCTCGTATTAAATCCACAGACAGAAAGAAGTTAGTTGTTGTTCTTAGCCGTCACTACGCTGCTAGACTATAAAGCTACTTTGAACTAGTGCGAATAAGGATTATTAAAATAAACCAATCATTACTGGAAGATGTTTACAATTACTACCGCTGTTGAAACAACTGGGAACCCAAAGGCAGGCTCTTACCTTGGATAAAGACTTAGCATTGCCATACAACGCGGCAATGCTTCCAGCGTCCTAGGTACCCTTCCCCGAGAAGAGGAGCTGGAAGATGTTTTTAGATTTTAAGTTTTTAGGTATCTATTTTAATAATGTAAATAAGTGTTATACTTTTTTTAATTTATATATATTTCTTTTTGTAGCTGATGTATATAACTAAGTAGATTTTAATTTAACCGCTGTTTGGAAACAGATCCGAAGGCTCAATGTGCCGTCCAAATCACGGAATGGTAATATCTTTTGGACGAACAGATTATTCATTCTGCTATCTAACAAAGTATTTTTTGTATAATTGTACATCCCTGGGATTCATATGTTAGTCTAACACTTACTTAGTAATTTACCACTAATGTATTTATCTTTTCCCCACTCAACTTTCCAAAGGTGGCTGAGGAATTTCTCATTCCTTAGCTCTGGCTACCCCATCTAGGGATTTATAGCCGTGAGTATATGTATGTATGTATGTATTGAAACCTCTTACCAAACAAAACAATCACCCCCATTTTAATAGTATTGTATTCACCAAGGATTACTTCACTGTTCGCAATAATTGATCTTTGTTATATTGAACATAATTAGCACAAGGGTATTGGCATTATAGCAAGCAATTAATATACATGAATGAAAATAGATGAAGATTGCAAATAAAGAGAATATATTTTTAACATACTCATTAGATAAGTAGCACGTCAACAAACTTAGTAAACAAGTAAGACCAGAGGATATCAAAACGGCAGGTGCCACAACTTTATCTTATCATGACGATAACAATGACACTTTCCAGCCACTTGCGATTTAGTTTAACACAACTAGCATTGTTATATCACGTACTTTAAATAAAAATGAAAGTGTATGTAAGGATCTAATAAGAACTCCTAATATTGATAACGAGGAATCTAAAAAAATCTAGTTTTCACTACTAAATCGATAGTAACGACGATAAAAATGTTGAAAATATAGAAATCAGTGGTAGTGTAGTGGTTCATGATGTCACAGGAAATATATCTGCCTCCATTTGAGAAGAAATCAATAAAATCATTAGATGTAAAAGAACTAAACTTGGACAAGAGTTTTGCGCCCAAGTTTGTAAATCCAGCGAAAGGCGGGAGCTCGGCGAGCTACAGCAATACTGCAGTCAGCATTCGATCTGAACCAGTCACAGAGTAAGATTTAAATATTTATAAAATTGGGCGAAGTATCGATGAATTGGGTGCAAAATTGTAACGAGAAACATAATTAATTACCGGTTTTTTTCATTGTTAAAAATAAAAGTTGTATCTCTTGTATTGTAAATATTAGTAAGTGAACAAATATCGTGATGTTTTAAAATAAGAGAAGCTTGATAGAAAGTCAAAAGACTATTTCTGCTAAGCAATGAAAAATAAAAAAAATTAACATGTAAAGCTATTTTTTTTAATACATATAGATATAGTTTTGATTGCGTAGCCCCTATAGATTAGATTTCATTGATACCTGTTGTTGTCGTCCCTGACTCACTGATGATCTTCAAAATTATTAACGTATTTATAATACTCGACCACAAAAAATATAACACTTGTCACTTTTATCCCCCAACCCTTTAATCTAGGAGATGGATGTTAGTATGAGACCTACAAGTTTGATGCTAGAGGAAAACTTAGTAAAATATAAAAAAAGAAAAAGAAATGAATTTTTTTATTTAGCACACACATACAGTATTCAATGACATAATTTAAAGAAATGGTTTCGCTAAATTGGGCCCACAATCAGTAATTTCTGATTTGTGTATGGGTATACACAAAATCAGAACTGGTTTTCATTATGAGCCCTACATGGTGTTGACAGTACGTCAGCAGCTATTTGTATAAACTAGAAAATTAAAAACAAGTAAGAACAACCAAACAAACATATTTTCACTTATTACTAAGTCAATAATTATCAAAATTCTAAATAAAAAATAAAAAAAAAAACCCTACTAAGATTTAGGTCAGATAAATCCATCAACCATAATATATTTTATATACATATATATAATAATACATAATTTCGAAATGCTAACACTATATTTAAATTTAAGTATGAGAAAATAGTCAATAAATAATGTAATAATTATATAAATTATGCAACCGTGATAGCCCACTGGGTAGAACACTCGCTTATCGTGCAAACGACTAGTGTTCAAATCCTGGGTCGGGCCTACACCAATTTGTCTTTTCTAAAAACATATGTGTGGTTAATTTATCATGGTTGTTAACGGTGAGGGAAAACATCGTGAGGAAACCCACATGGCTGAGTTGTACTTAGTCATGTGACAGTGTATTCGTACAAAACGGCGATAGGCCTGCCCCCTATCACGTGAGTACACTGTCCATGCAAAACGTGGGTACTCTGAACACCAGGTGACAAAGTCACGTGATGTTCAGAAGTATTAGTACCTCTGCCAACCCCTTCGGGGATATTCGGCGTGAACGTTTATGTTATGTTATATATAAATTGTACATACATACTATATATAAATAACACTATTATATGCAATACTCGACTCAAAGTTTTGGCCGCCGTTTAATTGTATGTTTAATAAATATTTCTTTAATTTAAGTTTAAAGCTGTTAACGCTCATTATACTTCTCAGTGGTGGAGGGATGTTGTTCCAGCATTTTGTGGCGGCGTACTTAAAACTTCCACGAAATGCAGAACTGCGGTGTCGGGGAACTTCCAGGACATTAGACGCAGCTCGCGTGTGGTATTTATTACTTTCACCAAGCCATTTTAGTTTGTGGTGTAGGTAACTTGGTTCCCCACCCTTCACCAGTCCAAACAGCAGCGTAGCCAAGTGCAGCTTTCGACGTGAGTCCATTTTTAATAGTCTGCTCTTGTTTAAGAATGGCGTGACGTGTGATCTAGGGGGAATATTAAAACAGAAACGCGCACACGCATTTTGCACTCTCTGCAACTGTTTTGAAGAGGTGGAAAGGAGTCTAGGACCAGTAACGGCATCACCATAATTTAATTTTGACAATATTAGTGACTCACACAAACTAATCCGGAGTTCCTCGCTAAGAAATTCACGTATTTTGTATAAAATTTTCAATCTGTAAAAACAATTAGTAACTAGTTGTAAGACATGTTTTTCAAACCTAAGGTTGCAATCCATTAAAATACCCAGATTACGAGCCTCATAAACACGTTCTACCAAGCTGTCATTGATTTTAACTTGCGGATCATAAGATGAAATTATACGGATCTGCTCTTTACTTCCCAAGACTAAGAATTTAGATTTTTTGGGATTAAGTACGAGCGTATTGTCTTCACACCAGTTAACGATTCTAGCTAAGTCAGTGTTAATAGAATGGATAGCGTTTTCTGTATCTTCTGCCTTAAAAGATAAATATAATTGAACATCGTCAGCATAGATATGATAGTACAATTTTTTATACAATTAACCAAGTCTGCACAGTACATAATAAAAAGTATTGGCCCTAAAATAGAACCTTGCGGGACACCTCGGGTAATAGGACATGCATCAGACGAAGAAATGGATCCATCGCTTTTATTTAATTCGACTATTTGCATTCTATTAGTTAAGTAACTTCTGAATAGTTCTATTGTGTTCTGGGAAAATCCATAGTATAACATTTTGGATAGTGCAAGGTCTATATTCATGCAATCAAAGGCTCTAGTAAAGTCTAGTAGCGTGAGAATAGTTCCTTTACCCCTGTCCTGTTCTGTCAAGATATTGTCAACTACATCTAGTAAGGCTGTTGTGGTGCTTCTGTTTTTCCTGAAACCAGATTGCAAGACGGGTAGAATGTTATTCCTCTCAAGATATTCCGTTAGTTGTAATGTTATCACTTTCTCTAGTATCTTGGACAAGCATGTTAAAAGACTTATCGGTCGAAGTTCAGAAACTAGTGTGGGGTTTAAAGTCTTAGGTATCGGACGAACAATAGCTGTTTTCCATAAATCGGGGAATGTTGCGGACGCTATAGAAGAGTTGACAATACTTACTATAGCATCTACTGTTATGGGCAAGGTCATAAAAATCATGTTTAAAGATAAACGGTCAATGCCCTGCGCATTAGATTGCAAGTTTTGTAAAATTTTTAAGATATTATCAGATGTCACCTGATTAATTTCAAATATTGATGAGGAGAATCTATTGGAGTTATAATATTTGAGCTTGGATGAATTTGCGTAAATATTTCCTGGGACGGTCAAAAAGTGTTTATTAATAAGATCTGGTGTATTTAAATGATTGGTGGAATGAATGGAGGTGTATATATAAAATATGAGGCTTGGCCTTTGATTACTAAAACAGAAAAGCGATGAACAGTGAATATTTTTTTTTATCTTACTTCTATGTGAATGTAGCAAAACGGCCATCTCACATATTTTTGCTAAGAAGTGTTGAGTAGTGTCGTTCCGGCTAGAATGTCGCTACCCCTTTTTAACCACAGGTTGACGTAAGAGGCGACTAACGGTATGGTGCTTCGATAAGTGATTCTTGGGCGATGTTGGAGACTCATCACTAACGATATTTTATTTCTAACATCTTTTCCTCCATAACTTCCAAATGTGGCTGAGGAGTTTCTAGCTCTAATGCTCTGGCTACCTCTTTTTCTGATTTGCGGCCGTAATTATATGTATGCATATGTTTAATTTGTGAAGATAAGCCTTGTGGAGTGAGGGCGTGCATTGTTTGATGTTTGGCTCTTCATGAGATCAATACTTTCAGACCGTGTGTATGTCGGGTTCCGTCTTGGCGACATTTAATATGAAAATGATTATGGCATGATTATTAATTACCAACTACGTCGAAAATTAAATGATATTTTGTCCCTTTCCCCTCCCTCGTCATAAATAAATCTTAGATCCATGCCATTCAGAGCGCTGCGCTGGTAACATTAAACAGTTTTATCAGCTATGCTATTAACATAATCAGATATAATAAACAACTATATCTGCAAACCCTTAGGAAGCACTGACCTCTTTTTTTTTGTTGCAGTGTCGTGAAGGAGCAGTACTGGGCGTGTGCAAGATGGCCGAAAAATCAAAAAATAATTGCGACTAGTTTTGGGATATTAGTTGGTTTCATTATCGGGCTTACAGTGATATTGGCTTTGCGGTTGCCGGAGAAGAATGCTATTAACACTCTCTTTGGATTTCGATCGAGCACGAACTGAAGAAATAGAGTAACTTGACGTAGTGCCATAATTGTACTTTTAAGTTTTTAGACTTAGTAAGAACTCCAGGCCGGTAATGGGGAAAAGTGAAATGACGCCAATGTGAAGATGGATCATTTTTGTGCGTATAAAGAGCTGTCTGTAGAAGTTGATAGTTTTTTATTCAGCTTAAAGTGCTCTTTGGTGACATTGTTTTATGTTTTATAATGTACTTATAGGTTAATTTGAAAGTTTTCTTATCTGGTGTTCAGCCAAGTTGATCTACAATTTTTACTTAATCTATGCTTAAGTTCCTCATGTATAGGACACTCATATATATTTAAGTGCTTTGAATAATATGATGATCATGACTATATTTACAGGATTAAAATGTTAAAATCACGAATATCGTAACATGCGTATGGTCACTATTCAAAAGGTCTGTAAAAATATAGTTTATTGAAAACCGCGCTTTTTAAAGTTCTTTTAAAAAGCGCGCTTTTTAAAGTTTTTAAAAATAAAACTCATTTTTTATCTATATTAAAAAAACATTTTTCTAAATGCTGTGATGTATAAATGCACATGTCTTTTTTCTATTTGTTTAATGTATTGTTTTTAGAATATAAGTATACATAAATATGTATTTAAATAAAAAGCCGAGCTGACAGTCTAATAAAAATCTAAAAGGTTTTCAGACTGTCTGGCCAAGTGTTGTAAATATTTTTTGAAATAAACAGTGTTAAATTTTAAATTTTTTTTAAATTTTTTTTTTATGTTAAGATCATTCCAAGATATGCACGGACACGTCAGGGCGGACACAGAGCTTATAATGATCCTTTGCGTCGTTAGTCGTGAATAGGCTGAAAATAAATTCAAAGACCTTAAATATAAAGTTTTAAATTTACATGCATACATACATATACTCACGGCTATATTTCCCTAGAAGGGGTAACCAGAGCAAAGGAATTGTAAATTCCTCAGCCACTTTTGGAAGTTGAGTGGGTAAAAGATGGTAAAAATAAAGGTTTTTGGTGATGGGTCTCCAACCGCATCGCCCAAAAATCCCATAAAAAGCCCCAATACCCTTAGTCGAATCTTACGACACCCGTGGGTAGAAAGGGGTAGCGACATTCTAAGCCGGCACTACACGGCTTTTAAATTTAAATTTATTATAATTGCACAACATACTTGTGGACCGTAAAATATCCGAAACTACTACTATGAGGCGCTTTGGCGCAGCTAATTGATTGCAGAAGAATAATAAAGTACGGGGATGTTGATGAACTGACAATCGCTTAAATATTCTCTGATATTTTATCGCCTCGTATTACAACCACTAGAATTACAACATACATATTCATTAAATTCATTCAAATCCAATGTATGAAAGTAAAATATGTAACGAAACAATACGAGTGGACGCGCTGAAATACTGTAAATTGTGAAAGAAATGTTTTAATTTAAATTCTGAACACTCCCAAAGAAATTATTTTTGGACTTTGAAAATCCCCATTATACGCATTTCTTCATGGCATCTGAATGTGAACTTATGTATAGCTGGTATGAATATGGACTTGGGTAGTATACCGTAAGGCTGGCAAATGCTGGCAGGAAAGTATGGTAAATTAGTTAAATATTGTTATAATTTGTTATATAATTGTTAATTTGTTATTTGTTATAGTTTGTTAACGGTGAGGGAAAACATCGTGAGAAAACCCACATGGCTGAGTTGTACTCAGTCATACTTAGTCATGTGACAGTGTATTCGTACAAAACGGCAATAGGTCTGCCCCCTATCACGTGAGTACACTGTCCATGCAAAACGTGGGTACTCTGAACATCAGGTGACAAAGTCACGTGATGTTCAGAAGTATTAGTACCTCTGCCAACCCCTTCGGGGATATTCGGCGTGAACGTTTATGTAATGTTATGTTATTGTTATAATATTATTAATTATGGGCAAGCAAAATTAAATATTTTTTTTCACACAAAAGGTGATTGAATTTCAATTATCTATATAATAGACGTTATAAATATACATCTATAGCTTTAAATGAAAGTAATTAAAATATGTTATTAAAGTGAGGTCCAAAGTAATCTTTATCATTGTAATACTGTAATTGTAATAATAATATATAAAAGAGAGTCGTGTTAGTTACACTATTTATAACTCACGAACGACTGAACCGATTAAGCTGAAACTTAACGGAGATGTAGATTAGAACCAGGAAAAGGACATAGGATACTTTTTATAATATTATGAATAGGATATTTTTTGTATATTGGTTCATCTGAAGCGAATAGGTTCAGAAACAGCTCAACCGACTCCAATTCCCCAATGAAAAACGAAAACTTTTAGAACTACCAATGGCAATATATTATCACGTTAAATTTTATAGGAGTTCAGTGGAGAAAAATACTTATCACCACCGTGGGATGCTGGGGTGGACCACTAGTTGTGAATAAAATAAAAATAAAATTATCCTTTCTTTCTGCCACATAAGCCACCAAAGGCAGGCAACTATGCAGGTATTTGTTTGGTATTGTATTAATTCATCCGTATCCCAAGAATGTCATAAAAGGGTTTGTTCAATCCTATAATTTAATAACCTTCCAAAATATTTTTACATAATAAAGAGTTTAATCTAGTCGCAGAAACATTTAATCAAAGCTGTGTTGTTTTATTTCAACCTTATATTAACGTATGTATTTGTTTATCTTGTAAGGAAATAATCTCTACTGCCAGATGTGTCCCTAATTCCTCCTAATATATAAATAAAAATATTTATCACCAAATGATCTCCAATTGGCCTAGACTTCGCTTTTTTAACATACCCTTTTTATATTATAAATCGATAAAGGACATCAAACTTAACAACTTTGCCTATCGAAAGCCTATCTAAAATATTGTAATTTTCAAAAAATAATAATAATTAAAAATTGTCATACCTAGTTCAAACTGAGAATGTATAGAATGAGATTCCTTGCTTCAGTGAAAATAAGAAATTAAAAAAAAAACATCTGATCTATGCTTTTTGCTCTGTAAACAAAAACATAACTTCTTTCTGTATTTTCCAGTTCAGTCGCTCGCTTACCGGTTTATTTTCATGATTATTTTTCAACGACGATCAATACAACTGGAAAATACCGAAAGAAAATATATTTTTGTTTACAGAGCGAAAAGCATAGATCAAATGTTTTTTTTTAATTTCTTATTTTCACTGAAGCAAGGAATCTCATTCTATACATTCTCAGTTTGAACTAGGTACGACAATTTTTAATTATTATTATTTTTTGAAAAGTACAATATTTTAGATAGGCATTCCATAGGCAAAGTTGTTAAGTTTGATGTCCTTTATCGATTTATAAAATAAAAAGGGAATGTTAAAAAAGCGAGGTCTAGGCCAATTGGCGGTCTTATCACTAAAAGCGATCTCTACCATACAACCTTTGGGTGGCTAGGTCAATTAATAATATAGCAATATAATTTTTTTTTTCATCGTGGCTAATAATGAAAAGGTGTTAGTTATTTGATGTATAAAAAAATGATACTAAGAGCGTGCCTCAATGGGTACCGTAAACTTCATAATCCAGTTTGAAACTTCCTTGACCACAAAGCATTATTAAAATAAAATTTAGTTTGTTTTGTCATTGTTTGTCAATGTCAGGTGAATGAAATTCAATTCGTGATCACTAAGAATATCACAATTTAAGAATTGCTTAGAACATTGTTGATAAGAATACATTTAGATCTCGATATTACATTACCCTTAATCAGCTGTGAAAATGCCACCGAGGAAAGTGGAAGTTGACTTAAGACCCCCATGGCAAGCCAATATCGAAAACAAAGTCTTGGATGACCCGAAATGGACCCTGAAAGCTTTTGTGATAGAAGGCGCTGGCAGCGATCAAGATCATATGTATTTAGACAAATTTGAGAGTGAAGCTGCCAGAGAGAAAAGGTTTGTGATTAAGAATATAAACAAAACAGAAACTATATTCATGATAAACCAACTAGGAGATACAAAAACAAAAGACCCAAGTAATAAAGTGTTTGAAGAGGCTTTAGCATTCCTCAAAGAATCACAAACAATTCCGGCTGAGTATCTAGCTTTAGTGATCAAGCATCTTATGATCAAGATGAAAGAAGAGTATTTACAGATAGTTAGACAAAAAAAACGTGTTAAAGAAGGCTTAGTTGCAGAATCCTGTGTTATGGTTGCACCACCGGAGGTGCTAGGAACAGTTGCACAAAACATTCCACCACCTGACCCTGTAGAAGAACCGCCAAAGAAGAAAGATAAAGAAAAGGAGAAATTTGTCGAAGAGATTATAGATGACGATGAAAAGAAATATAACACACATCTTAGAGTTAGAGGAGAAGAATGGCGTGATAAGGTTTATGTCGAAGATTTTCCTGTTGATGGACCTAATCTATATGTTACAATAACGGGTTTTATTGACCCTAATCTGCCAGTAGCGCTTTTAAAAATAGGTGTTCCCTTGACAGCCGTGGTTCAACTAAGAATAGATATTCAATCACACACTATTCCAATAGGATTGACAAGGTTAACAAAAAGAGGAGCCAGTCAAATTGAAATTTTTACTGAAAAATCTCAAGAATTTTGGATACATTTACAAGAGTTGCGCATTTCCAAAGAGACTGAAAACATTCTGAAGAATACAGCTTTTGTTGCGTTTTCTCCACCTTACTGGAATTACGAAAATTTATCTGGTGATGCTGATAAAATCTATGATGAACTATCATATTTATTATATGACTTACATGATTTAACTCGACAGCATCAAAAGTTTTTAGACAACATGTCAACAATTTTAGTTCCACGTGAGGAATGTGACGAAAGGCTTATACGTTACTATGAATCAACGATTGAATACATGCCTTTAGAATGCTTGACCATTTATTCAATCTTAGATGGTATGTTGCAAACAGTTACAAACAGCGATGAAATATTGGCAGACGCATCTGAAGATTCTGATGAATTTCATGATAAGATTATTCAAACAAGTGGAAAGAAACTAGAAAAAGCTGAAGATTTAATAAATCAAATCTTTGAAAAACTCACTAGTTTAGACTATAATAAGAAATCTTATAGAGTGACATTTGGTGAAGAATATGAAACGTACAAGAAACCGATTACGATATATTATGGTGATGAAGCTAGAATCAAAACGTTTCAATTAGGAAATGTGAACATGCATAACATTATTTATTCAACTTTACTAGGCATGCCCCTTTTTAATATCTGGAATACAATTCCTTACCCAAATGAGGAACAAATAAAGAAAGTAAATTTTCACGTTAACCTTTTGCTTTCTTGTTTCAACAAAAAAGATATGGAAGTACCGGAACTTGCAAGATTACTTCATATTCTGGCATGCAGGAAATTATATAATAATCGAAGTGCTCTTCATAAGAAAATTGAACCACTAACAAGTATAGCGAACTTTAAAAAAGTTTATTTGAAACGCAGTATTTTTGGAGCTCCCATACCAAAACTTCCATCGTTTATTCAAGAAAATACATCGCATACGTCTTTTCCTACATTAAACGAGTCTTCTAGCTCTCATGATTCAGACAGTAAAAGGCTGAATGCACTTGTTAACTGTCCCGATATAAGTGAACTAGTCTCTGCAGCAGAAATATTACAACAGACACCTTTAAAACATATGATAGATGAATACGAATTCTTTGAAGATTTTGAAAAAATATGCTGCTTCCAAGAAATGTTAAACGCTTTTAATAAATATAATTGTGTAGATTATAAGTACTGTGAAGTAACAGACAGTATTGCCATTATGTTTTATAACAGTCAAAATGAAGATGGTTTATCATCTGAGGATTGGCGTTGTCACATTCCGACTAAGTTGGCATTACAAGATTTTTTCGATTTCGTGTTTGAAGAACATTACGACTGGATTAAAGATCAAGAAGATGCATACTATCAAGAATTACAAGAGTTTGACCGTATGGTTGTACAAGGAACAGCCAGCACTGTTGATAGTAAATCTTGCATTAAAGATACTGATATTGCATTAGAATTGCTTATAGAGGGGTCACTCAAATATGACCTTATGATGGCTCAGTTAGAAAGCTCAGTTTCGGAAGAAGTTCAAGAAATTAAGCCTTCTAAAAAAATGTCGACTGCTACCAACCTCAAAGGGAAAAAGAACAAGACAGAAGCTGTAACAATTAATAAAAAAAGTTTGATGGAAGTAGAGTCCATTATAATACCAGTCAAAAAAATTTTTACGAGTTATGATTTAGAAGATAGAAGAGTTGAAGCTTTTGGCAGAGATTCGATATTTTTTTCGAAAGATGGTACAAAATTATTGACTCAATATGGACTTATAATCCCTAGTAATATTGAATGGGTGGTTCTTAATTTATTAATAGGAAAGAATGAGAATCAAGTTTTTGTGCACAAAATGTTAAGTGATACAGATGAACATGCTTATCCAGCTCATCAATCATTTAGGATTCTGTGCAAGGATGACTTAACAATCAATATTAAAAAAATAAAGTTCACTCAGGAAATTTCTAAACATTCAGTTATAGATGAATATGACAGCAATGTATCTTCGTCAAGTTACTTTAGCTCAATTCAATTTGAAACTAAATATTATCATACATTATCTATTACATGGCCAACGGGATTGATAACTGAGCTTGTACACGAAATTAACTCTTGTGCCATATCACATGTGAAGCAAACTTTCATAAATCCAGTCCCACAATTGAAGGAAGAGACGCGCTGCATCAGCCTAAAAGGTGAGTTAATAATTTTCAAACGATCTGGAAAGGTCGAAGTTTTTCGTCCAAATGGCACATACATAAAACTCACAGATTGCAAGAAACAAGCTAACGTTATTGTTATCAAAGATGAAAAAGCACATGCTAAAAAAGGTGGCTCCACAAAAGGTAAACATAAAACACCTACGGAAACAGTAATTGTCGAACATGAGTTAGTAATTGATAAATATGAGATCACAGAATCAACTGGGTTAAAAGAGATACACCATGGAAAAGTTTGTACTTATTCTGAACAGCTTCTACTGAAAATTTTCTCTGAGTATTCGTTAGGTGAGATAACATGTAAGAGATTTGATGGCACGACAATTTTATTAAATAAAGACGTTCAGATAGTAACGTTCCCAAACGGAGTAAGAATATTAAGTTATTGCACGGAAGAACTTGAACACATTATATTAGATTGGACTGATGAAGAAATGGATATTATGATGTCAACTGGTGATGAAGACTATTCTAAGACTAATGATTCTTCAGGCGATGAATATGATGAGCAAAAAGACATGGAATACGTTGTTATTTCAATGAGGTATGTTATTGAACATCAATACTTTACAACCATAACGATCGATGAGGGCAATGAAAAAATTATAATCGATTCTCCAAACGGCACGTCAGTTACCGCATATTTTAATAATGATTTCGATATGGAATTAGACGAGTCTACTAGTGCAAACTTTGACGGCCAACGACTTTACGTCAGTCATAAAATCACACCGGATTATCCAAACAAAACAGTAGCAGTCATTAACATAATGCCGTCTGAAGAAAATATTATACCATTGTTCAAAAATTGGATGCAAATGAGGGATTCTTTTAACAAATTTGTAACTGTGAACGAAGAAGGAGGTATGTATTAATTTGCTATTACGTTACTTACAAAAAAACTTAGACATAAAATATAAAGTTACAGTAAGGACATGGGCATACTGGGTTTTAAGATGTAAAGTTCGTTCTTTAGAGAGATTTTTTCGGAAGAAGAATAGAGAATCGACTTGTATGCTTTGGTAACATGCATTTTCAGGCAGGTTGTACTTCCTCTTTAAAATTTAATAATGTTTTTAAATTATTTCATGTCATAGTTTATAACATACCAAGTTTCATGGATATACTCGTAAGTAGCATAGTTCGGATGTAATTTTAAACTTTTTGCTATCATCCAACAGAAAAATTATTCATATTTATCTAAAGTCTGCCATTTTTTATGTCAAATTACATATCAACCTACCTTTACTAATGCCTTTTAATCTAAAAAAAAGAGTATTCACATCTTAGGTGTAATCAGTGACACTCAGCCTCTTTTAGAATTTGCGTAATAAAATAAAATAATGTTGAATATTCAAAACGTGGGTACTCTGAACACCAGGTGACAAAGTCACGTGATGTTCAGAAGTATTAGTACCTCTGCCAACCCCTTCGGGGATATTCGGCGTGAACGTTTATGTATATGTATGTGTGCCGTGTAGTGCCGGCTTAGAATGTCGCTACCCCTTTCTACCCACGGGTGTCGTAAGAGGCGACTAAGGGTATTGGGGCTTTTTATTGGATTTTTGGGCGATGCGGTTGGAGACCCATCACCAAAAACCTTTATTATACGATCTTTTCCCCCCTAAACTTCCAAAAGTGGCTGAGGAATTTATAATTCCTTAGCTCTGGCTACCCCTTCTAGGGAAATATAGCCGTGAGTATATGTATGTATTTATTTATTTATTTATTTAAGGAACACCAACAGCATACATATTAACACAATCATATGATTATATATAACTAAAGTCTTATTCTAATATTGTATGCCAATTAAAGGCGTATGTATGTATGTATGTTATGTTGAATTTGTATTTATCATGAATCAACACTAAACATTATTTTAGAGCAACCGTCCTGCTTAATGTTGCCTCATACAAGCCGCTTGTATTTTGCTTGTTCTGTAAAACTCAGCTGCCGCAGTTTTTACATTCTGCTGGTCAACAGCAGCTTCTCTATCTTGTAATTTTACAAGTAGGTTACGAACGACATGGGGAAGGAAAATCGTATTCTCTTTTAGGGCCAGGTTATCTCGGAGACGATTAATTTCCTTGGCCGACTCTAAGGCCGACACATTTTGCCCTTCGATTTTCAACACAGCTTCATGAAAGGTCGCTGCTTGTGCATGCAGAAAATATAACCACAACTCTGAGCTGGGATTTTCGAAAAACGTCTTGAAAATACTTGGGCATTTGTCAATACTAAGAAAATTGTTTTTCAAAGGCTGAAACATTTTTATAACTCTCTCAAGCGCGGGCATTAACGCAAGCCACCTTGTTTTACTGTAGCCCAGCAGTTTGTGGTACTCTGTCTCAGTAGAATCACAAAACTCTTTCAAAGCTTCTATTCGAGCGCTGTAGATGTAGGAAAATGAGTAAAATTTCACTATAATGCATTCGAAGTCAACAGGAAGACAATCAGCGGCAGTCTTGATCGCGTTGTGGACTATGTGGGCTCCACATCCAATTCCAATAAGCTGTCTGCCGAGTGATTGGTTCAATTTTGAGTAAACATTATTACTTCCTTTCCTATTCTTTCCCCCGAAATTGCAGTTCGTGTTGTCTCCACAAAACGCCACAATTTTTTTATTCAGGTCATTGACAGACAATACTTCCTTCAAATAATTGACAATTATATCTGATGTTTCGCCTGGCTGCTCCCGAAACTATAAAACCTTGACTTTCACGCCTTCGTATGGTAAAAAATAGCGAATCAAAACTGGGAATAATTTTATTGAGCCATGGTTTGAAGCATCTGTTAATAAAGTTATGCAACGGGCTTTGAGTAAATGCTCTTCTAAGTCTTTGGTTGCCATAGTTGACAGCACATTCACAACAATAGCTTGAGACTTTGTCCGTGCACATCTAAATTTTTGCTCAAAACAGGCTTGAATTAAAGGAGAAGAACAGTCATTTGAGCGAAAACTGTGATTATGTTGCACGGTGTGAAACGCCCACGTACCCTCAGCTGCGGCTATGTCCAAATCCTTGGAAGTCGGCAAATCGGTTCTCTTAAAAAAACTAAGCATTGACGAGCTTGAAGCAGCAGCTTGATAGGCAAGCTTATGTTTTTCTGATTTTAAATGTTTTTCTATATCACTGGCACCACCATGTCCAACATTAAAACCAGTACGACACTTCTCACACGTAACGTCTGCAGTATCATCTTTCCTTTGTTTTATAAATGGATACTTCTTTTGCAAACTAACATTAAAAGAACACTTGCGTTTAGGCATTATTATTGTTGTTACATGCTAGTTTCATGCATCCTAGTTTCGTCCGACAAGAACTTGAACCAAACTTGAACTAAAACAAAACATTGTAGTTGTTGACGGAACATCGAGTAAGCGCGGGCGGGAGGGATTTATCTATCCTGCTCACACGCGTTACTTAGTGCGGCACCGCCCGCGCGGCGGCGGGCGTCTCGCTCTCTCGTAATCTGTTTCTACGCGCGGGGGGCCGTTGCCACGCACGCATTTCGAGCGGGAAAAATACATTTTAAATTATTGTTTGGTCAGTTTCCGAAAGCGGGACTATGTCGGCCTTGCTGGGGACACCGGGACAAACTGCCTGAAAGCGGGACTGTCCCGCCCAAAGCGGGACGTATGGTCACGTTATACAAGCGCCACAAACAAAAATGGGATATATTCTATTTTAAAGCATATATATTATTAAAATAAATTCTACATTTTATTGCAAAATAGGGACCTTCTTGGGATTTACAGCCGTGAGTATTTGTATGAACGTATGTTATTGCAAAAATAATCTAAGAAATACTCATGTACTGCGTTATAATATTACTAAATCAATCACTTATCTATATTATGAAAAAGTTTCTTAAAACTGGTTGGCTGTGTAGTGTCGGCTTAGAATAGCACTACCCCATTTCTTCCGGTGGGTGTACGTAAGAGGCGACTAACGGTATTGGGGGCTTTAAAGGGATTTTGGGCGATGCGGTTGGAGACCCATCACCAAGAACCTTTATTTCACCATCTATTCCCCATGCAACTTCCAAAGTGGCTGAGGAATTTCTAATTCCTTAGCTCTGGCTACCCCTTTCTAGGGATTTATAACCGTGAATATATGTATGTATGTATGTTTCTTAAAACTGCTAATTAAATAATCTTGTACTAATTTTAAACTGCAACCAATTTTTATTCCATAGTTATAACAGTCACTGAGCATAAAAGTTCTCAAGATACGTTAATAAAAGAAACATTTATTGAAAGCCAAGACAACTTTGATAAGAAAACTAAAACATCTTTTGCCTCATTCGCACGTCATCAGGAGCGCCTAGAATTACTAGCAGCAAAAACTATTCGGTTTTTCATTTTGCACCGGTAAGTGACCATATACTTGTTATTTGCAATTCTCTGCCGTGTAGTGTGTGTGTCGTAAAAGGCGACTAAGGGTATTGGGGCTTTTTATGGGATTTTTGGGCGATGCGGTTGGAGACCCATCACCAAAAACCTTTATTTTTACCATCTTTTCCCCACTTAACTTCCAAAAGTGGCTGAGGAATTTATAATTCCTTAGCTCTGGTTACCCCTTCTAGGGAAATATAGCCGTGAGTATATGTATGTATATATGTTGCAATTCTCTAGGTAAAACTTTTACTTACTTACATATATTTACAATCTTTGTTCTCACAAGGGTAGACAGACTATTAATCACCACTTTCCAAGTTCCTGAAACATCTTTCTTCTCTCACATTCAGCATTATTTTCCTTTGTTAGAAAGTTTTCCATCTGGTCTACAAACGACTTGCGTGGCCGTCTGTCCTATAGTAACAGTACCCCAATGGCTCTATATATCACATTTGCCACTTTTCTTCATTTTAAAACCTTTAATCTTCAATAACTCAAAATTTTGGATTATATAAACGTTATTACATTATTGATATCTGAATGCGGTGTAGTGTCGGCTTAGAATAGCACTACCCCATTTCTTCCGGTGGGTGCACGTAAGAGGCGACTAACGGTATTGGGGCTTTTTAAGGGATTTTTGGGCGATGCGGTTGGAGTGGAAACCCATCACTGACAACCTTTATTTTACCATCTTTTCCCTACGCAACTTCCAAAAGTGGCTGAGGAATTTCTAATTCCTTAGCTCTGGCTACCCCTTCTGGGGATTTATAGCCGTGAGTATATGTATGTATGATATCTGAACTGAAGTTCCTCTCAAAATGAATACTTTATTATTGGGTTAAGAAATTGTGGCATTCGGGTAAAAGGAGGTGAGGTGTGGGTGTGACTGATGAAAATATGGAAACTATAAAGCAGACTCTAAAAATCACGGTGTCGAATAAAAAGTTGCCATGGCGGCGGCGCTATCCTTTATATAATACGCATATGCGATTTGGAATTGTGTTTTTAGT
This sequence comes from Bedellia somnulentella, assembly GCA_963576735.1. Taxonomy (NCBI): domain Eukaryota; kingdom Metazoa; phylum Arthropoda; class Insecta; order Lepidoptera; family Bedelliidae; genus Bedellia; species Bedellia somnulentella. Next base: position 20,027,514 of record OY755175.1, read on the forward strand.
AGTAGATTTTATTATCTATCTGACTAATTAATTTTTAAATATTTGTTTTTTAATATTTTTCTGTGTAGTGCCGGCTTAGAGTAGCACTACCCCATTTCTTCCGGTGGGTGTACGTAAGCGGTGTTCGTACGCGACTAACGGTATTGGGGCTTTTAAGGGATTTTTGGGCAATGCGGTTGGAGACCCATCACCAAAAACCTTTATGTCACCATCTTTTCCCCACGCAACTATACGCGACTAACGGTATTGGGGCTTTTAAGGGATTTTTGGGCAATGCGATTGGAGACCCATCACCGACAACCTTTATTTTACCATTATTTCCCCACGCAGCTTCCAAAAGTGGCTGAGGAATTTTTAATTCCTTAGCACTGGCTACCCTTTCATGGAATTTATAGCCATTAGTATATGTTATGTTATATTTTAGTGACCTAACGTCGTCAGAGCTCATCCATCGCAAGCTGATTGACGACTACAAAGAGAATTGCTGCTGGCAACCCTGGTGCACCTTCAACACCTACAATGTGTTCGGTGACGAGAGACGGCTGCTGTCGTTCATCAAGCCTTTGCATATTAATGAAACTGAGGTACTGAGAACAGACAAAAAAAATGCGTCCGTACTGTTTTCGTAGTGGAAGTTTAATCGAAAAACGTATTTTACGCATATTGCCTACACGGCAATATGCGTAAAATAGCCGGCTGAGAATGTCACTACCTTTTCTACCTACGGGTTTTTAGTTGTTTTTGGGCGATGTCGTTGGAAACCAATCACTAACGATACTTTATTTCTACCAACTTGTCCCCTATCAACTTCCAAATGAGGTTGAGGAGTTTCTAGCTCTGAAGCTCTGGCTACCCCTTTTTGGGTTTATGGCCGTGGATATATGTATGTAGGTGTTATATCGATTAAAACTGATACACCTAATGAATTGAAATGTTCTTGCACGATAATGATTGGCGACGATGATTTTTCATTGATTGAATCTTTCATCATGGCTCTTGCAATTAATTTGAAAGTAAATAAGTAATTACAGCTTACTGATCTGCTAAAACGTCATAAAACCTCAAATAATGGTGAAGGAACAAATCATTACAAAAAATAGACAAGAGTACTTGATCATGAATATTAATAACAAATTATTACAGAAATGGCTGATGGAGTCGAAGCTAGCTGATGTTCCATTCTACTTGAAGAGCAAGATCGTGCCACCGAGCAAGGGGTTCTACTCCTGGATGAGGCCGTACGAGCGATACACGCTGACCCCAACCAAGCCGCCCAATGTTATTCAGTTACGGGCGCCAAAGGCTTTTGTATTGCGGTAATAATCTTTTAACTTCTTCATATTCATCATAATGTCTATTGTACCTTCTACCTGTATAAGTGATTATGTTACCAAAAGATATATGTCACATTTATAATCAACTTCTTTTTAGATATATTTGGAAATTGAGGTAGAAATTTTTCTCAAAGTAATGATCATATCATAACCAATTGATATCGGAGTAAAATACTCTGGAGTCAAGTATTAGACGAGCCGGTGTGGGTAGGCCTACCTCGCGGTGAAACTATGACAGTCGTGAAAAAGGGCAGCGTAGTACCGGCAGTTATCGTGATTTTGGGGAAGGCCTATGCCGTCAGCAGAGGACGTTTAGTTAGTGAAAAATGGGTTTGTGCCAAGATTATTAACGAATTATTTAAAGTCTCAGGCTGTTTCGCGCCTTTTAAGTTTATAACACGTCCAGTATTATAATACTCGTAATTTATTTTACCCAGAACTCTAGAACAGCAGTGGACAGATAGGACCAGGGTGAAGCTGATGGGAGCACGAGAGCTGTCCAAAGCAGTCTTAAAGTACCGCCGCCTCATGGAGGAGCAACACGAGCCAGTGCTCGAACTACCCATTATTTTTGTCAGCCCTGAGGACTGGAGGAGAGTAGATGCTCTGGTTTATGCGTTGGAGAGTATGTGAGTACCTTACGATTAAAATCGAACCGATTGCTTTCTATTACCTAAGTACATTGCTTTCACAAGGTGACGAAAGGGACAAAAACTTTTGAATAGCCATCTCTACCACGCCTTTGGTTGGTTCGGTACTGCGTGAATGCTGTGTATATTGTATATGCTATATCTTGGCTCACTTAACTTAATCTAAGAGCCTTTGCACACCATAATACCCCAGAGCTGACAGGCATTTTTGAGTACATCCTTGAGGCACATTGAAAATATTATTGTTGATTAGTTGCGAATGTGTGGATGATGAAATGGCCGACCTGGCTGGGAGGTTGCGGGGCGTTAATGAGCTATGAATTTTTTAATTCGCAATTTTTCTCATGCAGAAAATGTTCTTGAGGCACTTTGAATCTTACAGCATTTTAAAGTCTGATGTTTAATTAAACGATATATCATAATGCCAGGCGATTTGGTTGGGATTTAAATGGTGACAGGCGATTTAAAGTTATATTTTTTTTTGCGCAAAAAATGTACTTGAGGCAAGCTGGGATCTATACACAATAATTGTTGTGTTGATAAGATGCCATATATCAAATGACAGGCCGTTCTGGCGGTTATTTAATCTTGCCAGGTGATATTATTTTATTATTATTTATTATAAAAAAATAAATTTTTACAAAAAATTTTTGATATACTTTTTATGTAATTTTTTTTATTTATATCATATATCTGATGGAATCTCCTCGTCGCTTGTGAACTCGTCCATAGAGTTGAGTTCTATGAACTCTTCTTCATTGTCTGAAAATAAATAAAAAAAATTAACAAATGTGAAATACAATTAATAGTGCGAGTATTTAACAAATTATTATTACATACCTGTAGCATTTTCATCAGAGTGTTCAAATGTCCCAGGATCAATTGCATCGATTACTAATTGCGGCATGCAATCCCCATCAAACCAATAAAAATCCAGTTTATCCTCCTTCAGTTGCCATCCATGTTCAGTGGGTACTAGGTTACTTGGAAAACGTAAATGTGCATTTCTCCAGATACTTGTAACATATTGAGCTCTTAAAAGCTGTTGGTGCAACTCTGCTTTACATGGTGGTAACGTAGACGGATCATAGTTCTTGACAGTTTTTTTGAAAGGCTCTTCCGTGCTCTTAGCTTTAAATGTCTTGCAAAATTTTTCAAACCGTGCTATGTTTATATCTGCGATATTATTGACACCGTACATTTCACACACGAACTTCTCAAGCATGTTAAAAACCTCATTGCGTAAATCTGTCGTATGCGCACATCCTTTTATTCATTCCGTTTATTTTTCATTAATAGTTGGAAAGGCCTCCGCTTGCCTTTATTAAAAAATGAAGGATTGTAGTCACACCCAGTGACTGCATGAAAGCCAGGCAAACTTGCGCATACTGAATTTCCGAATTTGGCATATAATTGTGATATATCAATGAATCTTCTTCTATTTCCAGTGCCGTATTGCATAAAAATATTCAGTTGGTCGCTATCAAGATGATCCATGTTTCCAAGCATTATCAATAATACGTCTGTATCGCATGATTTTATGAGTACATTTGTTGTTGTATCTGCATCAATTTTACAGACATGATGCACTATTTTTGTGTCTGCTTCTTCATGATCTTCACATGTCATACTCTCTTTTTAATTTTAAATTTTTATTAAACGCAAATGTAACTTAAAATTTTGTGAAGGTAGTTAGTATTAATAATTTTATAGTACTGTATAATGACAAATAACACCTCAGTCTTCCCGTGACCATGATAACTGAAAAGTTTTCGAAACGTCGGGCTTTAAAAATAATGTAATAATACGCGATTAAAATATCCGAAAATCAAAAGTTGTTTCAATTATAATGTCATACTCTCATTGATGTTCATAAGAATTAAATTATCGTCAGCTTTGTATGAATAACAACGATCATAATTTACGTTAATTGTTGTATTACCAATAAACGGTATCATTTCATTTTGTGACCAGGCAACTATTATTATCACCTGGCAAGATTAAATAACCGCCAGAACGGCCTGTCATTTGATATATGGCATCTTATCAACACAACAATTATTGTGTATAGATCCCAGCTTGCCTCAAGTACATTTTTTGCGCAAAAAAAATATAACTTTAAATCGCCTGTCACCATTTAAATCCCAACCAAATCGCCTGGCATTATGATATATCGTTTAATTAAACATCAGACTTTAAAATGCTGTAAGATTCAAAGTGCCTCAAAAACATTTTCTGCATGAGAAAAATTGCGAATTAAAAAATTCATAGCTCATTAACGCCCCGCAACCTCCCAGCCAGGTCGGCCATTTCATCATCCACACATTCGCAACTAATCAACAATAATATTTTCAATGTGCCTCAAGGATGTACTCAAAAATGCCTGTCAGCTCTCCGGCTATAACCATAGAATTAGGCGCGTTAAAGCGAGTATGTCATGTGAGAAGTGAGATACTGACAGATTTCGTATGAGCAATCTGTTTCTCATTTCTTGTGTGACATACGCGCTTTCTCAAGCCTCATGCTACTAGTACATGATGTTTTGTAGCGTTTATGGCGCAGTCGATGCGCGTTTGTAGCGATACAGACACGGTTTTCACACCAATCAGAAGAAGCCCATACATTTAAATGACTAAAAAACACGTCCTCATATGCAAAAACTCGTATAATTTATAACACTAAAGTATGAGTCCACAGAATATACGATAACCTAAAGCTGCGAGTCAACGAAGATATCCAAAGCAGAGCTAAACCCTCGCTTACTACGCGTCCTGTTTTACCGGAGGAGCCTTCGTTGGAAGGAGAAGATTGTACGTATATTGAATTCTGGTGTTATTTTACCAAATTCTTTATATAAAATTGCATAAAATATTGTATAAAATTTACCACACTAATAGTTTATATATAGAAGGAGTGCATTAGGTTTTTTTTAAATAACCCGTATGCACAAAATAAAATAAATTACATACTCTTTTTGTAAAGTCGAAAATAAGTTTCTATTTGCATTTCTTCATAAATAACTCTTTTCCATTTTCCTAGCCGAGTTTACATATGGTCGCCAGCTGTTCGAAGATGTGAGTCTGACGAAGCCCCAAGAAGATGAGATAGCGAGGAGGAAGGCGGAGAACCGACGACGATATTGGAGAGTAAGAGACGCGGCTTATGATGAGGAGCAGACCAACTTGTAAGTGATGATGATATTCGATTAGTATTTGAACTTACATTGTTACTGCCAGGGTAATATTAGTGAGGCAATAGTAAGATTTTGGCTGCATAACTAGAAATTCATTATCCAGGAAAAGTTAAGCCAAAGTTATGGTATCTACTTCAAGCAAGCTGGTAAAGCATTTCTGTATGTGAAGGAAAAGAAATATTGCCCACCAACTAACCACGTAAAACTGCCTCAGTTCTTTCCCCTTAGTAAATTAGAACCAAGTGTATCTAATGAAAATAATATCTAAACAATAAATGTTATATCTCTTATCCCAGATTCTTCCTGAGAGCGAGCACCGTGCCCCCGTACTTCCCCAACATATTCGGTGGTGCCATCTGGTGGGAGGTGAACCACTCCGTGGACGTGGCGGTGGATAAGTCCAACTTAAAACACTACGTCTGTACTTGCAGGAAGCCACATGGGCCTGGGGAGAAATGTTGTGCGCATATGTTGAAACCTTAGTAAAGTTTTAAGAAAGGTTTATTGTTGTTTCCATCGTTCTTAGCCCTGTTTTAAGTTTAGCAGGTTGCAATTACGGTGAGCGAAATCATCGTGAGGTCGTCACATGAATGAGTTGTACTTTTTATGTAACTATGTGATCGTGAGTTCTGGTAAATGCACGTCCAAGCAAAACTTGGTTAATTCAAACACCAGGTAACCAAAATTTCATGTGATTTTTAGAAGTAATATATGGGCGTTTTTCAAATAAATGGCCCGCTACGCAACCGGAATTCCGGTTTCCAAATATTTAATATCATTGTTGAATTCGTTACAGTTTTATACAATATTTATTAAACTTCGCAAAAAATATAACAGTTCGGCATTTAAATAAATAATTTGACCAGAAAATATTTTTTTCTACATCAAACAGCACTTGAAAAGTTCCTATTCGTTACGTTGCAAATGTATTGATATTAATAAAAAGCTGTAATATTTTTATGTTTTTTATTTAAAGTTATATTACTTAACTTTGTTATCAACTAATTTAACATATATAAAGACTGTGCCATGATTATTTTCATGAAATTAAAACAAAAATACCTCCAGTAAGCAACACTTTTCTGACAATAGACCAACTTTTAACACGTTTTTAAGAAACATGCAATATATTTAACAACTAGCTCTTGGAACAAACGATAGAAAATATATTAATAAGCATCATCAAGCTTTAATATCAGACATAATCTTATAAAAATACAAAAACAAATGGTATTTTCTTAATTAACTCACAGCACGATAGTTACGACGGGGAAATGTCTTGTTAGTAATTGGAATATAAGACTGCGTTCACAAAGCTATGTATTGCGCCTATCATAAACTATATCAAAATAATAATCAGTCAAAATACTAAAAGTACAGCAACATCAATAAGGATACAATTATATAATAAATAAATACCCTGTCCTACCAAAAGTTGAAAAAACTAAGTTTCGGACTTCAAAAGTATGTAGGTAAAATTACGTGCCTAGACTATAGAGAATTTCGTTATCACAATGTAACATTTGTATCACAAACTATTAAAAGTTGTAATTGCAGTTATGACACCTGCTTGCTAGTAAGGTGTTACTTTCTGTAGCCATCGTCTATTTGTGAGGAGTTTTAAATCAAAACTAGTCGAAAAATTTACAATATATAGAACAATTCCATACTTCTTAGAGAAACTTGCATTTTTAGAACAGTTGAAATCATAAAATAAAGCAGAAGGTAGATCTGAAAAGAAAATGAGGTAGGTACCCTGCTCATTTTCTTCTTCTTCTTCAGAACTACTTTAAATAACACTAAACAAGCCGAACCAGATAATCTATTAAATATTCATATAATGCAAATTCGTAGTAAACGATAACTATAGCAATGAGATCGCGGCTTTATGGTTCCAGTTAGTAATGAAAATCATTCCGCCTGTATATAACGTTATGATCATGACGTTACGAAAGTCCATTTTTAAAAATTAAAACATTAACATACATCAAAATACAATATATTCGATCATTTCCATTCTTTTAAATGATACCTAAATACTTTGTTCGAACGGTAATAAGAAGTGTTCGTGTGGAAACAATAATATCTTTACACAAAAAATCGTACTTACGGGAGCAAAATTTTGGTCCTATGTCAGGTCGCAACTGGAAAACGGTTTTAACAAACCATAGGCTCCTAGAACACCGGAAGTCACGATTTCATTCTGTTAAAAGTGAGTTGCTAGACCTAAAAAACGTTTTAGATTTGGTAAAATTTATTTTTTAAGACGGTAAAACCTACCGTTACTTGATGAAAATTCCGGTATACCCGAATTCGTGGACAACAGTTTTTCTTAATTATTTCAATATTTTTCTTTGAAAACCCTATAAAAACGTTTATTAGAAAGCATGACAAAGCCATTTTTAAGAAAAGTTACCTGTTTTTCGGTGACTTTTGCATACATAAATTCTGAGATATGACACATGAAAGTGTGCAAAGTTGCGTGAGACATCGAAAAATAGGGGGGTATGTCGTCATATTTTTTTTAATTACTCATATTTTGTTACCTTTTCATGTATTTTTTATATTGTGCATTTACTTGTGTTTAAATTTCCTTTCATTTGATATATCACATATTTAATATAAATGACTTAAAATGTAAATATCACGGTGTAAAGTCAGAGGACATGCTGTTTTCGCCTGGTCAAAACTTTTGAAAAATGCCCATATACATACATACATATACTCACGCCTTTAGTTCCCATTGGGGTAGGCAGAGACTATCGATCGCCACTTCGCAGGATACTGACAAACCTATCTAGCTTCGTTTACATCCATCAATCTTTTCATACATGCTCTTTTATTCTTCATACTTCGGACGCCAGCCTTAGTATCTCAGCAACCATTTCGGAGACACAAAGCGAGAACGTTGAGTATGAGTTTTGAAGTCACTCGGGATTTTACTGTCGGTGAAATGAAATCTGAATTAATTAAATAGATCCTGAGATAGCTCATACTCAACATATCCAATGAGCCAGCGAAGTTACTATAAATATACATATAAATATACGGACAAATTATGCACAGATCAAGTCAGCCCCAAATTAAGTAGGACTAGTGTTATGGGATACTAACTCAACGATATATTTATTATATATATATACACATACTAATAACATCAAAGAATAAGAAATAATAATTTATGCTCATAAAATAAGTGTCATGTAGTGCCGGCTTAGAGTGTCTCTACCCCTTTCTGCCCACGAGTGTCGTAAGAGGCAAATAAGGGCATGGAGCATTTTTAAGTGGTTTCGGGCGATGCGGTTAGAAACCCACCACCAACGATACTTTATTTCTACCATCTTGTCCCCTATCAACTTCCAAATGTGGCTGAGGAGTTTCCAGCTCTAAAGCTCTGGCTACCCGTTTTTGGTATTCATGTCCGTGAGTATATGGATGTAGTTTAGGTATAGGTAAATGGCGTGCTATTAGCTAGAGTTGATTCTAGTTAGAATAATAAATACAAGTAGCAATGAAACTCTATAGTATTTTTGATTACATATGCAAAGCAATTTATGTTCAATTAAATCGGGTCATAAACTGCGAAGATATTTTTGAGAAATGTCCCAAGAAAGGTCAGTGGTCGAGATGTTATCGTCGGTGAGAAATCGGGCCACCTCTGCGCATGCGCGCCACCTATTACGTAAAACCTCCTTTGGCGTCGTCCGACAATTTCTTTTTTTCACAGCTGCTTCATTATTTCGGTACTTAATTTAAAGATAATTTAATTTCTCAAGTTTTAAGTAGATTTAATTCTGTTTAAGTGATTGGTGGTTTTAATGTTTTAACAATTAGCCGTCGAACGAAAAGTCGGGTTTGCAATGGACGTTAGAACTTAAACTTGAAGATGGTTGTGCCGGTTTACATACACGTACGGTATTGTCAAATTAAAATAACACCATCCTGTATCCTTTTATGGGTTACGTTTATGATAATGAGTGAATCTAGGGATCTTTTGCATACTTCTACTATTTATATATTAATATGTTCCGATTAAAATGAGTACCAAAATACATACATAAAATTTAAATCTTTTTGTTCATGAAAACCTCATGTGGGGATTATTACTATTAAATAAAGAAAAAATAAAGGAAAGAAAAATTTCAGCACAGGCGGGAATCGAACCCGCGACCTTCGCGTATACGCCCCCGGGCCGAGTAGATCCGAGTATAGCCGGGCCGGGTATACCCGAAGGTCGCGGGTTCGATTCCCGCCTGTGTCGAAATTATTCTTCCCTTTATTTATTCTTTATTTAATACATACATAAAATTCGACAGAATAAAAATTATGAAATCAATCATACGTTAGTCCTTGTCACCCAATGTCAGCAAATAAATTATTCATTATTTCATATATTTTTTGTCTATTAAATTTCGAAAATGACACAGGAATTCATTATTCTATAGCTCTTACTACCCTATCTGGAAGTATAACCTGGTGAATAAGTTGTTTAATATTAATAGGAATAAAATATATGGATTATTATACAGCTCTTTATGAAAACTAAAGCAATTTTCTCAGCGTTCTTGTTGGACAGGAAACTTAAAGTGAAACTAAATCCTGCTGTAAGTGTCAGCTTAGAATATCGCTAACCCATTTCTTCCCGTGGATGTCGTAAGAATCGACGTATGTAATTGAGGCTTTTAAAGTGATTGTTGGGCGACTCATCACTGGTCATCACCAACAAACATTATTTTGCAATCCTTTCACCACTAAGCTTCCAAAAGTGGATCAGTAAGTTTTATTTCTGTAGTATATGTACATAAGTATGCTTATATTGCATATGTAATGTATGAGTTAGATATAATAAGGTTTGCAGTATCTCAGATCATAAATGACTTGGGGCATAAAAACGGAAGTCTCAGACTCATTGCTGTGTAGTGTCGGCTTAGAATATCACTACCCCATTTTTTCCGGTGGGTGTACGTAAGAGGCGACTAACGGGATTGGGGCTATTAAGGGATTTTTTGGCGATGCGGTTGGAGACCAATCACCAACAACCTTTATTTTTACCATCTTTTCCCCACTCTACTTTCCAAAAGTGGCCGAGGAACTTCTAGTTCCTCAGCTCTGGCTACCCCTTGTAGGGATTTACAGCCGGGAGTATATGTATGTTTCAGACTCAAGCTCAAACGTTGACGCAGTACGCGCACGCGTACTGATCTAAAATATTTCTGACCCACGTTTTGCTTGGACAGTGTACTCAAGTGATAGGGGTAGAGGCCTATCGCCGTTTCATACGAAAACACTGTCCACATGACTAAGTTGTACTTATATAATCACGGCCATAATTAGAAATTGAACGAGGAAAAGATGACCCACCAAAAACATTAAATGTAAAAAAATGCCAAGTCTCTCGATGCAGTCTTTCCATCGTAAAAAGTTTTGAGATCTCATAGAAGCCAAGTCCTATTCAAAATATTTCGTAGTTATAAATCAACATTTAGTAATTGTATCAATAGTTTTCTTTATATTATAATTATAGTGACTTGGCAATGAGCACAAGAAGAATAAAATAAAACGGCATATTTGGAAGAGTTGAAAGTTACATATCACAAAATTAATTTTCTTTTGGTTTATCCGTGTCGTCCCAACCGAATTTCGGCAACGGCAGTCAGTCTTAGTGCACTCTCGATTCATTTACTTTCATAAAGCGATGGCCCGTAAGGTATTCTTAATTATTGTATTGGAGCATGTAGTCGGTAGTGACCATCATGATTCACACATAAAAAATAATCTGATCACTGGTCTCGTCAGTAACATTTGCATATAGTTCCAGGCAGCAAGCAGCTTTTAATTTGTGCTCATTGCCAAGTCACTATAATTATAATATAAAGAAAACTATTGATACAATTACTAAATGTTGATTTATAACTACGAAATATTTTGAATAGGACTTGGCTTCTATGAGATCTCAAAACTTTTTACGATGGAAAGACTGCATCGAGAGACTTGGCATTTTTTTACATTTAATGTTTTTGGTGGGATCTCATTTATTTTTTGTAAGTGTATTTCTTTCTTTTACTTTTAGGTGACCTCACAATTTCTTGAACGTCAGCTACTGCTTTGCTTAGAACCCATTCTCCATCTCTATCTCTTTTGTTTCTTCTCTGAGGCTTCGTTACTTCTAAGGTAGACAAGTCTGGGCGATATATACTTCGGAGTCGATTATATTCAGCTATTGCTGTCTCCTGAGCTTTGATACTACTAAAATTCACATTTATTAAATGTAATCCACCCAAACTAGTCACTCTTGAAAGGGCCACGTATGCTTGTTTGACGACTGAAAACTCCCATACATGCTGTATGACAACGAATGAAATAAACACGACCCATCTCCAGGAATAGAGATGACTCTGTGTGGACAAAGGTCGCCATTTATGTACAATATTTCACGTTCCATTACACTATTTACAATTACTTCTATAACAATAAGGCTTAAACTTATATATATATATATATGCAAACTAAACAGAACTAAACTTACTAACAAATAACTAACTAAATAAATATATATCTACTAACTTACAAACTATAACTAAACTAAATAAGACGTAAAGTTCTCCGAATATCAATTATCACTACAATATTTTTTAGTTTCGAAATAGGTTATCAAAAACAGATGAAAATTATCGAATTATTTTGAAGTACTACTAAGGGCCGGCGCTCACTGCCAGCATGGCATGGCAAAGGATTTCGGTACAGATACAGCATTTTTAGTCTTATTGCCATGCATATAGAATTCATTTTGACACAACGATGCCGAGGGAGGCTGCGGTAGGACAGAACGTCGGCATCGTTGTGTCAAAATGAAGTAAAATGAATTCTATACTCATGGTAATAAGATTAAAAATGCTATATCTGTACCGAAATCCTTTGCCATGCCATGCCACGCCATGCCGGCAGTCAGCGCTGGCCCTTACACTGCGCTTTGTAACGAAACCATAGCGCGATTCAGACAGGTACAACGCCATCTATCGAGCGCGCATACAATATTTATCGCAATACAATGGAGTTTTAGCTTTATTAATTTAATGAACTTTATGTATTAATTTGTATTAATGATAGTCTATGTATTACATTTATATTATTCTTTTCTATTCTATGTATGTATTCATCCAATTGAATAGGTACTTGAACAACGAACAAAGTTAACAATGCAGTCAAAATCCATACATAATGTTCTTGCCAAACCGCAAATATAAAATTGTTTTCTAAGGCATATATTTTTTTAATGTTTTTATAATTTTTCCTTTATATGTGGCTAATGACCTATCTTGGTGCAAAATTTGAAGTTTCTAAGTCTGCTAGAAGTACCTTAGATTTTTGATGATCTGTCAGTGAGTCAGTGAGTGACAAAATGGTGTAACTTTGATCGACCGTAACTCCTAAACTATTTATTCATTTGGCGTGTAATTTCGAACTTAAGCTTGTTCTCATGCCTACTATTATTCACCGAAAACCTAAACTCCTAGCTTTGTCCACGTCGAAGATAAAGGGGGGGCGAAACAGCCGCGAACCGCTTCGAGAAAAGATGGTACGGCCGTGCCCGTTTTGCTTGAGACTTGGCAGGGGCACTGCCGTGCCCCCAGATAACAAATAAAGTGATGGGTCTCCAACCGCATCGCCCAAAAAAATCCCTTAATAGCTCCAATACCGTAAGTCGCCTCTTAAGTACATCCACCGGAAGAAATGGGGTAGTGCTATTCGAAGCCGACACTATACAGCAAAGCAGGTGTAAAAGACAGGGTATGTGTTATTAAATAAAAAAACAAAACCATAGCCTAATGTTGATACGTAGGTCAATTTCTACTAAGAATTCTTTCATTTATGAAACTTACTATTAACTGCATTTTTATTTTAAAAAAACTTATTTTTTTTTCAAGCTTACGTATTGTATCAATTTTCAGTTTTCAATTGTTATTATTCATACTCTGCCAATTTTCTTTCATTTATCCGTACACTGCAGACACGTCTTCAATTTCGTGTGTACGCGGAGAAGGAAATCATGCAGATAATGATTCATTAAACAAATTATGTTTATAGCAAAATGTTATCTAATCTTTAGACTTCTACCATTTAGCTTGTATAAATAGATATTGTGATATAAATAAACTTTTTAATATGACGTGCAGTGTCGTCTTGACAAAACACTAGCCCATCTCTTCTCTTAGATTCAACTATCGATAAACGAGCTTGCCACATGCGTGACCAAAGATCCCATGTTAAACCATTTTTTTCCAAGACGTTGAGTGAGTGTTTTGCTGTGTAGGGTCAGCTTAGAATAGCACTACCCCATTTCTTCCGGTGGGTGTACGTAAGCGGCGACTAACTGGAGACCTATCACCAACAACCTTTATTTTACCATCTTTTCCCCACGCCACTTCCAAAAGTCGCTGAGGAATTTTTCATTCCTTAGTTCTGGCTACCCCTTCTAGGGATTTATAGCCGTGAGTATATGTATGTATGTTGAGTGAGGCGGAGGCGAGGTTCATGAAGCGATTCTAAAGGTTTTTTACTAACATAAAATCCTCGCACATTTCTTGTAGATTTGCAGCCTTCAATTGTATTGTTATTCCGTTCGGATACCAAGTAATAAGTGTTAAAGCTTCTCTGTAGCTCATTTAAAACAAATAAAAAAAGGTAATCAGGGTGTCATTTTGAGTTTGTGATAGTGTATATTAAAATTATTTCATTTTTCAATTCACTTCTTTTGATGATCATATTAAAGCGTTTGTTTTAAGAAGTATAAAAATAAATAAAATAAATTTAACTTAGGCTTTCATGCTTCTATTCATCGCTGGTCTTTAAAAATATATTCTATTATTTTCTGGAGATGATGGTCACCGTAGCTGGGATGATTTACAAGGCGCCCCGTGGCTCCGGTGTCCACTCGGTGATGTACGCAGGTAATAGAGAAGATTCTTATCTGCGCCTATTTTAATGTCACGTTTATATTTGCCGCGTGCAGTGAATGTTTTATGAGTTATTAATTGACTTACATTCTTACGAGGAACTATGCAGAGATACAAGTTTTTGACATTTTTGCGAAGTATTGAATGATAACAATGGAGTTCCGCGCATATTAGTTTGTTGTGATAGTACTTTGCAATATCATTTCATAGATTCGAAAGATATTTTGCGGTAAATTACTTTGAGACCATACTGTTTAGCAGCAAATAAAATATAAAACAAATCTTTTCATTTGATTACGCGAGAATTACTGGGGGCACTAGTTATGGTGCTAAAATAAAGTATTTTTTTCTTTAATAAACAAAGTAAATACAAGTAAACGTATTTTGTATTTTCTTATGTAATGTAACTAATAATACACTGCAAACTCATTAGTATAACATAACATGCCTGCAACAATAAAACTATATGTAATTATATTATTAAACTATCCAAGTGTCAGTCACAAACCATATAAATAAAACGCTGCAAAATATGTGAAATCATAGTCACCCGCGTCGGCGCAGGCGCATGGCAAGTGAATTTATTGGGCAACTCCCGATAAGCCCTCCAATAAACGACGGTAAAGTGATCTTTTGTTCTCTTATCTACCCCTAATAGGATTGAGACAGATACATTAAATTACTGGTATTACTTAAAAGGAAGGCGACGCGGTAAGTCACAAGTTCAAATTCCGTGCGGTGCAGCTAACAAAAACGTTATTTATTGTAAAAGGATATCTTGGAAATACTCTCTTCGTCTTATCCTTTAATATACAGAAAGACATTGTTAAAATAGCTTACATTTAAAGTAACGTTGATAAAGTTAGAGTCATTATTTTGGTTTTTAGATGTTTGACTTTAGACTTACGGAATAATGTAATAGTATTTTGTAAAGTCTGTTAATTCATATTATTTTATGTAAAAAACGGTGATTAAAAAAATGTTTATAAATAAACTGTAGGAGATATATATAAAATGATTAAAAAAAAAATGATTCTTCCATACCACGTTTAGCCAAAATTTAAATTCCTCTAAGTCGCTACCTTCCTTCTGACTTAAAATCACACAAATCTCTTCGTTCCCTAAAAGACATGTCACTATTTTTAATTAACAAGATTTCACGAGAATGGCTATTATAAATCTGGCGGCTCCAATGGAATATTTAATATGAATTATGGACATCTTTTGGGACACTGTTACGCAACGTTATGGACTGTTACTGGGATCTTTAAAGGCTCATAAAAGCTTCGGAGAAAACAAAGTAGTTTCACGATCTTCAATCATCACAATCATTGTTAATATTTTTGGGATTTTATACCGCGTCTGAAATTAATTTTATCTTTTTTCTGTATTGTATGGTATATATTATATACTAGTATATGTACTTTATAACTGACACTGTGTTGTTTCTTAGTCTACATAATTTGATGAGTTTATTTTTTTCTAAATGAAATAGTGTAACCATTGTTGATTGATTGAAAATGAATTGATTTTAAGTTACTTATTATAGGCTATATATCTTATTTGTTTTTATATAAACCCGCTTTTTACAATCGAACTAAGCGGTAAGCGAATTTATTGGTGGCTTTTAAATTACATACATATATACATATACTCACGGCTTTTATTCTCAAAAAGAGCTTCAAAGTTTCGCAGCCATTTTTGAAGTTGAGCGGGGAAATGATTGCTTGCTAAGTTAGTGTTGGTTGCTGGCGGGTCTTCAGCGCCGTTGCTTAACAATCTGGTAAGGATCCCAATAACTTAATTACCTCTTACAACAGATGCGGCAAGAAATAGGATACTATATTCTAAGCCTAAGTCAAAGAGTAAAAGTAATAATTGTCGCGTAGTGTCAGCTTAGAATATAACTAACCCTGTTCTTACCGTGGATGTTGTGTGGTTTGATTACTCTTTTGTTATTTTTTGGGGATAAAGCTGGGTACCATTCACCAAAAATCATTAATTTTCCGCATAACTGCATCAAATGGCTCAGAAATTTCTGATTCAAAGGCTCTGGTTACCTCTGTTACGGGATTATAATTCGTTGGAATATAAAAGTATAAACATAGATAACTATTTAGGATCCAACCTCAGTCAATTTTTAAACCGGTACCTGTGCAGGAATTATGTGAGTACATACCGTCGTAAAACTGTAAATATTCCAAAAATAAACATAAATCATAAAGCGCCATCTAGTGTCGAGTAGACTTATTAATGAAACTAATTCTACATAATTGTTTATAACAGTTTTATTTAAAAAGGTATTCAAATATACTCACATAAAAATCAAAACCAAGTAAAATAAACTTAAACTCACATCAGGCAGCCGCACATCGAAGTCCACATGATTGAAGTCCCCCGCGGCTGACGTCGGGCTCTGCCACCAGGTGGCGTGGTCTCCGTCCACAGCGTGGAACGCGGGGTGCTGGCGAATGGCGGACCCACCAGGACCCTCGCAGGTGTTGCACACCACACCGCGCCTGGTTTAGTGATGGTGTTAGTAATAAAGTTGTGCATAAAAATATCACGTGTTAATGTATCAAGTAGTAGTCGGTACCCCTGCCACCCCTTTGGAGATACAGGCGTGAAGTAAACACGACTAAGCAAACAAAAATTCCCCTAAGAAAAATTGTAATGATTTCTTGTTACTTATTGCTTAAGAGTACATGCATATACACATATACTCACGCCATTAGTTCCCATTGGGGTAGGCAGAGACTATCGATCGCCACTTCGTACGATCCTGACGAACCTAGAGAGGTTTCGTTTACATCCATCAATCATTTTATACATGCTCTTTTATTCTTCATACTACGGACGCCTGCCTTTTTGAGCACACTCTCAATTTGGTCCAAGTGTGTTCTCCGTGGTCGGCCTCTACTAACATTACCATCCACACTAGCTCTATAGATCCCTTTTACTAATTTTCTATCATCCATCCTCTCTATGTGCCCAAACCATCTCAACATTCCTTTTTCTATCTTTCTTACAATATCGCCGATACAGAATAATAAAATGCTACACTAAAAAACTGAAATCCAAGGCAATTAGTGACTGTTAAACATTGCGGTAAGTATAGTCTAGAAATATACTTGGCCGGCATCTCCCTGCAGAACTCCTCCTCCCCGTTCTCCCCGCAGGTGGCGCTAGCGTCGACGGCTGCGAACGGGGCGACATCTAGTGGCGCGGGCAGGAAACCTTCGCCGGTTGAAGATGGAGTCAGGGTTGGCGTGCTGGCCAGCTGGTCTAGGATTGCGCGACCTGGGAACAATGATTTATCATTAACACTTGTATTTTTATATATATATCTTTTTATGTATATATAGGTGTAGGTAAAAATAACCGTGATAGGTACGTAGATAGGACACCGATTATCGTGCAGACGATGAGTGTTCATATCCTGAGTCGGGCCTACACCAATTATCTTTTCTTAACTTAATTTGTCATGGTTGTTAACAGTGAGGGAAAACATCGTGAGAAAAGTTGGACTTTGTCATGTGATTGTGTATTCGTACAAAATCAAGATAGTCCTGCCCCTTATCACGTGAGTACACTGTCCAAGCAAAACGTGGGTACTCTGAACCCCCGGTGACAATGTTACGTGATGTCTAGAAATAAAAGTATCTCTGCCAACCCCTTCAGGGGTACACGGCATGAACATTTGAGTTTATGTAAAAATTATATTGTGTTTTTATAAGTAACCACAGACATCTCACGATACTGGAATAGACAAATCTGTAATTCCCGACTGCCACTTTCTACAATTAAGACAAGTCTCCCGAGCTTTATATTGGGGATAATGATTCGGTCTCCTGCCTTTTAAAAAAATAAATGGAATTTGGTCATTGAATATTTTTTCCAGTAATGAAGTTTCCCGTTACTCTTTTTTTCCATTTTATAAATAAGTTATATAGAGAAGTAGTTGGCGATAAAAAATATAAAGTATGATAAAAAAAAAACGTTGTCTTTTACTACCTCAATTAAATATCCATATCCATACTAATATTATAAATGGGAAAGTGAGTTTGTTTGTTTGTTTGTTCCGCTTTCAATACTGAACCGATTGCTTTGAAATTTTTCAGACGTGTAGTTAGAAGTCTAAATTAAATAATAGGGTACTTTTTATCCCGGAAAAAATATGTTCCCATGGGAAATCAAAAATATTGTTTGCTTACTAAATGCATTGGAGATGGCGCTGTGCATGTGCATCGTTTAAAACAACGTAAAATATTGTAAACTAATATAAAAATCAAAATTTAGAAGCTTAATGGTACGGTAATGGATCCCCGAAAATAAGGAACTCCCGAGGGATAATGTACTATTTTTTTATCGTATACTTTTTTTTTTACATCTACTTATATTGCAAACGAATATTAACATGTAAATTTAGAAGCTAAATGAAACGACGACGATTCCTTGAAACTAAGGAATCCGCAAGAGTTCTCATAGGAACATCAAAAAACCTTAACTCATATATGGCTCAAAATATTGCAGCGATTATTTTTATCATCGATGGAATTCACATCAGACACTTTGTTAATGTTCATTTTGGAAAGATGAAGGGGTTTCATCAATTTAAATGACAAATTTGTTTATCAATAGTAAGACTAATATGAAATAAAGCGTAATAAAAATTTGACACCGCCCCGGTAACGTCTCCGTGGCGTAGCGGTATAACTAACTACTATGAATATTTAATTAGAACTATTATGAATCAATCGTCCCGGGTTCGTATCTCAGGTAATTCAATCTTTTTGTAAAAAAATGTTTTGTTAGCTTAAAATAACACTATATATAATAATAACAAGCACTATCCCTTCAATTTAGCGATTATTTTGGAAGGAGATCCACCACTAATCATCCCTATATTGCCCACAGATTACAATATGATATTGCCGACCAATCGCTGCAAGCTCTCCCACTATCACCAACGGTCAGTGTAGGGGGCAGCACCGGGCCGTCGCCGCAGCGCCAAACTACTATCCGTATCTGTACTTACTAAAGATATTCTCATTTCTGAACATAAAAACTTGGTATATTTGTTTCATGATTCTTATGAACAATTAAAAAGGAATTTTTGGAACTCAACCCCTAACGGGTTGATATAGCAAATGAAAGTTAATATAGAGTTTTTTTACATTTACATTACTTGGTGCGATTGAATTTATGAAATCCATCTATCAATCATTCATGAATATATGCTAACAACCATAAATTCCATAAAAGGGTAGCCATAGCTTCGGAGATTCTTCATCCAATTTTGGAAATATATTGATAAAAGATAGGTTAATAAAGGTTGTTAGTGATGGGTCACAAACTGCATCGCCCAACAATCACTTAAAAAGCCTCAATGTCCTTTATGTCATTTACAATGCCCGCGGGATTATAAATATAAAAAACAGAAGTTGAGATAGTGTTTCGGTATTTTGGTATTATGTAAACTGGATGCAAAAAATGAAGTCCACGCGGACGAAGTCGCGGGGCAAAAAGCTAGTACTATATATAACCAGCAAACTTAGTTAGATAGATTCTAAAATACATCTCTAAGCTACCTATATCTATAAAATTTTAAGGCACTTACTTATCGAAATGAAACTGTGCTATTCTAAGCTGACAGGATGTAGCTCTGAAATACATCTAACAATGATAACTGATTGGCTATAACGACTACATCTCGATCGAGCGGCGTGAAGGATGTTCGATCATCGAGTTTACTTGCGCGCACGCATCTCTCATCTGCATAAATCTGTGTGTAGCGAATCGATCCACCTATTCGGGTTTAGTTTATACTTTGATGAAAAGGCGGGAGACTGATCAGAAGTTAAAAGAATAATTATGTCCTCGAATGAAAATAATTTAAATCTTTTTGTTCATGAAAACCTCATAAATAAAGGAAAGAAAAATTTCGACACAGGCGGGATTCGAACCCGCGACCTCGGGTATACTATACGCCCCCGTCGCTCTTGCCAATTGAGCTACCGTGTCAATGGCTGCCAGCGCGAAATTCTTCTAATGGTCGCGGGTTCGAATCCCGTCTGTGTCGAAATTTTTCTTTCCTTTATTTATTCGAATGAAAATTTTTATGAATATGGAAGAAACAAGAGACTTTTATAAGAATGCAAATGGTGATAAGTGGCCACTACCAAGCACAATAAAAATAAAATATGTGGGTTTAAATAAATAAGAATGTTTCGCTAAGTGGGTAATTGATTCACAAAATTAAGATACAATAAAACAGATTCGAAAAAACCCGATGGAAGAAGAAAACGAAAAGAAGAACTTAGAACACATTTTAATTTGCACCACACCGATTAATTTGAACGATTTAAGTCGCGCGTGATTATAAAATTATGCCTGTAATTGATAATTTGCTAAGCCACATCCTTTTTGATTTTGATTTTCCGCAAATGATTAAAACTGCGACAAAAATAATATATTTTTAAAGGTAATTATATCAATAATGAAGCACAGAATCATTCGAAATAGTTCTAAGCCCCACAGAATTACTATTTAGTAATTGTCATATGTGTGGCCAAACAAACGTTAGGCAAAAATATTTATTTTTAAAAAAAGATTCCGATCGATATCACGTCTATACCTCAACGAACTTGAATACATCAGCCGGTACATCTATCAACAGAATGCATTGAAAGGAGCATTGACATCTCGGCATTGAAATTTATAACTTATTTTGCATATTTATAATCACGCCCCTAGCGCGAATGTATTGGCTGGACTGAGCTGTTAAAATTTATGTTTCTTTCATTCAAACCGATAACCTACAAACGTACAAATGAATTATTTACATATTTGTTTATTGTTTTATTAATTTTACTTTGGAAAACAAATATAAATATACGAATACTGCATTTTAGTATCCCTTAATACAATGTATTATGCTCATGGTAATCAAAAAGGAAAAGTCGGAAAGCCAAAATATAAATTCCATGCCACCTTTTTTGGAAATTTGACAACTTTTTGGTGAATCCACAACACCCAGAAAGTACCTAAAACCTCTAGTATTCATGAGAAAAGTTTGGACCACCAGCAAGTAAAATCTGTAAATCGTTTGTGATCAATCTTTACTTTTTGCCCTATATATTACTATTGAACATACATACATACATACATTTACTCACGGCTATAAATCCCGCAAAGGGGTAGCCAGAGCTAAGGAATTAGAAATTCCTCAGCCACTTTTGGAAACTTGAGTGGGGAAAAGATGGTAAAGTAAAGGTTGTTGGTGATGGGTCTCCAACCGCATCGCCCAAAAATCCCTTAAAAGCCTCAATACCGTTAGTCACCTCTTACGTACATCCACCGGAAGAAATGGGGTAGTGCAATTCTAAGCCGACACTACACAGCAAATTATTGAAGTATAGGGATAACCGTGAAAATAATATTAACCCTTAAGCTTATGTCGTGTTGAAAATTATAGTAACATTTTCTGAGAATCACCAACAAAGAGTACATTCCAAGTATTCCGAGCAACATCTGAAAAGCCACAATAAATTAAAATAAAGAGCCTCCGTGAGCCCACGTCAATTACCTCACTCTAATTATCTTAAAACAACTTAATTATTATAATTAAATCATTAATGGACGCCATGGACAGTTTAGTTACGTGTTTATTATTACGCAACAAACTGTGGCCCTATTCTAGTTATTTTTCTAATAAAACAGAACCATCCAGTCAGTTGCCCTGAAAGGTACGTGGCTGCCACTCCAGAACCTTCGAGAGTAACCTAGCCTTCGCAACTTTTAGGCAGTTACTCCAATGTATTCTAGCACGATATTTTTCCTTACGAGCACTATGAGATTAAGAAAATTATTAACTAATTTACATTTCAGCCAGTAATTTCATTTCCGCAATTTTCTAAAATAAATAACAATAATATCATAACTCATTCATTATAATGTAATGTAATTTTTACCTGGTAGTACTTGTAGTTCTGAAAGTATTGTGTAATTCTTCTATAGGTAAAAATTTTACTTTAACTGTATGATAATTTACTTTGTAAATTTGTGTTTGATGTACAATAAAGAGTTATTCTATTCTATTTGTAAATTGCATTGTGTATTCTCACTTAGATTTATATTGTTTGTCTTAGTCTGTTAATCTTCCGAAGAAAAAACATCGGACGGACGGACGAACAAAACGACGATTATGATATTGACGGTACTAACTATCAATCATGAAGAGCTCTAAATTCCTCGCTACTTACTCAACACAATGTTGTCCCTAAGTTAATAAATAATGTTTCACTAAGTAGAATCATCCATTATTTCAGCGTGTTCATAAAATAACGAAAAGGAAACACCGGTTCTAGTAAACGTCTTCAACAATATTTCTCGAAGTCTAATTTAATTTCATGAGATTTGAGAATGACCGCAACAGCTCGTAGAAGAGACTGTTATGAAATGTTATGATCATTTGGTGGTTTCGAATAGGGTGGTGTGGTATGGTTGGTACTAATTTATATAAATACGAATAAATTATCTGGGGGCACGGCAATAATAAAATGATTATAAAAAAAACACAGTAAGGGACCTGAGGTTTGGCACGACTTAGTCTAGATTTCATTACTTTTTAGCAGCTTCATCGAGACTTGGCTAGTTTTTACAGAATGTGTTTGGTGGAATTTTTACTTACCACTTCAAAAACCTATTACTCACATATCCTACCCTATAATCTCAAAATGGTGTTGCCAGATCTTTGAAATATAATAATCCCAATATACTCTCAATTACGCAAGTTCTCGTTCTTTCGTCGCTTACACGAGTCTTTATGATTTGTAAAATTTACATTCGAAATCACAAATCGATCTCTCATGATTTTGACTAAGTCATGGACGGGAAGAGAGAGGTAAGAGCCGTCTGAGCTGCTACAACTACTCAGATCTTAGTAGTTTTTTTTCTACCCCCTTAACAGGTAAATCGTCGTAATAATACGTGTAGTAAATTATGAAATACCCTCGTGCCAACCCTTACCGGAAGTGAGACAGACTATGACGATTAAACGAGACACATGTGACATTAAAATGTGAACGAGAATCATTTCTCGGTACCTCGCGACCGCGCCGACCAAATTGCCCGACAAATTACGGAAGAGCGGGATTTTACAGCGCGCACATGGCAACACTGGCGATCACCGCGGAATTCGTATTCTCTTCATTGTGTATTATATGTACTTGTGGAATCATAAATCTCATTGAAATTTTGACCAAATAGTCAGTTTTTTTATAGTAGCTCGCTAAAAACTAATGAAGTCAGAAAATACTTAGGGCCAGTTTTTTGATCCGTGGTTAACTCAACCATTTGTTAAAAATCGTAACTATTAGTTAAATATCAGCCAAATGCATTTTTTGACCCGTGGTTAGAGTAACTAATGTCAAATATCGAACCAAAATGGATTTACGATTTGACTACTGGTTAGACATTTAACTATAGTCAATGTCACGTCAATGTAACAAATGGTTATATTTTTAACTACGGATCAAAAAACTGGCCCTTAGCCACTTTTGGAAGCCGTGTAGTGGTAAAATTAAGCATCGCTAGTGATGGGTCTTAAGTATAATTGCATAATAATCATTTAAAAAGCCCGCTTGCCTAGTACGACACCTACGGTAAAAAAACTATTAGTGTTTTTTTAAGCCGATACTAAACGGCTAAATCATTTTCATCTGCATATTATATTAAGACTATAATAGCCTGCATGAAACAACATTTATAACTGTTAAATACAAAGTTAGCTATACTGAGACTGGTCTGTCCAACTGTGCTATTGTTCCGAGGATCTAGATAAGATTTACAATATGATGTTACTTATTACATGCTAGATCGGACAGAGATTAGCATCGGGAATTATTTCCTTTATTAAATTCTCGTTGGGATACTTATACTTACTTTAAAATTGAAGCGTGTGAAGGATTTAACAATAAAAATAATATAATAAATGATTGCATATTAAATTGAATTAAATGGAGAGTGTGCTCAAAAAGGCAGGCGTCCAAAGTATGAAGAACAAAATAGCAGTATGAAAATATTGATGGATGTAAATGAAGCTAGAGATGCAAAGATCGTATAAAATGGCGATCGGTAGTCTTTGCTTACCCCAATGGGACCTAACGGCGTGTGTATGTATGTCTGTAATCATAAATGCTATTTTGCAAGTATCAATGTCTGGAATTCCCGCCGTTTATTATTTTAAGCGTCAAAATGTGACATATCATTTATAAAATTTCTCATATTCAAAAGTAAAGTAAGACTATTGGTGCATACTCTCAATGATTATCCTCAAAACTATTGCTATGTCAATTAGTACTACGGGTAATATCTATGAATACATTGACAAATGCCTGGGTTCCCTGTTTATTTTTTATCAATAAGAACATTAATATATAAACTACAAAAAAATATATGACAAAACACAAATTAGTGTTTTGCCGTGTAGTGCCGGCTTAGAATGTCGCTACCCCTTTCTACCCACGGGTGTCGTAAGAGGCGACTAACGGTATTGGGGCTTTTTATTGGATTTTTGGGCGATGCGGTTGGAGACCCATCACCAAAAACCTTTATTTTACCACCTTTTCCCCACTCAACTTCCAAAAGTGGCTGAGGAATTTCTAATTCCTTAGCTCTGGCTACCCCTTCTAGGGATTTATAGCCGTGAGAATATGTATGTATGTATGTATGTACAAATTAGTGTATCTTATTTTCGATTCAAACTCGTCCCTTTAGAAGCGCTATTCCAGTAAACTGCCAAACGTCTACCAAATTTTCAGAAAGTAAGATTTTTCATCCAGTATAAAATGAGGAGGATAGCGGAACAAAGTATCGTTTACCATGCATAATGAAAGGTAAATAATAAATAATTTAAGTTAATCTCTACCTGCCCATAACCGTGCCTCGAAATATAGTCGTTAAGTTATTTTATAGTAATCAGATATGCAGATATAAATCTCTTTGAGTCGCCGCTTGCGTCTAACTCTATCTGGGTAGGTACTATAACTGTTACGATTAAATTAATACTTATGCATATTAAGCTGTTTACGATGTTTAGCGTCAGCTTTGAATAGCACTAATTCTTTTTCTCCCGTGAGTATCATAGGAGGCAATTAAGGGCCTTTCAAGTGTATTTTAGGCGATGAAGCTGGAATCCGATCAGATCAACCCTTATTTTACAATCTTTAATCCATTTAACATCAAAACTGGCAGAGGAATTTTAAGTTTTTTATATTGAACCTCTGGCTAACCCCATTTAGGAATTATAGAAGTAAGTCTCTATATAAGTATTTTTATAGGATAGTTCTTCCTGATATTTAAGTTCCATCTGAATACAAGTCCTGTTAAGCATCGCCCTGAGTTAAGATAAACCCTTACGCCCGATTTCTGAATTGAGTATTCCAGCTGAGAACAACTTAAGTATCGTTCTGTCGCATTGAAATCTTAACAACTGAATGAGACAAGACGATACTTAAGTCGTTCTCAGCTCGAATACTTAATTCAGAAATCGGGCGATAGGAACTTAAAGTCATCAATCATCCATTATTGTTACGCATAAAAAATATTTTATCATCTTTCTCAACTTTATTTTTTCTTAATCGTGAACTGTAGAAAGCTGGAGCATATTGAGTTAGCAATATATTAAACTGTCATGGAAAAGCTCTGATCGAAAATAATATCTATGAATCAAAGAACGATAGTCCAATTAAAACAGGCATTAAAGGAGAAGTTCTGTAACGAAATTCATAGAACATATTAAAATAATTCCTGTATGGCATATAACAGGTGTTCTCAAACTGTAATTGTGATAGTTTTATACCACAAAAATACATACATTCATATACTAACGGCCATTAATCCCAAAAAGGGTTAGCCAGAGCTTTAGAGCTAGAAACTCTTCAGCCACATTTGGAAGTCAAGAGGGGAGAAAACGGTAGAAATAAAGTATCGTTGGTGATGTGTCTCCGACTACATCGCCAAAGAATCACTTAAAATGCCCCATACCCTAAGTCGCCTCTGACGACACCCGTAGGTAGAAAGGTGGTATTTAAGTTAGGTGTATTTGTAAGGCTAGCTCAGCAACAACAGCAAGGAACATTATGAAGAACCTCAGGGAGTAGTCTCTCTTCACAGTGTGTGATTATTCGTAGAGGTGGAAATGCGCCGACGTCCTCTGTCTGGGAGGTTCCGTTGTCCAGGAGTAATGAAACTAGCTTGTTATCTCTTCAAATTCTGTATTAGTTGTGTTCACTTGAATAATTGGGCGTTACAAGTGCCCTCTGTATAACAATAGCGGAGCTTCTAGAATACATAGCAATCGACCGTTAAAACGGTACTTTATTAATTCAAATGTTTCTGGAAGAAACAGAAAGTTCTAATGTTCCTAACGGTTGTTTTACAT
This sequence comes from Bedellia somnulentella, assembly GCA_963576735.1. NCBI lineage: Eukaryota > Metazoa > Arthropoda > Insecta > Lepidoptera > Bedelliidae > Bedellia > Bedellia somnulentella. The sequence continues at coordinate 20,054,090 of OY755175.1, forward strand.
TGATCGAGACTATTCTTTATTACGTAATTTACTAGCGACATCTGTTGAGCAATAGTAAATCTAACTTAACATATCAATATCAATATGCCTCTGATGGTTTTAATGTACATTTTTTTACACCAGATGTCGCCACCTATAAAATACAGTCCTTTTAATTATATTCTTAACCAACCCTTTGGGAAAGGCGCAGCACTATGTTATGATAGTGCGGCTTAACAGTGTGGTTGATAAGCTTGTTAGCATCAACGGTGTTTCAAACGTTATTTATCATTGGTGTGAAAAAGGAACTATCCTAATTTATACGCTATCATAGACCGTGAAGCTCAGCGATACTAGAAAATCGATATGCATAAAATTCAATTAAATAAAAGTTGTCTGTGGAGCAAATGTTTGAGAAACACTGACTATCACATACGTTTTATTATATCCTACAGGCATTCCAATAAGATATATATTTCTCTAGCGTTTGGTCTGAGAAATGTGCAGTGGCGACTTAGAACATCTTTACTACGGTTACCTACATGTTGGATGGCAATAAAGCGAATTAGGTTTCAGTGGCTTCTAAAATGGTGAGATTGGCATACATTATGAGCGAACCTTCGTTGCTGCCTGAAATACCTGTTTTTAAAAACTTAGCTCCAACCTGAGAGTCTTAAATATTATAATTAATTTACTAAATAGTTTTAAATGTTTCATTTATACCCTTACGTTTACTTTAGTGATAGTGACAGAAACAGAAAACACACGTGGGCGATAAAATATCACGTAATTTAGTTCTATTCAATACTTAAGTGTTTAAATTAAATCATGATAACCACATTATAGACATTTAATTTGAACACAATCAATAAAAATATGTTTATATGCATTGCATTTAAGAACTGTTGATCTTTTTAAGAAAAAATAGCATGTTGGAGAATATATATTTTCATCTTAACTTTCAACAAAAGTTTAAAATCTTTACCAACCTATTTAAAAAACATTAACATAAGATTTTAAATCTGAACACAATCGAAATGTCTTTCTTTTGTTGGGATGCCTTCAAAAACGATCGATACCGAAATTATGATTTTACACAGATATGCAATTAAGAGGTCTTATCATTACATCCTGCACATCTCACATCTGATCAGTAACAATTATGCCTAAGAAGTTTCAATATGAATATCAACTCTACCTTTTACGTTTTTTATTAATTTAAATAAGTTTGAATTCAGCCAACTATCAAACAAACTGGAGTTTCAGCTTAGAATAGCACTAACCCACTTCTTACTGTGGGTGTCATAAGAGGCAATTATAGACATTTTGATTTTTTTGGGCGATATGATTGGAGATCTATCACTACTAATTCTTTAGTTAACGATGTTTTTTTGAGTCAACTTCCGAAACTGGCTTAAAATTTTAACTAGTCATTTTGCAGCCTTGGCCACCTGTTTTTAGGATATGTATACTATCTTTAAAGCATAACATAACATAAATATAAACGTTCACGCCGAATATCCCCGAAGGGGTTGGCAGAGGTACTAATACTTCTGAACATCACCTGGTGTTCAGAGTACCCACGTTTTGCATGGGCAGTGTACTCACGTGATAGGGGGCAGGCCTATCGCCGTTTTGTACGAATACACTGTCACACCACTAAGTACAACTCAGCCATGTGGGTTTCCTCACAATGTTTTCCCTCACCGTTAAAAACCGTGATAAATTAACCACACATATGTCTTTAGAAAAGACAAATTGGTGTAGGCCCGACCCAGGATTTGAACACTAGTCGTTTGCACGATAACCGAGTGTTCTACCCACTGGGCTATCACGGTTGTCTTATCTTTAAAGTACTAGTAACTTATAAGAACAATAATAACAGTAGTCTCAGGATTATATCCTAGCATTCAGAGTCACTCGTGGATAAAAGGCGTAAAACCAAATTGATATATCTGCTCTCTGTCCTTGTTCGCGGAATCATCTTATAAACAAGCATCGTAGTGAGAATATTCATGTACTGTATCACGGCTCACAGTAGCTCTGAGACCACACACGGTCTTCGTACAGTGGACTTATTCCAGTTATTTCATTGTTTGTAAATGGGTGTTAGTAATACTAACGCACAGGGGTAAAGATACATATTTTTTACTCTCCGTAATTAACAAGATTCGTCAGAGCTTTAAAATAAACAATCTTCAGCCCGCTTTCGAAGTTGGGTGGGTAAGGATTGTAAAATAAAGGAGGATCGGTAATGGGTCTTCCTTCAATGGCATTGCGTAACAATCACGAAAAAATCTAATGCCCTTAGTCGCCTCATATGACAGGACTTCCGCGGGAACAAATGGGTTGAAGCTATGTTAAGCCGAGACTACAAAGTAAATGTTTGAACGCATTGGCAACCTAATATCATTTTTTGAGGGGAGCAAAATACTCATACATTAACATAACATAAACGTTCACGCCTTTTATCCCCGAAGGGGTTGGAGAGGTACCATTACTTTTTAACAACAAGTGACAGCGTCACCTAGTGTCTAAAGCAGGTACGCACGTTTTGTTTAGACAGCGTACTCACGTGATAGGGAACAGGCCTATTGCCATTTTTGTACGAATACACTGTCACACTAAGTACAACTCGGCCATGTGGGTTTCCTCACGATGTTTTCCCTCACCGTTAACAACCATGATAAATTAAACACACATATGACTTAAGAAAAGACAAATTGTTATAGGCCCGACCTGGCATTTGAACTCACGCCTGTCTGTTTACGGACGGGTGTTCTACTCTTTGGACTATCATGTCGTTACCATAATACACGTAAGTTACAAAATACCCATGATGAGTTTTCATTGTTTTGCCCTTTTATTCGGGAGTTAGATACTAAATCTAAGATCTTTTTAAATTATTTTTTAAGTAATATTTTGCAACAACTACAAAACGAAACAGTTGTTCAAACATATGAACTTGAATAATTTATTATTGTTTATTTCATTCACGCATTTTCAACATATCACTGTACTGATAAGCAATATATTAGGTACACCTTCGATATCTCAAAAAACGCAAAGATTAAATAATTGTTACAATTAGCAGAATTAGCACCGTATCTCTTTTACAGATAATGCTACTGCGTCCGACCCGGTAAACAATGTTCGTGGCTGTGTGTAATTGTCTCTACCAGTTTACAAGTAACAGTTTGTAATAGCGAGGATGCCTTTCTGATTTAATTGCTGGTCTGTGAGTTATGCGAGCTGTTAAGAAAACTGAAGCGGATTTATTGCTGAGGTGTTATGCTGAGCTGCTTTTTAGGTCCTAGTTATGCAAACTTAGAAATATTATAATACTAGTGGATCGTCCCAGCTTCGCACGGGTAGCGTTGTTTTTAAAAGCTTTTATTTTAAATATCTGAGGTTTCTTTCTTCAGTCACTGCTCAAGCATTGTGAAATTCAGCGTAATGTTTTCAATTTATTAAATTTATAGCACTCCCTTAACAGTGTAGTTTGGTGATTTTGAATGCGCTTTAATGAACGGTTCAGTATTTCCGTTTAATAGCAAATTTTGGAATAAAACGCCATGAAGTATTTATAACAATCTAAAAAATAAATCATTACGTTATGTAGGATGCAACTACTGGCGCCATCTAGTATGTTATATGTAAATTAGTAAAGATTTGGTTTCGATCACGGGCGCGATGGCTTATTTTATTAATAATTTCGGTGTTTGTCTACCGATTTCTATGATTCTTTTTTTATTAAATAGGTAATAGTGTTACCTTTTTTAAATTAGGGATGAATGAGAGGTTTACAAACGTAAGAGTAAACAAATATAATCAGGATGTTCCGAACTTTTAAGCTATCAGGAATTACACGTGTTATTGTGAGTCAACCGTAAAAGATAGACATATACTGTTGAGGATTTTTTTTAGGTAATTTTATGAAGAATGATTCCGCCACACATAATTTCTATGTAAGTTTAACCATTAAGGCTGCACACGCGACGGAAGCTTAAAAAATGGAGTAACTTCTCCCGTTTTCCCCAAATTTCCCAAAATTCCCCTTTACTTCTCTGCTGGAAAGTATACAAAAACCTGCGCAAGAGTAAAAAGAATAATTGTACCAAGTTTCGTTAAAATCCGTCCAGTAGTTTTTGTTTCCATATGGAACATACAAACCGACAGACAGACAGACAGACAGACAGACAGACAGACAGACAGACAGACAGACAGACAAAAATTTTACTGATTGCATTTTTGGCATCAGTATCGATCCCTAATCACCACCTAATAGTTATTTTGAAAATATATTTAATGTACAGAATTGACCTCTCTACAGATTTATTATAAGTATAGATGTAAATAGTGCAGTTATAGTCGGTTGATTTAGTTCAAAACAAGTTATGGATAAACAAGAAATAATTAAGTTATTTTAAAAAGCAAATAAGTAAACTTCAATGATTTTGTTATTGTTGTATATATATATATATATATATATATATATATATAATGTTTTAATTTTGAAATATTTGCTTCCTTTGATGTAGAGAGTAAATAAAACATAAATAAGAAGATAGTAAAGAAATATGCCTAATCGAAATAAATTTATAAATAACTTCATAGTACCTAAATAACATGTCATATCGTTAATAAAAGAGCATTTATGAGAAAAATAATTAATGTGAGAGAAGCAAGAGAGATTTGTCAGGATAGTGCAAAGTGGCGATTTATACTCTCTGCCTTCCCTAATGGGAACAATGGGCGTGGGTCGATATATTTATTAGGAAACCCTTTACCGAAGCCGCGGTGGTTTTTATACTATTTATAAAGGCTGAATTATGATTTTTATATTTGCCTTTTTACATAATACAACCTTGATATCTCAGTGGGCAGAACAGCGCTTATCGTGCAGACGATAAGGGTTCATATCCCGGGTCGACCCTACAAAAATTTCTCTACAACAACATATGTGTGGGTAATTTATCATGGTAGTTAACAGTGAGGAAAACATCGTAAGGAAACGCACATGGCTAAGTTGTACTTTTTCATGTGACACGGCGATATGCCTGCCCCTTATCACGTGAGTACACTGTGCAAGCAAAACGTAGGTACTCTGAACATGATCTTAAGATCTTCTTGAAAAATATATAGCTTAATATTATGTTTGTAAATTTTTACACTTTTATTTTATTTTTTTAGTATGAAGAATAAAAGAGCATGTATGAAAAGATTGATGGATGTAAACGAAGCCAGAGAGGTTTGCCAGGATCGTACAAGGTGGCGATCGATAGTCTCTGCCTACCCCAATGGGAACTAACGGCGTGAGAATATGTATGTATGTATTTTATTATTAACTATATTGTTTAATTTTAAACAGCAACTGTATTTAGCAATAGTATTTCACTTAACCCGTAACAATCTAAATATTCCTAAGCTTAGCGTAGCTAAAGGTTGAATGCATAAAATGTCCAATTTACCAAGCAATGGCTCACACAAGACTGTTACTCAAATACCTATATAAGGAAGTGTTTACCATTCGAAAATAGGAGAATGCAACGTGCCAGTAAAGTAAATACAAGTTAAACTGTTTATTTTAGTATGCGGAACCGAACTCGAAATACGCCCAAGTTGGAATGACAAGTTTGATAGAAAACAGACCAGCGTTTTTCTTCAAAAGAAGCTTTAATTGATGAGCATTAAACAAAGTGGTTGATTGAAGTTTATTGAAAATAATCACTTTTTTTCCTCAAAGTTTTTATCTCAACTGCAACGTTATAATGTTGTAAATGTGATTTTATGAGCTCAGAAGACACATGGTTCACGGCTTTTCAAAGTCAATCGCTAATTTGTATAATCCTAATCAAACTCTTTTGATTCCTTTGCATTTGTCAACATTTACCAGTGTTCTAGTTTAATCTTTTCACTTCGGCATTTTTTTTAATACATACATGTCATATACTCACGGCTATAAATCCCTAAAAGGGGTAACCAGAGCATCAGAATCAAAAAATCTTCAGTCATATTTGGAAGTTAAGTGGGGAAGAAGTGGGTCTCCAATCGCATCACCCATAAATCACTTAAGAAGCCCTAATACCCTTAGTCGCCTCTTACGATCACCCATGGGAAAAAATTGGTTAGTGCTGTTCTAAGCCCACTCTACACAGTTTTTTTTATGTTTAATTTAATTTTAGTAACCTTGTTCTAAACGGACAGACGGAAATGAGATAGTCCTATTCTTAGCTCAAAGTATACGTCAAACACCGATAATATGCACCACTGTACTTCTTGGGATCTTCACAAAATATATCCCCACCGAGGAACCCAAACTTACACCATAGATAGAGTGATTTGGGCATAGTCCACCACAATGGTCAAATGTGGGTTGACAGTCTACAGACTTCTACTAGATAATGGCAGCATGGAATTACTTATTCTTTGGATAATCAGGTGAATCAAGCCTGCGATATCCTTACGAACTCAAAACCTTTTTATCTTACAAATTAAATTAAATTAATTAATTAAATTTATTGTACAATCTTTTCCCTGCTCAAGTTCCAAAAATGGATGAGGGTTTTTTTTCTGCAGCTCTGGCTAGGGATTCTAGGGATTTATAGCCGTGCATATACATAAATTTGTGCGTATGTAAATTTGTGAACTCCGAGGGGATCGAACCCTGGAAGCTCACAATCACGGAGGCAGTACTTGAGACAAATCTGTCTAAATTACATACATACATATACGCACGGCTATAAATCCCTAAAAGGGGTAGCCAGAGCTAAGGAATTAGAAATTCCTCAGCCACTTTTGGAAAGTTGTGTGGGGAAAAGATGGTAAAATAAAGGTTGTTGGTGATGGGTCTCCAACCGCATCGCCCAAAAATCCCTTAAAAGCCCCCAATACCGTTAGTTGCCTCTTACATACACCCACCGGAAGAATAGGGTAGTGCTATTCGAAGCCGACACTACACAGCAGTCTAAATTAAACGGTATCTATCCCTATACCTATAATATATGCATATCCATCGGCTTCCCACGACATTCACCAAGGGTATAATACTTGTTCTATCAGTCACTCATAACTAGCATCCACAGCCTAACTTCATTAACCAGAAACCGGTCTACACGTTGAAAGACAACTTTTTCCTTCAATATTGATAATGGTTCCATAAATTGTAGTCCAAAGTACTAGGATTTCATAAACACATCGGTATGTGTTCTCAATGTGTTTTTATCTATCCAGTGATCGTGAATGTCCCGATTGGGTTCGAACAAAAACATCCCAGTCCCATATTTGGTGGGGCTAATGAGTGCGGGTCGCTCCCACACTATGTGGGATTCTACCGCGGTGTGGCATTCTTGTACAATGTATTGAATTTTGTTGGTATGGGATTCTGTTTACTGGACTTTTTACGAAAATAATAGTAAACAAAAACTACTTATATTATAACGCTTATGATTACGAAAGAGATAAAACTCGCAACTTTGCTGTGTAGGCTTAGAATAGCACTACCCCATTTCTTCCAGTGGGTGTACGTAAGAGGCGACTAACGATATTGGGGCTTTTAAGGAATTTTGGGCGATGCTGTTGGAGACCCATCACCGACAACATTTATTTTAGCATATTTCCAAAAGTGGCAGAAGAATTTCTAATTACTTAGCTCTGGCCACCTCTTCTAGGGATTTATAGCCGTGAGTAAATAAAGTATAGACCGATCTATCCTTATTAAGAAACTATTTATTATATATTTATTGGCCTGCCCCCTATCACGTGAGTACCATAAACAAGCAAAACGTGGGTACTCTGAACACCAGGTGACAAATATCAAGTTATGTTCATAATTATTAGTACCTCTCACCCTTCGGGGATATAGAGCGTGAACGTTTGAATTTGAATTTATTATATTTTTATACGTATAATACTAAACAATTGCTTCTCATGCAGTGGGCGTGATTTCAAGACCTGAATCTTAAAAGTCTTAATTAGGGCACATTTTTGGTTAATATGCCGAGTTTTGTTTCGGCAAGGAAGAAAATGAGGAAACCCAACCCACATGGCTGAATTGAAAAATGAGGAGATCCTTCATGTTTGACTATACACTAAGCTAGAAAAACAGAAATAGAATAAACGTTATTCGTAGGTTTTAATTGTGTCATTCTTAAGAAAAATTACTTAACTTTTTAATGTTTACCATTTTAGGTAGTTTATCAAGTATATTATCGGAGCTGTTGGTCTATGTTCATGTATCCTCACTGCCAAGCACGGCTATAATTCCCAAACTTTCAGTTGAGTTGCAAAAACATGCTAAAACTAAGCATGTTTTTCCAGCCAAATCTTCCAACAATTACTTAAAACTCCCAAGTCGCCTCTTGCGTACACCTACCGGAAGAATTGGGGTAGTGCTATTCTAAGCCGACACTACATAGCAAGTTTTTTTAATCTATAGTAGTTATAATTTTTATCGTGTAATTTTGACTAAAAATTGCACTAATGTAAACATACATACATATACTCACGGCTATAAATCCCTAGAAGGGGTAGCCAGAGCAAAGGTATTAAAAATTCCTTAGCCACTTTTGGAAGTTGCGTGGGGAAAAGATGGTAAAATAAAGGTTGTTGGTGATGGGTCTCCAACCGCATCGCCCAAAAATCCCTTAAAAATCCCCAATACCGTTAGTCGCCTTTTACGTACACCCACCGGAAGAAATGGGGTAGTGCTATTCTAAGCCGGCACTACACAGCAATAATATAATCATCAACATAAACATCCCCACACACTCACTCGCTCACACAACACCCACAGGAGGAAACCGAGCCACTACTCACAAATTAAACGGCAAACCAACAAAAGCGACGCAACATAAAAAATCCAAGTGCTCAGCATAGCTAGGATTCCCAGCTGAATTCCTATCCAGAACAGCGGCGTATCTAGTTTTAGATCTTCAAGTCGTGCAGCTCTATATGGCCATGGGACGCGCCCGGATTAGGTGCGTGATGAATTGCACATGTTTCTAGCGGGGAATGCGAGCTATGTTTTATAGGCGCTAAATCGGATTTGTAGAAAGATGGTTGTGCTTGAGGGTAGTTTTGTTGGAGGTCCTTAAATGGTTTGAATGCTGGATTTGGTAATACGTTTGCACACATTATTTTATTGTATCAATTCTACACCCTTTAAAGTTTTAGTAACTGTAGTCTTTTTATATTTTGTTAGTGGCATTATGCATGCACTGAAAAAAATACTTTAAAGGAAAGTAGATACGTGTAAGAATTATTAATAATATTTACAATTACTCATAGAATAAAGAGGATACTAAATTTGCGCAATTACTTTATTAAATCCGAACAAAAGAAAGAAATAATATTCACCAGTATTATAAACCAGTTTAACGCAATAATCTCATGTAATTGTAATGAAATTGTAATTGTAAAACAATTAAATTATAAATTAGCATTAAAGGCGGGAACGCGTGTCAATTTAATCTGACAGCTAACATGGCGGGTGGCGCCGCGCGGCGCTCCGGGCAACACAATCTTTGGTCCATTGTTGGCAGTTAAGTGTGGTTCCAAATTTGAATTTGAATCAAGTCACTTGTAGAACCGTGATTGGTTCAAAGTTTCAAATTGTATACGAATCCATTTTATGGTTGCTTTCACAGTATTATAATGTTAAGAATAGTCTCACTTATCTTTAATTATATATTTATTTTTCAATAAATCATCGTGAATTATATATGTGTAAGGAGACGATTAGCACGTTTTAGGAATATAAAACTAATTAAACAAAAAATCAAACTATACCAAATTAGATTACTTGTATATCCAGAAAAAGCGCAGGTTTTTAGGAATTTGTTATTGTACTTTTCAAAGCAGGTGTGAATTTAAGAGCGAAAAGTAGCGAAATTTTTATAGTTTCAATGTTCTTGCAGTCCAGATCACATCAAATTTTACATTTTACAGCAAAAAGTCTTTACTGGTATCTTGAGGACATGACAGATAATATTTATAACTTGATTTGTTGCCGATTGTACCAAGTTTATGGCTTTAATCAAGTATTGTTGATGAGCTAGTAGTGCATACAGTTGTACGAGGAAGGAGCGTCCTTCTCAGTTCATTGCACAATACGAGGTATTAAGAACTACTTTCACAGGATATTACTACATATACATATGGCTAACTTGTATTTTCTAAGTTGGATGAAACTAGGTATGTTTTAAAATGAATTATGTTGTTATAGCGTATTATTTTCGACGTTCGATTGTTATAGGTATATCAGCCAATACCAACCAAATAGGGTAGAGTAAAATCCTGCGAGGCTGTGATGATAGATTTATGTGGTACCAGTGAGTTCCGTTTAACTGTTTAAAATATACAATAGACTAAAATATAACTAGTATTGCATACAAAATCTTGGTTTAAAACGTTAATCCTCAAACCCTACCTTGGGTGGGCAGTCAGACCATTGGTAGCATAATAAGTCAGCTTCCAATCTTTGTCGCATGGTAACAGTCTATATTACGAACGTTGTTGGCTGAGAACTAATGTAGACAATGATTTATTATAAGAATTACTGCCAATAGCTACGATTTTTGTTGTTCTTACGTTTCTTTTGTACTTTGCGTATTTTCTAGTGAGCCTAGCAATTCTTTCAATGGCCATTTTGTATAATTTTTATTTCTTTAAGTAATTTGTTGACTTCATTGCAAAACTGTCACCTTAAAGCCAATAGTTTAGTGGAAGTTGGTTCTTATTTAGCATGGACTTTAAAAGAATTTTCAATCTGTTGTGGTCTTTTTACTTTTAAATGGATAACATTAAGTTAAATTAAAAGTAGTTAAATTATAACAAAATTGATTCAATCTACTTTTAGGCAATATCAGACTCAATTCAATTGTATTATTTGTCAAGGACCTTATTAAAGGTATTGTAACATAAGCAAATAATGCTGTATATTATGGTGATATCATGGTGTAAGCTAAGCGATTCTTTATACATGTATACAATGATGCTGTGAAACAAAATTTGCATATTTGTTTTTTCTCGTAAATCGGGATCTTACTGACAATATCCATTATTTTTATATCACGTAGGAATAAAATAACAAATGATTCAGAAACTTTTACTCTTCTTTATGAGATATAATTTTTTTTGAGTTAAATCACAGCTAGATTGAATTTATAATTCTGTATGTAAAGAGCATAAACATCGTATTAAATTGTAAACATTAATAGCACTCTAAAACTCGAAGAGTAGATATCACAAACAAACACGATGAAACGAGAACAAGAATGTCTAAGGTGATGTTAAAATTCTAGTAATTTCGTTCAACCCGAGTATTTGTCGGACAATTTACACTCAAGGGCGGGTTTACCTGTGAAGATCATGCTGAGAGGGTCTCTAAACTATCGTAAAATATATTTTAAGTGCCACTTCATTAACTATTTATGGTTTTATGCCCTTTGTCCGTCGGCACACGCTTTGGTAGACGCATCTTTACGGTCCAAAGACGACGATTGTGCAAAGAAGTGTCAATATTTCTTTGCGACCAGTTGATGCGTCGGAATATCAGAAGTGTTAAGTCAAGGGTTTTTTAATGGGATTTCTGGTGTATTGGTCTTTTATTGTTATGTTTTGTTGCATGTCTTTTAATCATTAATTGTATTTTTGATCTAACTTGAAATAAGTAGGTGTGGAAATATTAAGTTATTGTTATATTATTATGTATTGGGGCTTTTAAGAGATTTTTTGGCTATGCGGTTGGAGACCCATCACCAATAACCTTTATTTTACCATCTTTTCCCCACTCAACTTTCCAAAAGTGGTTGAGGAATTTCTAATTCCTTAGCTCTGGCTACCCCTTCTAGGGATTTAGCCGTGAGTATATGTATGTATGTATGTTTATTAGAAAACTACTGAGTTGGTGAATCTTTATTTTACTTATTTGGCGTCTGATAACTTATCAAAGTTTGTTTTTCTGCTTAACACTTTTATTTTCATTATACTTAAGCGATCAAAATATTCGTTTCATCAGTCACAAATGATTAACTTAACTTTATTGTTCAGAACATTTGAATGCTGTAAATCTTCCAGGTAGAATAATATAATAAATAGTTAACAATTTTATTTTGAAAAAAACAGGTATAATAGGAAATCCAAGTATATGCGGGAAACTAGCTAGACATCTTAGTTAGGTTCACTAAGAAAATTACAAAACACATATTCTGCTAGTCTTATGGTTGTAAATTATATAAATAAATTATGTTACAGTGAGGTCAACTCCGGTACTAGTTAATGACCTAACCTCATTACCTTAAAAGGAATAATACCAACCATCCTAAATGAGCCAAGCTTCAATAGGCCAATCAATACGTCCAACTTGCATCAATCACTAAACACAATGGACCAATCTGCAGTGCGTTGGGCCTCATATGGTTATGGTCAAGTGCTCATTATATTTTCCTTACTTGGTGTGAACAGTCCACTGCCGCTTTCCCATTAAGTTGGTGTTTTCTTAAGTTTTATGGTTGACCGTAAGGGATCGTGTTTTATTTTATTACTGTCATTATAGTGTCGTTTAAGCCTGTAGGAAAGTAGTGATCATTTGGTTTTTTTATATATTTTTATGTATGCTTTCAGCATTTCTGACGTGATTATATTCGAATGTCAAATAAAAATCGCTCAAGAATACTAAATGGCTAGTCTAGTTATTTAGTCGATCAAAGTAAATTATGGTGAGATACGTCTCTCGAAGAAGTGTATATAATTCATCAATCAAATCATTCTTTATATATGTTTTGTTACCCATTATTGACTTCATCAGGAAATCCACATGGCTCAGACGTGCTCAATAATGTGACAGTGTATTCGTACAAAATGAAAAATAGCCTGAGCTATCCCTTATGAGTTTATGACACATACCTTTAAGTCATGCTACATTCATTTCGACAAAATAAACAAAGCACAAGAAAATATGACAAAAAGTGCTCCCGTCAACATACCGGGAAGAAAAAGAAAGAGGGCAGCTTAAAAAAAGTCGTCATGAAGAACTTTAGCAGACGAAATTTCCAGCATTGCTCAGCTAGGTCGACATTTATTTATTTTGGACAAACAACAGACACAGACTAAATACATTATTTCTAATTAAATTACATGGTGAAATCAGTCTGTATCCAGAACTGTTCATCACATAATATTTACATTTCTATTATTATTTTAAAAACTTATATGAAACTGCACTTTGTACAAAATATATAATCAGCATTGAAACATTATAAAGCTTATTACTAATACATCTATTAAATGAAATAATAAAAAATTCAAAATTCTCAGTTACTCTGCCTATTCCCCTATTTCAAGTATTCACCAACTAAAACACATGTTTATTTCCCTAATAAAACATACATTAATGGTCCCATTAACTAGTCGTTATAAGATAAACGTACCAAATCGTCGTCTCCATCATTAGTAGACTTATTTTCCCACCAAAACCTCGCTGACAGACGCTTCCTTACTAATAGCCCTTATACGAGCATTGAGTTCTATCAACTAATATTTGCTCCTTTTTGAATGCTCATAATAAATTCTAAAGGGACTGGTAACCCTTTGGGCTGCCGCTTGGGGTCATTTACTTGTTTCTCGATTTCTTTGGCCCAGCCGCGGAAGGCGGTTTAATTGAGTCAGTTTTGGGAAGATTTAGGTACCGATGTCGTGATTTATGACTTATTTATATTATAAAGCTGTAAGATTTAGTGATTTCATGTAGTTGTTATATTTTGGACACACGGTACAGTAATAAATATGAACATAATGTCTGTAAAATGTTTTAACTGTGATGAAAAAGTTTTTTTTATTATGTTTCGTTCTAATTTAAATTGCGATATATTTTAATCGTATGCTTATGAATAAAAGAGAGACGAATATGTTTACTCTCATGTATAAAACTCCATCATTTTGAATGAAAAGGAAATTTCGATTGATACTTGCACTCCGCCTACTACATCAGTTTAGGATGGGTATAAAATAGCACTATACTGTTACTTTCCGTGATTGGTTCGAAAAGATGACAAAGAGTATTTGGGGCCCATTTAGTGGTATTTAGGAGATATGGTGCAGGCGACCTATCACAAGCAATCAATAACCACAATAAGGTAATATCAGTGCTCATAACACAAACACAACATAAGTAAAAAAAACAACCAAAGTCCAAGATAACGATCTCCTAAGTAAGCAACAATATACGTTAAACTATAGAAGTAAAAGTAACACATACATACATATACTCACGGCTATATTCCCTTGAAGGGGTAACCAGAGCTAAGGAATTATAAATTCCTCAGCCACTTTTGGAAGTTGAGTGGGGAAAAGATGGTAAAAATAAAGGTTTTTGGTGATGGGTCTCCAACCGCATCGCCCAAAAATCCAATAAAAAGCCCCAATACCCTAAGTCGCCTCTTACGACACCCGTAGCGACATTCTAAGCCGGCACTACATGGCATTTAGCTTTAGCTTTAAGAAGTAATACGTTGATGCATTTAAAAAAGTAATCTTCACTCACGCACTTAAATACTACTTTTACCAAGCCTTGAAAAATCAAACTTAGACATAACCACAAAACCAACATCTTAGATTTATTAACTTTTAAATTTTCTTCCTCACGAAATTGCTAATCAGTTTCACAAAAAAATCGTTTACTCCACTCATGCTCTGCAATTTCCATTCATATCTGACATTAAGATTCAAAACTCGAGCCCCAACGTAGTATTAAGTTAAAAATAACACGATTTAACTGTTACTCGAGAACAGTTTAGTAATTATCTGTTAAATAAGCGATTAAGTAAAGTAAAGTGTGGATAATAACAAGAACGGAGGCTGCGGCGGCGATTTCTCAGTGCGATTGTCCAGATGAGTTGCGGCTAGATGAGAAATTACATTGCAACGATTTATAAGCATTCAGGGAACATTTACGGTGATTATCAAGTGCTCTTCACTTGTAAGAAAAATTTGTTTACGTCTTTTGAAGTACTTTGGGAATTAAGAAGGATGACTTGACTAGTATATTTTAATAAAGTTAAAAAAAGTGCCGTGTCTAGTCATTTCTACCCGTGGGTGATCGTAAGAGGCAACTAAGGGTATAGCGGCTTTTTGAGTGATTTTTGGGCGTTGTGGTTGGAGACCCGTCACCAAAAACATTTATTTATTATTACCATCTTTTCCCCAATCAACTTCCAAAAGTGGCTGAGGAATTTATAATTCCAAAGCTCTGGCTACCCCTTAAGGGATTATAGCCGTGAGTATATGTATGTATGTATGTTAAAAAAAAACTTCTTTACTATGGTATAGGCATAAAATAGCATTATTTCATTTCCGTTCTTTGGTAGTAAATAATTTTACCTAGGTACTGTAAGCTTTGTGTTAATATTTGGTTGCTGATGTAAAACTATTATACTTAATTTATAAGCTGAAAGATACTTTCTACGAAGTAAATGATACATACAATACATACATACATACACACATATACTTACGGCTATATTTCCCTAGAAGGGGTAGCCAGAGCTAAGGAATTATAAATTCCTTAGCCACTCTTGGAAGTTGAGAGGGGAAAAGATGGTAAAAATAAAGGTTTTTGGTGATGGGTCTCCAACCGCATCGCCCAAAAATCCAATAAAAAGCCCCAATATCCTTAGTCGCCTCTTACGACACCCATGGGTAGAAAGGGGTAGCGGCACTACACGGCTAAAGAGAAGTAAATGATAAAAGGTGGAAATCGTGAAATTAAATAACTTATTTATTTCTCAGTGGATGCTGAAAATCAAAGAAGGCTTGCGATGCGATGCGATAAAAAGGGACTATGAAGCTTGCAATCAATAAAATAAATAAAATACCTGAGAACATTTTAAATTTATCAGAAACAAAATTCAAAGCAGTAGTTAAAGGAAATCTAAGTTTGAAATCCTATTACAATTTCAATGATTACATTAATGATAAAGTGGCTTGGTGTCATCGGGGCTCTGTGCAGGCTGTTTCCGGGCTAACACCAAAATTGTAATGGATGTAAAAAAATATGTGTGTTGACGAGTTTCTTACGGGTTCTTCTCTCAACAAAATACCTTCCGAATCCGAAGTAAGCTTAGTATTGTGACGTTAAAAAACAAAGATTTTTCTTTTTACTTTGAAATAAACGATTATTTATTTATTTATTTACCAGACGTAGAGCTACTGTTAAATAGAATATAAAACTCTTTGTTCACATCAAATTTAAAGCATGTTATAGAATAGAAGAACAATAGTTAATTCTTTGGTATCTGAAAGCTTAAAAAAGCGTCATCTCTTTTTTATTTTTTTTTATTTACTGAAGCTGTCTGCTTTATCATTGATAAAGACATAAGAAAAGAGACGGCATTTTAGAACGGTCGGCTTTAACTTGCAATACTTTTGAATAGTGTCAGGCTCTATAATAAGGGTTATTAGAAAAAATATTCACTAGTACCTCTGGCTACCCTAAGAAAGTACTGCATAAAGCTGATACCGCTTAAGTATTTAAACATTAATCTAAATACACCAAGTGTTATTAAATTAATAACATTTCTAATCGCCCGAGAAAACACGTTATTCAAGATATCTCTAGCGTGTAATTGGTCAGTCAGCAGCCTTCTGGAGGCTGCAAGGCTGACATTTTAATTGTTTCTGGAACACACTTAACATCCTCATCTCGGGATTATCCCGGTGTGGGGTAAATTAACTTGTATTTTAATTTGCTGTGGTTGCACTTGTGTTTAGTTTTAATTATATAGTATTCTTGATGTTGAAGACGGAATGGGTCGGTCGAAAATTTAACATTAAACCTCACTTACACTATATATAACATAACATAAATATTCACGCCGAATATCCCCGAAGGAATTGGCAGAGGTACTAATACTTCTGAACATCACGTGACTTTGTCACCCGGTGTTCAGAGTACCCACGTTTTGCATGGACAGTGTACTCACGTGATAGGGGGCAGGCCTATCGCCGTTTTGTACGAATACACTGTCACATGACTGAGTACAACTCAGCCATGTGGGTTTCCTCACGATGTTTTCCCTCACCGTTAACAACCATGATAAATTAACCACATATATGGTGTAGGCCCGACCCAGGATTTGAACACTCGTCGTTTGCACGATAACCGAGTGTTCTACCCACTGGGCTATCACGGTCTAATAATATACATATTAACTATAATAATTAATATGTACATTATTTTCTTATTTTGTTTTGAAACTCGTTGTTTTTTATTTTCTGTCTATTTTATTGAGATGTCATACTCGTACTTACATATTATTTTGTGTTCTGTTGATATATCTATACGTAGTTTCTGTATTTATCTCATGCTTTAGAAACATACATATTCCATTTTATACGACCAAACTTTAAATAAATGACTAGAACAGTATATCTTAATACACAGTCCACAGAACGACAACGAATTTTAAGACATAATATTACAGATTCAGACGTACAATAAAGAAAAAAAATATTATGTTTGTTCCAGGGCGACACTTGAAGACAGAACAACAACAAAAAATATACTAAAATTGTAGTTATATATCCTTATTTCAACAGCACTAAAACTAAACCTTTATAACAAAAAATAAATATAACACATTAACAAGTTGCTATTAGTATTCGTGTCAAGGTATTAGTAAAGTTTTTTTTTTAGGTCGAGTTTAAATTTCTATAAATTAAAATATAGCAATTTGTCCAATTTCATAATCTATAACCAATTTTTACAACGAACAGAGGCGCCCCGCCCGCCCTCCGCAACACCGTCTAAATACGAATGCCTTCGCTTACGTATTCACATTGATTTGAAAATGTGATCGCCAATTCAGTTAAATATCATTTATTGAAATGATTGAATTTTACATATTCATTAGTGCAACACGTGAGGAATGACACGACGCATAAGTAGAGCTCTTATTGCATGCAGACCATGCAGTTCCCGAGGGTTGTGGCAAATACTTAAATTTTTAATGTATATACTTACGCCATTAGTTCCCATTGGGGTAGGCAGAGACTATTGATCGCCACTTCGCACGATCCTGACAAACCTCTCTAGCTTCGTTTACATCCATCAATCTTTTCATACATGCTCTTTTATTCTTCATGCTTCGGACGCCAGCCTTATTGAGCACACTCTCAATTTGGTCCAAGTGTGTTCTCCGTGGTCGTCCTCTACTAACATTACCATCCACACTAGCTCTATAGATCCCTTTTACCAATTTTCTATCATCCATCCTCTCTATGTGCCCAAACTATCTCAACATTCCTTTTTCTATCTTTCTTACAATATCATCTTTCAAACCACACTATTCACGAATTACACTTCCATCTTTCCTCGCCTGTATTTCCAGGAAAATCTAGCTACAAAATTTCAACATATCACGAATAATCCAATCATAACACTATTGACACTTTACAACCATATCATAGCCATAGCGTCGAAACCATTACACTACGTCGATACCCGACCCATAGTGATCACACGTCAAAACGAATATAATATAACGTACGTGATATGGCGGCGCGACAATGCGTGATTCATGCACACAAATAGAGCGCGAGGCACAGACGTCGAACTTAGACTTATGGTCGGTGCCCGTTTTAGCCCGCGTGCGGATAAAAATATATTCACGACATTAAAACGTTATGGGGTGGAACTTCAAGTATGTACTTAATTTGAAATACGTATTCAAGTTTGTGTTATTCGCATACCATTGATTAAATACCATTGATTATTATATAATATTAATCTCCACTTTGTCGAATCCCTTTATATGTTTTTAATATTTGTTTTATTATTTATGTCAGTTTAAACATTTCAAATATACATATTAATTGTCTTTATAAAGCTGAAATATAAACTTGAAACAAGTAGTTTCCATCTACAGTTGTTACTCTATTAAAAGTCGTACATATTTCTTTCAGAAAGACTTTTTCATCTCTCTGTCTTCCTATTCATCGTCACGATATAAACAGTTACGGATGACATGTTGTATTTGCTGATAGCTGAGTATATTTTAAATGTTTAAACGATTAGAAGAGCAAGCACAAACGAATTAGTAGTTTGGAGCCACCGTGATAGCTCAGTGGGTTGAACACCGCTTGTCATAACTTGCCTTTAACTTTAACAACGATAATGCTGAGGCAGCTTCCAAATTCATTGCTACTACGCAGGGTATACGGCTATAGTTTTTTTTTCTTTTATATCTTGGAATTAGTGTGTATGATATTGTCTTTTTTTATTATTTTTCTGTGTGTTTTTATATACTTATTTTTGTGCTGTGTCTTCCTTTGTACGTGTGTAGCAGCGAATAACTGTAACTTTTACTGCTAGAAAAAAACTAAGTATGCAGCTGTGTAGCCCACAGTGCAGTGATTTTTGGGCTAATCGATGGATACCCATCACCAAGAACATTTATTTCACAGTCTCTTCCATTTCATTCAACTTTCAATACAGCTGAAGAGCTGCGAGTTCTGCAGCTGTGACTAGCCCTTATTACATCCCTAGTATCCGCTGGGAATTTATGTACGTTGCATGTGTATGTTTAATTATAATTAATACTAGAAATACAAAACATAATAATTATTACTAGAAATTTTCCGACCAATCACAGCGCAGCTCTTTTGAATTTCTAAAGAATTTATCTGATTGGCCGGTTTGAAAAAAATCCGACCAATCACAGCGCATCTCTGATCGACTAAAGTTTGCGCGCACTTATGACACTCAAGCAAAGTCTATGGGCCAAAATCGAAATTTTGAAATTCTGTAACAATTAATTTAATCCCGTTACATCAGATGTCTGAATTTTGTGCACACCACGGCCGCGAACTGTACAAAACGATACCTGAACCAAATTTCTAGCTTAACTCATCGCGTCACAGGCTTCCGGGGAAGAAAGAGGCTTACAGAAATAATATATAAAAAGATTTTCCATTGTAATTGACACTGCATTGAATCATTTTAAGAATTAATAATTTAATCTTTTATATTTCCTACTGTTAACGTCATCGTGCTTCATGTGCTATCTTCATAGAATTACACTAGTTCTTTCTTCTTATGGTAAAAGTAAGAGGGTCTGGGATGTTCTGGGGCGTAGGTTATTAATGGATGATTTTATTGGGATTCAAACACTCAAAATCCAATCAACCCTACTAAAAGCTTTGAGAGAAGCTAGAGATAGATATGTTTTACAGTCAACTATTAAAAGTAGTACAATCCTGTTATTACACGCACGTGATCGCAATCGCTCTCACGGTCTCATCCAAACAGCTGTCAATCGTTAATGGAAGAAAGACATCGAGTCACGACCATCGAGATCAGGTTCCTAATGGATGGATCTGTTCACAGATTGAACACAACGGTATTATGTTTTGTTCTTAATCTGTGAGCCCATTTATCGATACCGTTTTTATGAAAGGGTTTAGTTTTGATCCTACAAATAGAGGTAAAAAAGGGTTGTAGTTTTTTGTAAAAAAAATTTGTGTTATTAGTAGATTGTTGATATTAGGTTAGATTGAATAAAATGAAAATCTTTTTTGAAGTTGTAGAATGGTCTGCAAATTGAACCAACCGGACATATGAAAACATTAATTTTTTTTAATGAACTAGTAAAATGGCTTTATCTACGTCGACGCCATCAGTTAAGCCAATGGTGATCTATACTCCTCCTAAGCATCCATCGGCTTCTCCATAGTTGTTCTCAAAAACTTTGCGTTGTAACATTCGCTGTCTGTCAATTCATCCAAATACAAATCAACATGGAAGGCCTTCTCCAGAATTTCGTGGCCACTTTGCCACTAAATTTACGTAAAACTTCGGCTTTTTAGTCATTTAATCGTTTCATTCGCTCACAACATTCAATTGTCTTATATAGAGTAGAATAGAGAACACTTTGTTGCAAAAAAATAAGTATTTACAAACATTTTTTTTTACAGTGAAATACAAGCGGCCGCGGCGGTTTTAGCTCTAAAAGCGATCTCTTCCAGACAACCTTTGGAGGGTAAGGACTATACTCAGAAACATGTTCGGTAGCTGGACATCGTGAAATAATCTTAAATCTATTGAACTATTTTTCTAGTCTTCATTAAAAACTGTATATTATATTTTTTGGAAAAAATTAATTTCTTATCAATAAGCGATACCAACAGCGGATAGCGAACAAAGCAAGTGGCACCTTTACCCAAAAAAGGTGCCATTGCATCACCTACTTTATATTGTTTGCCAACCTAACATACGGACAGGCTCGGGCATTCCTGTACATCCAACGTTTGTCCAACACTCCGGAATAGCGCTGGTGCGTGATCAACACGTTAACTCGGCCCGATATTTGGGTAAGAATATTAAGCGTTTTTCTAAGTTTTTTTTTATAGTGGTTGGTCGGTTTTTTAGGATTTTCTGAGAAGTGTTTCTTTGGACAGTAATCGTACTAGTTTAGTAGTTACGAAAAAAAGTTATCATTTTAAATTTATTACTAATGTTTGCAACTGGATAAGGTTTAATAATCTTACTCGCCTTTGATAGTTGCCAAGAATGGCTATGCCAACTTAATAATGTCAATATTTAAAGGTTTTAAGGAAACAATGGTTTTTTAAAAACCTTAAATATAATATAAGTGTTTTATCATAAAACATCAGTGACATAGAAGTCAATTAACAGGAATAATCTTGCCAGCCTTGATCCATCTTAAAGTCAGTCGGTAACGTAACTAAATAAATGACATAACTAAAGTAACTTTTGTCGCAACCTCAAGCCTTCAAAAGCTTACAATGAGTCACAGCCATTAAATCCGAAGAATACCACTAACCGTCAAGGCCCAATTCTTTAGTGAGGTAGCTAGAAGGCCCCAATTAGCCGCATGTCTCAAGGACTGGACAAAATGAGGATAGTAATTGGGCCGAGGCAGTTGGACGATGGGAACCGGTTTACGGAACTTTTTACTCGGATCGAGGCATATTGAATTCGTCAGGAATGATGATAAAGCCAGATTTTGGCCCATAACTTATGACCGTTTAATTGTCACTTGAAATGCTTTTCGTTCATGATGGTTTATAGGCGGTATGGCTTGGAATCTTCGGTTTTGTCGTAACTAATTAGTATTACTAGATAGCTCTCGACCTCAAACTTTCACGCCGTATATCCCCGAAGGGGTTGGCAGAGGTACTAATACTTCTGAACATCATGTGACATTGTCACCTGGTGTTCAAAGTGCCCCCTTGCTTGGACAGTGTACTCACGCGTAGGGAGCAGTCCTATCGCCATTTTTTACGAATACACTTTCATATGTGTTTACTCACGATGTCTTCCCTCGCCGTTGACAATCATGATAAATTAACCACACGTATGACATATACTTAAATACTTGCATACACTAACGGCTATAAATCCCTAAAAGGGGTGAATTAGAAATGGTAAAATAAAGGTTGTTGGTGACGGGTCTCCAACCGTATCGGTCAAAAATCCATTAAAAAGTTCCAATAGCCTTAGTCGCCTCTTACGTACACCGACGAGAAAAACGGGGTAGAGCTATGTTTGTCCGACACTACATTTCTAAAATACTATCGCATGGCTATAACTTTTGATAAAGCTCTTGCGTAAATGTTAGGACGTTATGATGGTGAAATTCGAATCCCGCTGAGGGAACAGTTATTTAATAAATTTGAATGTTTTTTTCTCAGTTCCTGCAGCCCAAGCACGAGCGCTATTTTATCGACACGATAACGGTTAGAATGAGATGGCAGTATACGATACTAAGTAAGTGCGTAAGAGATGGCTGCTTTATCCCACGCGATAACTAGTTTAAACACCGCTCGTACTAGCCGGGCTGGTAATGTTATCATCGGTGTTAGATATAAAGCTTTAATTGTAATAAACGAAGGAACTTTCAATTTATTACATTTTAGGTGTTTCTATTTGAGTCTTAATCTGTTATCTATTATCTTAATTTTATCTTGTTTTAATTGAAATGCTATAAATAAATGTAAAATAGATACATACATACATATACTCACGGCTATAAATCCCAAGAGGGGTAGCCAGAGCTAAGGAATGAGAAATTCCTCAGTCAGTTGGAAAAATTAGTGGGGAAAAGATGGTAAAATAAGGGTAATTGGTGATGGGTCTCCAACCGCATTGCCCAAAACCACACCCATACACCCACCGGAAGAAATGGAGTAGTGCTATTCTAAGCCGACACTACACGACAACTATAAAATATATTCTGTTTTTGTCCTCCTGTTAGTGACGCAAATTTATATATTTATATTTACTTAATTCCTAAATAAGAAGTAGTTATCACTAGTTTAAACACGGTTCGTGCTTGCTCTGCTGGATGTTATTTATATCTTTAAGATATAATATGAAATACAATGTTCACTTAGTATGCCATGCCACAAGTCATTCACATGTACATACATACTTTGGGGCTAACTAAATCTATAGAATTGGTTGGTTAGACCTATGAATAAAATAGATTTTATGATCTCGGTTAGTAATCGTACATTTTTAAAGCTTCTTAACACAAATAAATACCAAAGATATTGTACTCGTTGCTAAATAAAATAAATACCAAAGATATTGTACTCGTTGCTAAATAAAATAAATACCAAAGATATTGTACTCGTTGCTAAATAAAATAAATACCAAAGATATTGTACTCGTTGCTAAATAAAATAAATACCAAAGATATTGTACTCGTTGCTAAATAAATTGTACATTTAAAATTAAATATTTGTTATTAAGCATACATGTAGGAGTTCAGACTGCCGTTCAAGTGGACCTGGGCCGGACATGTCTGTCGAATGCATCCGGAAAAATGGGCTAAAATAGCCACTGAATGGGTGCCTATAGATGGACACCGGCGTAGGGGAAGGCCTAGGAGGAGATGGAGGGACGACCTGGACAGGTTCGATGTGTGGGCTCAAAATTGTGAGGCCTTTGCCCAGCAGTGGGAATCAAATTAGGCTATATAAAAATAAGGCATACACCTTGGCAGCTCTGTGAGAGTACAAAGAAAAGTACTCTGGTTCGTGAGTTTAGAAGAGGCTTTTATTTTAATTCTGAATCAGATCAATCCTTCTTAATTATGATCCATTCATCAACGTAAAGGGTAACAAAAAATATAGAGCATAGTCGTACCAAAATGACTATAATATGAAATTATAGTCATTTTGGGAACATACTCGTACTACGGAGCTAAAGTTTTGTTATAATTTTAAAAACTCTCGCGGATAGTAGACATATATAATCCTATAATATAATACCACAGAACCAGCAAGTGTGCCGAAACGTTGAGCAAACCTATCACGTAAGTGATTTAATAAATGTATTCGTTGGTTAATCGATTATTATTATATATTTATAACTTATAAGAAATCAATATTTTTTGTGTGAGAATATTATGCTAACGGAATTTCTAATAGAATGAATGACTGGCCGAAAGTTTTAAGTAAGGGGTGTGTTTATTATCACCTCAGCGGGTTTCGTTCAGGTAGAAGCCTTCGAGGAACCCTCAGCCTTTGTTTTTGAACCTTGTTCCTTTGTAAGAACCTCTACAATTTGTTTTGGACCACGGGGTCCGTGGTTTTAAGAAGTTAATGGAATATTCTGCTTGAAATATTCAATTATAATAAGTAAGATCAGCTTCTTAGATGTAAAAATAATAAACGGGCGGAAATTGTAGCGCCTATATATATATTGATTTCTAGTATTGATATAATGGAAATTATGACATAGAATGGCACTACCCTATCTCGTCCCGTGATTGTATACTACGAAGCAATTAAAGGCCTTGGGTATTATGAGTGTTTATGTTGGTGGGCTGTCGTCACGGTGAGAAATTGGTCAACAAAGACCCCTTTTTTACCAATCTTACTTCTTAAAAGGCTTTTCACAATTAAATTCCAGGCGTAGGTTTAGTTCATAAGACAATCGTTTGTTACATTAAATGTACAATAGCAGTTTCTCAACAAGCACTTTACAGCAGAACTCAATTTAAATAAAGTTTGTTTTGCAGAGACAAAATAATAACTAAAATTTAATTTTGAATATTGCTTTTGAGTGTTTGCACGCTGAATTGTTCATTTCGAAGTTATGGCTACCCTTTTATGGGATTATAGCCGTGATTGTAGATAGGTTTTGTGTTTTGACATAAATTTATTATTTCTTATTTCATAGAGAGGATGGATGATAGATAGTAAATTGGTGAAAGAGATCTAATAGAGCTAATGTGGAGGGTAATGTAAGTAGAGGACGACCACGGAGGATACATATTTGGACCAAATAGAGTTTGCTGAAAAAGGCAGGCGTCCGAAGTTTGAAGAATAAAAGATCATGTATAAAAATATTGAGCGAAGCTAGAGAGGTCATGCCAGGATAGTACAAGGTAGCAATCGAATGTCTCTGCCTACCCCAATTGGAAATAATGGCGTGAGTAGCACAAAAATGTATTTTATTTCAACAGGTAAAAACCTATTCAGAATGTTTAACAAAAAATATGAAATTATTATTTTGAATGGGCGTAGGAAAGTGTTCAGTTTTACGCGAGACAGAGGGGAAGTGGGAGGGAAGGGTATTGGCGGGAACGCAACTGATTTAGAAGTAATACTCAACCGATATAAAAAGTCACATGTGCTAACAACACAAACGATTTTGAGCTCTATTTTTAGCGTGGCATTAATAATAGTCGCGTGTTATAGTGTTGTAACTACGACATTTTATTTGTAAAGTTCGTGTGGATCGTCATATAGGTCAATTACCTCTTTGCGAAACTAAAAATAAATAATATATTTCCATACTTTTAATTGTCGCGAGCATATGATTACTCTATTATGTAGTTTATTAGTTAGATGTATACTACTGACCTACTCAAATTTCGCTGGCTGTTTTTTTACCTTCGACATTATGGACATCAAGGTGGAAATATCAAAATAAGAGCACTGATTAATTACTTATGTATCTATGTGCAAAGATCTTTGATTTGATTTGCAAAGATTGACCGTCTAGTGATACTTTTTATCATGTATGGAATCTAAAATTACGATAAAGATTTTATACGTACAATGGCGGTAATGTACTATGATAAATATAAATCAGTAATGAAATTTGTACTGTAAGAAACAATACAAGTAGCTTGAGTGAGTATAGTGAGAATACTCTATCCACAGGACTAAATATTGTGACTAAGTTTTGAGTTTGACACTTAATTAGGACTCATAAAAAACCTCACGGGGTATTGTAGTGCTATGGTTGGAAGATATTGCAATAGCTGAAATATAATTAAAACAAACGTAAATATTTAGTATTATCGACACAACCCATATATGTCTCTACTAAGGGGCTAGAGTCTGTGCTGATATAGCTGTAGACCAGCACGCTAGCCTGGTGCGGCTTTTCACTAAATTAATCAGAAAAATTCAAAGATTTATCACGCTCCTAATAATTTTTATATATCACTGTCAAGGTGGACAGACACGTTTCAGAAGGGCAAGCACGAGCGCTATTTTATCGACACGATAACGGTTAGAATGAGATGGCAGTATACAATATTAAGCAATTGCGTAAAAGATGGCTGCTTTATCGCACGCGATAACTAGTTTAAACACCGCTCGTACAAGCCGGGCTGAAGACCCTTACCAACTGGGATAAAATCTCATTAACAGAAAGTGTTATGGTAAGTGTATTTCTACAGGCCCAAGTTGACAATCCGGGTACCCCGGGTTTTGAGCCGAACTACTCCATAACAAAGCAAATGTTCCAATATTACCAATACCGAAACCATAGATAACTCACCAAAGACAAGAGCAATAAACAAACCACGGCAGTCTAGTTTAGTCGGTAATTATCGAAGCGAATCGAGATCTCAGCTAGTACCTACTCTTGTAGTAACTACACCTATTATTACTGCAGCTACTCTGTGTTTAGTCGAGTAATTTTCTACAGTTGGTGTTAAAATTGGGCGCCTCCGGCGGTTGCCTGCTTGACGGTGAAATGCGATTCGATCTGCATGAATCAAGCCCTATTTTCTATGTAAACTTAAGATAGGTTTCGGGGGCAAGAGTGGTTCTATATGGTTATGGTGTGGTGAGTTGTGTATGTAATTCTGATTTTAAAAAAGATGGTAGTGAATACTTTTTTTCTAACTGTTCCCATATCAACTTTCGGATGTGTCTAAGCAGTTTCTAGCTTTGAGGCTCTGCCTACCTCTTTTTGGGATTTATGGCCGTGAGTATATGTATGTATGAAAGTGAAATGGTTTCAGCACAATTCCAAGCCGTTTTCACCAATTGTATAATTTGATTAGCCAAGGTTGTTGAGTTCAATTTTCAGTTATCTTTGCCGACCGACGAATGGATTCGGAAAGAGACACTGTGGTATGAAGTACTCCTTAGATTACTTAAAATAATGTACAAGACACCCAACATTATGATGATCATCATAAATGGTTGCCCTCAGCGGGATTCGAACTCATGACCTCCGGGTGCAGCCGACCAGAGTACCCATTTCACGCCTGGTATGGATAGTGTAACCACTTGATAGAGGAGTCATCGCCGCATGCGGACATACAGTTCATGTGAAAGTTCAGGGTTGCGATTGCGATATAGCCCTTACTTATATTTATAATTCTATTCATGTATGATTGTAGAATTTGCATGTGGTCATTGACATGTTAACATTTGTCGCCGAAGATATGGTAGGGGTATAGAATAGAATAGAATAATTATTTATTGCACATCAAACACAAATTTCCAAAATAAATTATCATACACTTCACAGTGAGGTACAATTGGCTAATAGCGATCTCTTCCAGACAACCTTTGGATATATTATTTGGGTCTAATATTTATTTACTTTATAAATTATATTATTATGCTTTATAAAAAGAAAACTTTTCGCGTAATATCCTCTACCTAAAGAGTTTTTTTTATTAAAATGAAAAAAATAACATAAAACAATGTTGTTAATTTTTGATATTGCATTTGTTTTCCTGTAAATCTTTTCTAGTGTGATGTATGTCTTAATCCCTTTTGCTAATCCCTTTTTTATTTATTAAGTTTCTTTAGATAAAGCGCGTCATTATTTAAATAAAAATAAAATTAAAGTGTCTCTATCTTTTTGATTTATGTATGAACAAAGTCACAACAACATAACTGTCTGCCTCTTGTTCGTGTAATCTATGGTTAGTCGCTGAAAGAATTTTTATATTGACTAATTTATCATCAAGATAGCATTTTAACAAAATGAATGAAGGGCTGAAGAGCTAGCACGAGCGGTGTTTAAACTAGTTATCACGTGGGATAAAGCAGCCATCTTTTACGCACTTACTTAGTATCGTATACTGCCATCTCATTCTAACCGTTATCGTGTCGATAAAATAGCGCTCGTGCTTGCTCTTCAGGTAATGTTATCATCGGTGTTAGATATAAAGCTTTAATTGTAATGAAGGAACTTTCAATATATTACATTTTAGGTGTTTCTATTTGAGTCTTAATCTGTTATGATATTGTGTGTGTATGTCGATTATTTATTAAAAGCTGTTTAAATTGAAATGCTATAATAGATATAATATATACGGCTATAAATCCCAAGAAGGGGTAGCCAGAGCTAAGGAATTAGAAATTCCTCAGTCGCTTTTGGAAAGTTGAGTGGGGAAAAGATGGTAAAATAAGGGTTATTGGTGATGGGTCTCCAACCGCATTGCCCAAAAATTCCTTAGAAGCCCAAACACCGGAAGAAATGGAGTAGTGCTATTCTAAGCCGACACTACACGGCAAATATAAAATATATTCTGTTTTTTTCCTCCTGTTAGTGACGCAAATTTATATATTTATATTTACCTTATTCCTAAATAAGAACCAGGAAGCCTAGCACGATTGCAATTTAATCGTCACGATCACTACATAACGGTTTGAATGAAGAGTCGTCGTCGGTGCGACTGTTTTATACCGCGAGATATCTATTGAAAATGTCGCTCGTACTAGCAATGCTGAACATAATTTAGGAAAAAAAAGGATAATTAAAGAATAGAAAGATTTCGACACAGGCGGGAATCGAACCCGCGACCTCGGGTATACGCCCCGGTCGCTCTGCCAATTGAGCTACCGTGTCAATGGCTGCCTGTGCGAAATTCTTATATCCTTTGTTTCTTTAACGTAGTGTTTGCGTTTCCTACCTCCGAATTTTTTACAAATTTGGAAGGCCACTTCTCCACCTTTTCAGATAGAATGCAAATTTTGAGAGCGCCTAACTATCACATAATTCGTTTACTATTGTTTTACACATCACGTTGTTCAAAAATATTTGTTGATATTTTTTCTACAAAGCGTATTGAGTTTGTTGACTTAATCCGTATTCTGAAATACGAGTGGTACAAAACGCTGACTTAACGGGAGTTTAGGCATATCTAGTTACAAAACAATGATTTGGTTACAACAACAGACGAACGATGCCTTTTATGTGTAGTATTCCACGTATTTAATGCAATGTGAATTTATTGTATAGTGTCGGCTTAGAGTAGTACTAACCCTTCCTTCCCGTGAATATCGTACGAGGTGACTAAGGGTATTGAACCATTTCAAGTGATTTTCATTTTCGGGCGTAAGGCTGGTCACCCATCACCAATAATCATTGATGTGTGTGATCCTGAGGGGTGTAATTATGTAATCTATGAAGTTGCTGGTTATGTTATAAAAACCTTTATTAGCTTTAAGCACTAGCACGTTTGCTGTGTACAGGTGACAGAATGTTATCTATACTAATATTATAAAGAGGAAAGGTTTGATTTTTTGTTTGTTTGTTTGTTTGAATTGAATAGGCTCCAAAACTACTGGGCGGATTTGAAAAATTCTTTCACTGTTTTAATGCTACACTATTACCGAGTGACATAGGGTATGTTTCATTTTCAAAAAAATTAGGGATCCTTACGTAAACTTCAAAAATGTAACCCAAGGTGTTAAAGAAATACCAAAAAAAATCCTTACATCGCGTGCGCTGCGAAAACTACTGACAATAGAATAAAATTATGTACTACAATTTTATAGAACACATCATTATCTAAAAAAAATGCCCCGACAGCATGTCTCTAACTATTATAGTTATCTCACAACAAGCGTCATTATATAAAATTATTTAAAAATTAAATTAAAATCCTGCTTTAGAAAACGCTCTTTATTTGTACCTATCTTATCCTTATAAAAAACGTATATATTATTTCAGACTACTTCAATACCCTTATATAACTTTTTGAATTATTCAATTCGAACATTCCATTCGAAAGTTATCTCGAATTAAAAAAATAGATAAAACTCCGCTCGATTAGCTATGCATAGTAAGTTGTTGCAGGCGTCACGAAGGGGTACGGGAGGCTGCTTATCAAAGAGTTAAAGCAAAATTTAATTGTAGCTACTATTATCACTGGCCCAGCAGCCGGTCAATTAGCTCATATACCGAGGATACCGATGATCCTAACTGATCTGCCAATTCCATTTAAACGGCTACAATTTCCGGTTAAAACATCTTTTGCTTTAACAATTAATAAGTTCCAAGACCAAACCTTCAAATTAGTAGGGATTGACCTGCGCAAGAATTGTTTTACTCACGGTCAACTGTACGTTGGCCTGTCGCGGGTGGGAGCTCTTGAACATCAATTTATTTTGCTGCCCCAAAATACAACAACGTCAAATATTGTTTACAGGGAAGCTCTATCTCTATAAATTGAATGGCTTTTGATGTAATTACTCATTATGAAAAAAAATAATATATATCTAAATATAAATACAAAAAAATATAACATACATACATATACTCACGGCTATAAATCCCTAGAAGGGGTAGCCAGAGCTAAGGAATCAGAAATTCCTCAGCTACTTTTGGAAGTCTGCTGTGTAGTGTCGAGGGGGAGCGATTATATTTATTATTCTGTTTATGACGAAAACTGACATTCCTGTTATGTCTTCGGTTTTAAACATATACTAGCAGCCCGTCCCGGCTTCGCTCGGGCATGAATTATCATTAACATTTTGTCTTTTATTTTATTACATGTATTATTATTTTAATATATTTTTTTTAAGTTTTAAGCTATGTTATATTTTTTTGCTGTGTAGTGTCGGCTTAGAATAGCACTACCCCATTTCTTCTGGTGGGTGTACGTAAGAGGCGACTAACGGTATTAGGGCTTTTTAAGGGATTTTTGGGCGATGCGGCTGGAGACCCATCACCAACGACCTTTATTCTACCATCTTTTCCCCACTCAACTTCCAAAAGTAGCTGAGAAATTTCTAATTTCTCAGCTCTGGCTACCCCTTTTAGGGATTTATAGCCGTGAATATATGTATGTATCTGTGTATATAAATCCTTAAAAGTGGTGGCCAGAGCTTCGGAATAAGAAATTCATCAGCCACTTTTGGAAATTTAGGAACGAAAAATTGTAAAACAAAAGGTATATTAGTGATGGGTTTCCAATTGCATCGCCCAAAATAACTTTATATAACCTCCTATACCCTAAGACGCCTAGCTCTTGCGAAAACCAATGAGAAAAATGGGGTAGTGCTCTTTCATTATTGGGTAGGGAAACAAAAAGAGCATTAGCTCCTCTTTTCGATTGCATTACAGTTGCATGGGTAGGGTTTTTCATATAAGCAGTCAAAAAGAAAGAAATGTTATGTTAGGGTGTTACTAGTGAATAATTCGGAAGTGGAACACACAGCCAAGCGAAATGGAGCGGATCGAGGCGTTTTCAAGAAATTTAAAAAAACATGTTTTGAGTCCTCACATCGCCTTTAAGAATAAAAGTATGAATAAAAAAGTTAAAAATGATCAGACGTAATTTCTACACATATTGTCGCTGTAGATTCTAAACGGGATCAATAATTAAAAAAGGTGACAGATTTTGTAAAATTAAAATAATCAACCATGATTAACCATTGTTAACGGTGAGGGAAAACATCGTGAGGAAACCCACATGGCTGAGTTGTACTTAGTCATGTGACAGTGTATTCGTACTAAACGGCGATAGGCCTGCCCCCTATCACGTGAGTACACTGTCCATGCAAAACGTGGGTACTCTGAACACCAGGTGACAAAGTCACGTGATGTTCAGAAGTATTAGTACCTCTGCCAACCCCTTCGGGGATATTCGGCGTGAACGTTTATGTTTATGTTTAAAATAATCAGTGAAATGTATACATTACATATGCATGCATGCCATACATGCATATGGATGCATTTTAAACTAGCATATATTTTTTACGTCTGCGAGCAGAATAAACGTGCATTTTGTCTGAAAACATTGTAAAATACACACATACTATTTGAATTGTTCCTGCTGAGACTTTTCAAACCAAAAAGTGATGATTATTTTGTTTTTGATTAGGACATTTATCATGTGTTCTAACAGTATAGTTTATAGATAATTTACGAATCTATTGCACTCTTTAAAATCTGTTGGGTTGGCTAGTGTAGGTGCTACGATGGAACATACACTTATCCTTTTACATATTCTATACATACGAATACACTATATAGAAAACTGGCCGAACTATCATGACCCTAATTTTGACTTCGCCATATAGTCGCATAAAAAGAAAACTGTGACATAACTTTTTATTCATTTCATTGTGTATCTTGGGCGAATAAGTCAACAGTTTAAAAAAAACATACGTTGTGATATTTTTTGAGTTAGTATATCCATGTTTTTTAATTATTTGTCTATACTAGAAACTACTTACACCGGTACTTATATATTACCCCTAACATACCCTTTTGAATATATACAAGGAACGAAGCTCGCAAATAAAAACAAAATATTTAACTGAATACTTACCAGGTTTTTTTATCTTCGCCTTTTTCATTTTGCCTGCAACAGACGTGAGTGCGAATAGCACAACAACACTCCATAACCTCATTGTAGCTACACCTGGATCACACCATCACAAAAACACAACAGAACCACTTCACAAAACAATAATTAATTAATTTCTGAACTTCAAAACACCGGGATTATATTCAAATTCCTATCAAACATTATATTTACACCAGAAATTATTATTTATTAAATTTAAAACAAAAAAAAATACACCGATATTGTAAACTACATATAATGATGTTTTACGGGTTTACGATCGCGATTGTGGCGGAAGTTTTCGTAAAAGCGCACGCACGCGAAGGATTCAACGAACTTTTAAACACTGGCTGAGGCTGAACTGAACTGAGCGCGTGCGGTCACTCAGTCGTGCTTTTTTGAGCTTTACCGCGAGCTTTCTTGTATCCTGCCATGCACCACTCCCCGCCCCGCTGCGGTGGACACAACAATACCATGTGCTCAGTTCATTGCCGGTCAGTAATCTCATTAAACGACAATTTGCTCTATTAATATACCTATTTTCTTGAGTGCTAGAATTATGTTCTAGCTAATCGAAACTTTTTGTTTTAATTTCAGCCTTTTATTATTGTAATTATTTTAGACGCGACATCTAGCGAAAGTTTTATGAATGTACTAGTCCTTCTACTTGATGAAAGAGGACGCTACAAACAATTCCCTTAGTGACATCTAGTGGCAATTTTTGATACTAACGTAGTTGCGTTACGCTACTTGATACAAGAGGGCGATTAAAAAAACGCAATGCTTGCAGAGATGAGAATTTAATCTCACTCAACTTTTCCCCAGATTAGAATTTAGATTAGATTTCATTCATAATTTAAACACGTGAAAATATTAAAATTTAATAAACTTAACTAAATTAATGAAATAATTTGAAAGTTTTTTTCCTGAAAACATCATGTGGGGATTATTTCATTATCATCCTCATTATTACTAATAAGGAAAGAAAAATTATGTGATAGTTAGGCGTTCTCAACATTTGCATTCTATCTAAAAAGGTAGGTAAAGTGGCCTTTCAAATTTGAAAAAAATTCGGTGGCAGGGAACAATAACACTACTTAAAAGTGTAAAAGAAACAATGGATAGAAGAATTTCGCACTGGAAGCCAATTGCTGTAGCTCAATTGGCAGAGCGACGGGGGCGGATATCCGAGGTCGCGGGTTCGATCCCCGCCGGTGTCGAAATTTTTCATTCCTTTATTTATCCTTTATTTATTAGTAAATTAATCAAACATAAATCTATATATCCTATTAATATTATAAATATGAAAGTTTAGACGTTCGGATGTTTGTGTGTTTGATGTAAAAAAGGTATATATATATATATATTTAAGCAGAAGCAATAATGTATGCGTATACTGTATGTATACTGTATGTATATACAGTAAATCGTTTAACAGTATCGCAAATCTGTCATCTGTAACTACGTATGGTACATAGATCTGTGGTATGGTAGAAGCAAAGATGTCAATAATATTTATTCTGGACAATTAATTGAAATTACGACATATGCGTTTAATTATGCTATGTATGGTGACCCTTTACAGTCATTGATCGTTTCAAATGAAAAGGCGCATAAGGACTGAGTTTCGAGTACTGAATCCTCTCCTCCAAAAATTTGGTATACTCAATCTGATTATTTATTATTTTATATATAAATATTAGCTCAGAATTTAATTGCCGTATGATTTATATTTTCATCCTTTAATCGGTGATTTTTTCTCCCTCTCTTTTAAACAGTTAGAAAGTAGGTATATTTCTTTTGGATTCTTCCTTTTCTATTTGTATGACATTACAAGTGTGGACTCTGGAGAGAACAATATTCTAGAATACTTCGGACCAGGTTATAAAGGAGATGCGATGGTACAGCTGAGTGAAAGTTTTTGCAATTTCTCCAAATTAAGCCTAATGTTTAATACGTTTTAATGATATTATAATCGGTATTGAGAATAAAAGTCAGTTAACTATCCAGATAAACACTTAGATTCCTCCTTAGATCCTTTCCAGTATTGACTTCCTCCAGTGGTTACTCGTTACTAATGTAGTTTTATGGGGTAGTTTGCTGTGTAGTGTCGGCTTAGAATAGCACTACCCCATATCTTCCCGTGGGTGAACGTAAGAGGCGACTAAGGGTATTGGGGTTTTTTAAGGGATTTTTGGGCGATGCGGTATGAGACCCATCACCAAACACCTTTATTTTACCATCTTTTCCCCTCTCAACTTACAAAAGTGGCTGAGGCATTTTCAATCCTTCAGCTCTGGCTACCCCCTTTAGGGATTTATAGCCGTGAGTATATGTATGTATGTATGTATGTTTTATAGGGTACCTGTGAAACCGTAGTGCCATTTCAGTTTTACCAACCAACATTACGTGCAAAACTATTTAGTCTTTTGTTGAAATGAAATAGTTTTTTTTTTATTTGTATGAAACATGGTAATTAAAAGATGTTACAGTATTGTAGGGAACCACATGTCTCGTCAAGTTTCTTGACATACAAATACATAATTTAAAAGTAAAACAATAAAAATAATAATAAATCATAACTTAATTGAAAACCATCATAAAACTTATTACAAATTATAATATTCCAAACCATTATCTAAATTGGCCTAGACCTCGCTTTTATAACATACCCTTTTTATATTATAAATCGATAAAGAACATCATACTTAAAAACTTTGCCCATGGAATACCTATCTAAAATATTGTAATTTTCAAAAAAAAATGATAATTAAAAATTGTCGTACCTAGTTCAAACTGAGAATGTATACAATGAGATTCCTTGCTTCAGTGAAAATAAAAAATAAAAAAAAAACATTTGATCTATGGTGTAAACAAAAACATAACCTCTTTCGGTATTTTCCAGTTCAATCGCTCGCTTACCGGTTTATTTTCATGATATTATTTTTCAACGACGATCAATACAACTGGAAAATACCGAAAGAAGTTATATTTTTGTTTACAGAGCGAAAAGCATAGATCAAATGTTTTTTTTTATTTCTTATTTTCACTGAAGCAAAGATTCTCATTCTATACATTCTCAGTTTGAACTAGGTACGACAATTTTTAATTATTATATTTTTTTGAAAATTACAATATTTTAGATAGGCATTCCATGGGCAAAGTTGTTTAGTTTGATGTCCTTTATCGATTTATAATATAAAAAGGGTATGTTATAAAAGCGAGGTCTAGGCCAATTCAAATCCAAGCCAATTAATTAAGTAAAAATAAAAAGTCACTAAATAATGAACAATAATGTCAAAAAATAATAATGAAATAACAATAATAAAACATAACTTAATTAAAAACCATTATAAACTTATTACAAATTATAATATTCGGAACAATCATCTGAATTGGAAATAGAACCAAACAATTAATTTAAAAAAAGGAAAAGCATAAAAATGTGAGCATAAATGTCAATAAGTAAGAATAACAGTGACATAATAATATAATAAAATGTCATCCACAAATATATATATTTTTTAATTAAAATAAAGACAAAGTCACGTGATGTTCAGAACTCTGCCAACCCCTTCGGGGATAATCGGCGTGAACGTTTATGTTATATGTTATGTTTATGTAATTAAAATAATCATCAAAAATAATTTGCTGTGTAGTGTCGGCTTAGAATAACGCTACCCCATTTCTACCCGTGGGTGATCGTAAGAGGCGACTAAGGGTGTAGGGGCTTTTTGAGTGATTTTTGGGCGATGAGGTTGGAGACACGTCAGCAAATCATTTATTATTACTATCTCCTCCCCACTCAACTTTCAAAAGTGGCTGAGGAATTTCTAATTCCAAAGCTCTGGCTACCCCGTTTAGGGATTTATATGTGTGTATGTAAAATAATCACTTAGTTTGGAAAAAGTCATTTCGTATAACCATTACCTTAATTTTCTATTAAATAAATTATTTGGTAATGATTTTAAATCTTTTCGCAGATGGTTATAAATATGAACGCACATACGAGGGCTGCTATTTATGTATCCGGAATAAAAAAAAGAAACAAACATTTATCAATTAATATGGTTTTATTGCTTCTCAAAATATTCGCCGCTCAGATCTATACACTTTTGCATGCGTTGAAACCAATTTTCATAGCACTTTTTCCACTCAGACTGAGGTATCTCCAAAACGTGCATTTTGAACGCATCGACTGCCTCTTCGCGGCTCGAAAAACGTTGACCACGTAATTTTTTCTTCACATTTGGAAATAAATAAAAATCATTGGGTGCCAAATCAGGGCTGTACGGCGGATGACCTGTCAATTCGATCTTTTGAGCTTCTAAAAACTGAGTTGTGACGGCCGACCTGTGACAGCTAGCATTGTCGTGATGCAGAATGATTCTACGTTGTCGGTTAGTCTTTCTTATTTGTTCAAAGACTTCCGGCAAACAAATGGTCGTATACCACTCCGAATTAACAGTTTTACGATTCTCTAAAGGCACTGTAGCTACATGGCCATTTATACCAAAAAAACAAGCGACCATTTGCTTCAATGTGCTTTTTGCACGAATAACTTTTGTTGGGTTCGGCTCATCTTGGAACACCCACACCGTGGACTGCTGCTTAGTTTCGGGGTCGTAAGCGTAGATCCAAGATTCGTCACCTGTGTAGATATTATAAACAGCTTTTGACGCACCACGGTTGTATTTTTTTAACATTTCTTTGCACCAATCGACACGAGCCTGTTTTTGATCAATACTCAAGTTGTGCGGAATCCAACGGGAGCAAATTTTTTTTACAGCTAAATGTTCATGAAGTATCTTATGTATGCTCGTCATACTAATGCCCAGAGATGCCTCTATCTCACGATATGTAACATGACGATCTTGAGTTATTAGTTCCCGGACAGCATCGATGTTTTGAGGTACAACGACCGTTTTAGGGCGACCTTCTTTAATTTCATCAGTAAGCTTAGATCGTCCACGATTAAACTCGCTAAACCAGTGATACACAGTGGTCTTTGAGGGTGCTTCATCCCCAAAAGTCGAAGTAAGCTGATCGATGCACTGTTTTTGAGTTAGACCACGCCGAAAATCGTAAAAAATCATGGCACGAAAATGTTCACGAGTTAAATCCATGGTGGTGAAGACACGCAATTTTCAAAATGACGCTGCGATGTGAAAACAATTGACAGTCACATAAAAATAAATGTATTCTAAAGCTAAAGAGTTCTATTTTTAAATGATGTAATTACTTTTTAAATTATTGTTCTGTAAGTGGCCAGTTCCGGATACATAAATAGCAGCCCTCGTAGAATAAAATTTTTTTTGGTTCAGTAGTTCTCATAAAATAAGTAACTAGTTTCTGCTTGTCTCTAACATTGAAATTACATACTTTATAATCCTTTACAAATTCATGAGTTAGTATATAACAATGATGATAAATGTGAAATTAGGAATTCTAAGGATTGGGAGATAATCTGTGGATTGAAGTCTGACAAAGTGGCGACCGACGACCCGATACACTGTTTTGAAGCCGGCTACACTTTATGCTTCAGGGTTTTTTTTTAAAGTTTAGGTTGCTGCTGGCGGCCCTATGGCCTGTGCGGCTTCACCATTACTTTATGTGCGCCGGGCAGCTGAGGGCCGCCCTGGCGAGGCAAAGGATTGTATCTAAGCTTAAACGGATAGAGGGGAATTGGATAGAGGGGAGTGTGTGCGTCAGGGTTGGACTTGCTCTATTTATATCCAAGGCATAGTTTGAGTATACGTGCGTATATGTACAAAGTGATATGATAACTTTATATAAAAGGGCTTCCAATCGTTGTCTCCCGCTGTCAAGAATGTCAGAAAATTCATAAATGAAACACAACGTACGAACAATAAGCCAAAAATGTGTAATGTCATATTGTTAAATTTACAATGCAATATCATTTATAACACGAAAACTGGACATTCACAATACGCGCATGCGCTCTCGGCGCCATTCACTAAACAAGTAAAAATTTCACTAAAAAGTTTACATTTCCTATATTAAGATCAATTACAAATACACTTTCGGATAGATTACTTCGAGAGTCTTTTAAATTATTCGACACATTATTTTAATAGTAAAATTACTATTCGTTATATTTTAGAGCTAGATAGATATGGATATGAAGTGGTCTTTTACACCGATGGCCCTTTTAGGGTCATTCATTTTCTTGTCGATACAACTTTGTTTATTACTTGTAAATCAGTTTCAAGTTCTGTTTGCTATTTTATATTACATGAAAACCATTGAAAATGAGTAATATTACTATTAAATATAGCGTCAGTTAATTTGGTCGTTACTCAAAGAGCGACTTAATTTTTAATAATATGTTCTAGATATGTCGCGAATGAATTTGATAAGTCAATATTTTTATAACATTAAAATTTGTGAACGATTTCATTATTTTAATGACACACAAACTGGCAAGTAAAAACATACGGTTGCTGCATTATGTATATTTAATTTATTCGTAAAATAAAGGTAAAAAAACTGATGTGAATAGATTTATTGTAGTTAACCCTAACTCATACATTTCGTGTACTAGTTTTGCTTTACCTTATTCGGCTTTTTTACCATATAAATACTAGTTTATTCACATCATGATACCGATTTTAACTATCGTACATTTTTTCGGTTCATTTATTATTCTAGAACACTAAGAAAAATTTTAACCTCAAAATGTTTTTAAAAAATTGTGCTTGCTATAAGATTCAGCCTAAGAAATTCTGCTGAGTCCTAAATAAGCTCTTAGATCTTTTTAACTAGATATTCCTTAGCTGAATTAGAAAAGTTAAAGGATATATCCAAATGACTTATAAAATATGAGTAAAATTAACTAGATATTGTAGAAAAAGGCTAAATATCAGTCCGCGATTATAACTTTACGTTATTTTGAGGTTAAAATCCTTGTAATCTTAATAAAAAAACAATAAAGAGACGATTCGATACATATTATTTAAATTCTTTGACAAAAGTATTCAATGACATAGTGCAAAACAAACATTTAAGGGATAACAATATCAATCCAGTTTTTAGAAAATTAATTTTTATATAGAATTAGACGAAAAACCAATTTTTCAATCGGAAATGAATACAAAATCATAGTTACTGAACTAAAGAAGAATCGTCTCGTATCACATCACACCTTCAATGTGAGTCTATTCGGTTAAGATCGCTGAAACATCCTCTTTTCTCATGGCCAGATAAACAATTCATTAAACCACCTGTTATTTCATTCTTGATTTATTTCTCATTCTCTTTTATCTTACCACAAAAAAACTTAAGAAACACCGATCGAAACCGAACAAACAATTGAAAGCGATGCAAAGCGGCAAAGATGGCGGACATGCGCATTCGAATGAACCGCGCATGCGCTGCCGCCATGTTTGCCGCCAAATAGTGTAGTAGCGGGGTGCGGTGTGGCCCCTGCGGGTGCCGGCCGGGGCGCTAGACGAACCACTCGTCCTTGTGTGGCGCTAGCGCGTTGCCGGCCGGCGGAGGGCCCCGCGCCCCCCCGCAGGGACCGCTGAGTTTCCCGGCAGTCCCGGCAGTCGAGTCTCACCTGTCTCCGCTTCTAGTGCTTTGCCGTTGCTGTTCATTTGCTGTACTGCAATTTGAAAATTTTAGGATATGAAAATAACTCTATAACTACTACTATCCGCAGACTTCAACCCTAAATCAACAACAAATACATGTTATAAATAGCATAATTTGAAATGGTAGAGTGGAAAACCCGAAACCCTTACGTGGACACTACCCAGCCAAGAAAAATAAAATGA
Source organism: Bedellia somnulentella (assembly GCA_963576735.1). Lineage (NCBI taxonomy): Eukaryota > Metazoa > Arthropoda > Insecta > Lepidoptera > Bedelliidae > Bedellia > Bedellia somnulentella. The sequence goes on from OY755175.1 coordinate 20,094,735, forward strand.
TTATTAGTTGTTGAAACATTGGGGTCTGAAATCAATAACAGTCGCCAGATCACGGTAGTAGGAAGACCCTTTGCAAATTTGTGCCACAACCAGAATCTTACATTGCAAATGTGCCCTGGCGCCGTCTCCCCGCCGCCGACACACGCAGCACGCCGCGGCGACCCCGGCCAGCAGCACCAGCACTCCACTGGCGCCGGCCACCACCAGCCACGCGCCCCACGACCCGTTGCTGCCCGTGTCTGGAATATTATAGAGCCATATTTGTTTTTAAGTAATTTTCAAAAGATATGTCCTTGGTTGTTGTGGACATATAAGAAAATTAAATAGTATGGATAAAAGAGGGCGAAATAGTTAAAAAACTATAATGTGATGTGTGTAATTTCCACCTAAATAATGGCTCTATAGTTTGATGTGCTCTTGATACTGAATAATAAAAGAAGCTCATAAATTTTCTCAGTATAACTTCAATATTGTGAATTTTCCAACTGGTTTTTCAGTATATTTTCTCTCTAATAGGAAAAAACAAAAATGGTTGTTGAAATTCACTAGCAATAAGAGATAGTAAACTAATGAATGGTAGTGTAGCATTAGATATAGAACTTGGAATTACAGATGAATATGAGACAGTTTAGAATGAGGGAAGTAAGAAATATAAAAGAAAAGGCGTGATCTGCAAGAAAAGTTTAGGAGAAAGCTCTGATGATTTCCGGAATAACCCAAAAATATATTCTGGAAATAAGTCCATGTGGAGAGAGATCTTGGGTTCTCACGAAACGAGTATGGAAAAATCCCTTTCTTTGAAAAAGAGGGAGCAAATATTTCTATGGCAATTGGAACGAACCAATGGGCATACAAATAGTTAAGGTAATGAAAAGTATGATAATGGGAAAGCGGTAGAGTACGACAGAATAAGGCTCAAAATACTGAGGTCTGGTAATAGGTTGGTTCTTTGTTGTACTTTTTTTTCGAGAGGTGCTGGATGAAAGGTTAAGTACCACAAGACTGGTGGAAAGAGTTAATTACGCCGATATATAAAGGAAAAAAGGTCACTGCCGAAGGGCAAGCAAGCACGAGTGCTATTTTATCGACACGATAACGGTTAGTATGAGATGGCAGTATACGATACTATGTAAGTGAGTAAGAGATGGCTGCTTTATCCCACGCGATAACTAAATTAAACACCGCTCGTACTACCCGGGCAGGTAGCAAAAAACTACCACACGAGCGTTATTTTATCGTTACACTGTCGGTTGGAATAGATCAAAATATACTAAATATATATTTTTATCAATCACTTGATCAATTCACACTTATCTTTTGCATAATATCCTGGAAAAATTACTGTTTTAAAACTATATCAAACTCAAAGGGTACTAGGTACTAGTTCAAGTATTGCCTACTTTTCATTCTTATATAAAGCATATCTTTATATAAGACGTATATATTTAGACGTTTTTTTATTATTATAATTTAAATATTTTAATCTCAAACAGTTGTGACATTATTGTCACCAGCCCGGCTAGTACGAGCGGTGTTTAAACTAGTTATCGCGTGGGATAAAGCAGCCATCTCTTACGCATTTACTTAGTATCGTATACTGCCATCTCATTCTAACCGTTATCGTGTCGATAAAATAGCGCTCGAGCTTGCCCTTCTGTCCGGCTAGTACGAGCGGTGTTAAAACTAGTTAAGAGTTTAAGAGATGGCTGGTTTATCCCACGCGATAACTAGTTTAAACACAGCTTGTGCTTGCCCTTCTGGTGTTCAGAGTACATACGTTTTGCTATCCCAATCCAAAAGATAAATTGTTGGAGGCACGACCTGGGATTTGAACTCACGCTTATGAACGTATGCACTATAGAAGGTGTTGTACCCACTGAGCAGTCACCACATAAATCAACTCACCAGGACATAACGTGGCGGTATCCTCATCAGACCCATCGGCACAGTGGTCCACGCCATCGCACGTGAGGTCGGAGCTCACACAGAACTCTCGCTGCTTACACCGGAACTGCTTGCAGCCGTGCTCTGGAAGTTTATTACATTTGTGTTATGATGTGCAAAAATAACAAGCAGAGCTTATTAGTACACTGTAAGAAAAAAAATGAATATATGATAACCTTAGGGTGACATAATCATATCATTATATAATAATCGGCATGTACCAACGACAATACACGAACAATTTATTTATGTAATACGTTAAAAAGTGTATAATCATATCATGTTGTGCATATTACAAATATTTTCTTAAAAGTATCAAAGTTAACATACAGTATCTAAAGATATCCTAAATATAAACTTCTGTTATCAACACCAAATTTAAATCTTATTGTTGTTTCATAAATACTAAAACAATTAGGATTTTTCAAAGTAAACCGTTGGAAAAATCTGTTGTGATTCCAAAATCTGTTTGAATAAGAACCCCAAATATTGTTAAAGACTCGGAGACCGCTCATTAGGCACGTGAAAAGAGGAAAAATGCAAAGAGGACATGAAATTATGACGGAACTCCTTTGTTGTGGCTTGAATAAACAACTTATAATTTTGTGGAAACCTACGTATTTTTTTTCCAAGTGGTTGTTTATTCAGCACAACTTTATATTTTAATTTCAAATACGGGTAAACTGTGGTGCTGACTGCATTTTAAGATTGCTTTAATTCGCTTTATATTAGTTAATACGCGGTTAATGCAATAGATTTTGAATTACTATTGAGTTCTGAATTAAAAGGGTCTTCGATACAACTTTCAAACATTTTCGGTTTGTTAGGTAGGTACCAAAAATATTAATTTAGCTATCAACTTTTCCCCTCTTTCCTATTCCTAAATGTTAACCCTTTTCAAAACTTTAAGGATCTCACGGAGTATTTCACAAAAAAGGGACTTTTAAATTAATATTAGTATATGTAGAGATTCACTTGTCTTGGACCCCCGGCTTTCATTTCACAAAGCTCTTAGTTCCATGGCCCTCAAGTAAAAAAAACATGAATTTGAAGATACACTTTATTATAAAAATATTTGATAATATAGAAGAACCGATAACACACTTATTTGCCGAGACGAAAATACCGCCGAAACTCCCATGGAAACTAGGAAAATGAATCACAGAGTCCAAACTATATTATCATAGACTAAACAGACATAGAACGGAAACTTGTCCCATTAAAGAGGTCGGATATTTCCGGCCACCCCAACTTCGGCTCATTCTCACCCTATTATATGACACCTGTGGCTTTCAGCGTTCATATTTTACTGGCGTTATGCTCGTAATAATAAAATAATACGAATTGTTATATTTATCTCATTTCGGTTAGCCATATGACGATATACTATTATTTGTGCTTTCATTAATTGAAGTACTTAGAAGTTCATTTAATCACTTTTGTCAATGACGTTTGGTTGGAACAACCTCATTTCTGATTATCTATCAACCCGCGCCACCCTCTAATCACTTAAACATTATTTGTCACGTTACCTACAGAAAGATAGCACTATTTTAAACTATTTTGCTGTGTAGTGTCGGCATAGAATAACACTACCCCATTTCTTCCGGTGGGTGTACGTAAGAGGCAACTAACGGATTTGGAGCTTTTAAGGGATTTTTGGGCGATGTGGTTGGATACCCATCACCGAAAACCTTTAATTTTACCATCTTTTCCCCACTAAAATTTCCAAACGTGGCTGAGGAATTTGCAATTCCTTAGCTCTGGCTACCCGTTCTAGGGATTTATAGCCGTGAGCATATGTATGTATGTATGTATGTATTTTAAACTAACACTACACGAAATTTCTATACCAGAAAACGTTTCCAAAAACACAAAACGCGAAATTAATAACTCATAGTTGCCTTCTTTTAACTACACGCGCCAAACTCAAAAGCCTTTACAACGCAAGCCTACAGGCCCTGAGGAGGACTCTTTTGATCTTCATCCCTCAAAGAGGGGAAGGGGGTGGCTATTCTCATCTGTTCGTCGTCTGTGCAATTGTTTAATATTTTATGAGAGAAGCCTCCGTCATGTTTCACTCGTATTCTAGACGCGTTGAAAATTTTGCATTGTAAAGCCGAGCATGAATTGTTGAAAGGATAAAGAATAATTTAAACTATGTGTAAGGTAATTTGCGTGGCTGGTGGTCCTCTTTTTGCTTAAATGCAGCGGGTTTTAAGTAAATTTCTTATTTAAGTAAGGGTTTAAGTATATTTGCTGTGTAGTGTCGGCTTAGAATAACACTACCCCATTTCTTCCGGTGGGTGTACGTAAGAGGCGACTAACGGTATTGGGGCTTTTAAGGGATTTTTGGGCGTAAGGTTGAAGACCCATCACCAACAACCTTTATTTTGCCATCTTTTCCCCACTCATCTTTCCAAAAGTGGCTGAGGAACTTCTAGTTCCTTAGCTCTGGCTACCCCTTCTTTCTTGGGATTTATAGACGTGAGTATATGTATGTTATTATAAACGACTTCATACTTCGTACAATCGTAGTAACTTAGAGCTTGAATGATAAATTGAGAGAAGATAAGAGTACATACACAAAAATAATAAGAGTCTAGAAGAATATCATCATCTATTTCAACTTGAACGTCCTTCCTATATTAATTTTAAATAAATTAAGAAAATCTTAATTGAAGTATCACAAAAATATAGAAAATCAGAAAATTTTGCGTCATAAAACTCTTAACAAGAGAATTGCATTTGCAAAGGTTTTTTGCGCCCATTTTGAGATCATTACACCCTTTTAAGGTTTCAAGGGCAAACAAAGAGGGAAAGACTCTGTATTTATTTGTGAAATAAATATAATAACTTTTGGGGATAAGCCTCGAGGGTAATGAGATTTTTAACAACTCCTTATTTTGTTTACTGACTTATATCTCGACATTGCAAGCGGATTTGGGTACATTCAGTGACAGATTAAAAAACATAAACATCTGGATATCTACCTATTTATTTATAAACATGTATATATTTGCTTTGTTGGCGTTAGCTTAGAAAAGCACTGACCCTTTTCTTCCTGCGGGCAAGTAGGGTTTTCTATGCGTTTGTTGGGCGATGTGGCTTGACGCCCATCACCAAGGAGAAGAAATTTCCATTTCTGAAGGGTTAACTACCCCTTTTTGGGACTTATCATATACCTATGAATATGTATGTAAGTATGCATGTAAATTTAAGGATTTGCCCAGAGGTTACTATTCTGCAAGGATTTTACCTAAACTGTTTTCAGACCTTTAATTGCAAATAGATTACCGGAGTTTTGAGTAGCCGTGCAAAAGTTAAAAGAAGAGAAAATTGTGAAGTAAGAGATTGTTGCAAGTGGATTTCTAATAAAACTTCTAATAGAAGATATAATAATACAGACAAAGTCGAAAGAACTAAACCCAGACCTAAACAGTAATTGCGCGAATATACTGGTATGTTTATATACACACATACATACATATACTCACGGCTATAAATCCCTAAAACGGGTAGCCAGATCTAAGGAATTAAAAATTCCTCAGCCACTTTTGAAAAGTTGAGTGGGGAAAAGTTGTCAAAGTAAAGGTTGTTAAAAATAAAGTATCGTTGGTGATGGGTCTCCAACCGCATCGCCCAAAAATCCCTTAAAAGCCCCTATACCGTTAGTCGCCTCTTACGTACACCCACCGGAAGAAATGGGGTTGTGCTATTCTAAGCCGACACTACACAGCGTATATGCGGGCTATGTTTATATGGGTTAAAATAAAAACTAAAAACCAAGCCTCACGGGAAATCAACATTAAAAAGCTGTATAATTTAATTAATACCAGACGTCTCGGTCCCTCTGGACGGAGAACATGCGAGCATCGAATTTTATAATCATGTGTTTTTTGGGTGATTAATAGTAGGGGAGGCCTTAATGCTAAATTTGCAGTTGCTCGAGCGTCGTAGAAACCTATTGGATTTAATAATTTATGTTTCTAAATGAAAAAAAGTCTATTACAAGTTTTCATTTTAGTGGGGGGACAGAGCGTATAAACATTTTTAAAAATGTAAAAAAAATAATGTATAGAAATACTCAAGCGTGTCAGCCATTAACAGTATAAACGCGATTTATGATTCTGATCACCATTATACTCGTATATAAATCTGACGATTTATGCAAGGGATATCATCATTCTATCCATTTTAAATTAAATTTAACAACAATGATCAGACTTAACGCCTGCATAAACATTACGCCTAAACACACACGCCAAAGGCTATAAATGTATATATAAAAAAAGATTTGCCGTGTAGACTTAGAATGTACTTACAAGTGCCGTAAGAGGCGACTAAGGGTATGGAGCTTTTTAAGTCATTATTGGGTGATGCGGTTGGAGACCCATCACCAACGATACTTTATTTCTAGCATCTCCTCCCCTATCAACTTCCAAATATGGCTGAGGTTCTAGCTCTGAAGCTCTGGCTACCCCTTTTTGGGCTGTGAGTATATGTATACATAACATACATAAACGTTCGCACCGTTTATCGCCGAAGGGGTTGTCAGAGGTACCAATACTTCTGAACTCACATGGCAGCGTCATCTGGTGTCCAGAGAATGTACCAACGTTTTGCTTGGACAGTGTACTCACGTGATAGGGGGCAGGCCTATCGCCGTTTTGTACGAATACGCTATATATAATACGAGTATATGTATGTATATAAAAAGACTTACTCGGATCCTTAACTCCGGTGATGACCAGTTTGAACCCGTTGGCGTCGGTGCCCCAGTTGTCGGTGACGTATTTCAGCGTCACGAAGTTGCTGCGGGTGAACAGCGCACCCACTTGCTGCTTCGTGTTGCGGCATGACAGGTCCGCCTGTGGACAAATGTAGATGGATGAGTGATAGGTGTAAACATATACAAACATATTATACGACATGATCATATATTATAGCGACATGATAGCCCAGTGGGTAGAACACCCGCCCGAAAACAGAAGGGCGTGAGTTCCAATCCTGGGTCGGGCCTTCACCAATTTGTCTTTTCTAAAGTCATATGTGTGGTTAATTTATCATGGTTGTAACGGTGAGGGAAAACATCGTGAGGAAACCCACATGACTGAGTTGTGCTTAGTCATGTGACAGTGTATTCGTACAAAACGGCGAAAGGCCTACCCCCTATCACGTGAGTACACTGTCTAAGCAAAACGTGGGTACCTTCTCTGGACACTAGATGGCGCTACCATGTGAGTTTCAGAAGTATTGGTACCTCTGCCAACCCCTTCGGGGATAAACGGCGTGAAAGTTTATGTTATGAACGTTTATATTATACACAGATCAAATTAGCCCCAAACTAAATAACACTTGTATTATGGGATACTAACTCAACTATATATTTAATATTATCTAATACACATTTGACTGACATCTAAGAGTAAGATACAATAATTTATGCTTATAACATAAATGTTACTCTCAGCGGGGATCTAACCCGCAACCTCCGCGCCGAGAAACTAGTCACCTATCCACTCGGCCACGGCTGTCGTCATAAATTGAGTGGTTTTAGATTGAGGTGATATTTCCTGTCGTATTGCTATCTTTAAGCTTGAGCATAGTGGTAACTGAGACTTGTGTATGGATTGATAGTAAATAGCACCTATAAGAGACAGGGAAAACTACGCCTTAATTTTATATGTAAATTTTATAATACTCTGGTGTAACCAAACTATGCTTAAGGATGAAAAAGCCAGCATGATTAGCTGCTAACCCTCACTTGACCGACGAGATACGACTGTGGCCAAATCACCAATACAGAGTAGAATAAAAAGCGAAAAGCGAAACTCACAAGTTTAGTTTTTAGTTAGACTAGAAAGGCAGTGATCCTAATAAGCACCTTATAGCTGGAACATTACGCTGAATAATATTCATAGTAGATAGCGCGGACGTGAGGGCTGTCTGTACGTTTCAGGCTTCGGCGGGAATCTCGCATGACTCGGCGATCTATCATTTTAACCCTCCGACACTCTTGTGTTTAGTTTCCGAAACTTTGATATCTATATTTTAGTTTTCTTGGGAATATGTATTATACTCGCAGATTTTTAGATACACTCTGTGTAGTGCCGGCTTACCATTTATTCCCGCGGATGTACGTAAGAGATTTTTAAATGTTTGAGCGATGCGGTTGGAGATCCATCACCAATATCATTTAGTACACAATATTTTCCCCAGCTGTGTAGTGTCGGCTTAGAATAGCACTACCCCATTTCTCCCGGTGGGTGTACGTAAGAGGCGACTAACGGTATTGGGGCTTTTTAAGGGATTTTTGGGCGATGCGGTTGGAGACCCATCACCAACAACCTTTATTCTACCATCTTTTCCCCACTCAACTTCCAAAAGTGGCTGAGAAATTTCTAATTTCTCAGCTCTGACTACCCCTTTTAGGGATTTATAGCCGTGAGTATATGTATGTATGTATTTTCCCCACTCAACTTCCAAAAGTGGCTGAAGAATTTCTGATTCTGAAGCTCTGGCTACCCGTGTTAGAGATATATAGCCGTAAGTATAATTATGTATGTATTTTTATATGTATCGAAGGGCTCAAGCCTACCTTAACCATGTGGATTATAATATCATCAGCATCGCTCTACCATTTCAAAGCTCGGAAAAGTCTTACTTTTCAGAAATTTTAATATTTAATCATTCAGACTGCAGTGCTGACTTACCCATACGCACTTTATTCCTGACACTTCGTACTTCCGCCGTTTGAAAACGTTTTCTATCTGCAATAATAGTCTGTAATAACTTAAGCAAACTATGATAAATCACTACGTAATTTTATAGGATATATATCCTCCCCGGAAATCGAATCTATATCTCCATATATACCATATGTGATTATTAACAAAAGCAGTTAGAAGTGACAAAGTAATTTCCTTCAAGCCACACTAGCGTCGAAACGAGTCCACACAGAATTATAAGTTGGCAACTCACAACGGAAACTCGCTCGTACCGGCGGAGTGGAGAGTAACTTGACCGCGACTTGGTCAAACTTGCGAGTTACGACGCAACTTCGAAGAACAGGTATTAGGTGGAAGTTCGGTGGAATACTTTGTAATGATGGATGGTTGTGAGGGGAAATTATGGTGATAGAAATGTAAGATGGAGATATTTAATAGTCTGCAATAACTTTAGCGAACAGTGAGAAATCAGTACGTGTTTTAATGGATGTACAGTACTCCCAGGAAATCGAACCTTTTATCTAGATATAACATTTTCTCACATATATAACATTTATGACTATTAACAAATGCAGTTAGAAGTGACAAAGTAATTTCCTTCAAGCCACATCTAGCGCCGAAACATTCCACACAGAATTTTAACTTAGTGGGAACAGCAAAGATATGCTGGCCAGTACACCCTGCTGTGTACCAACTTATTATTTGTATTTATGCTTAGTTCGACAAACACTTACATACCGCGATGTAGAAATATGAGTGAAACGCTGCTATGTGCGAGTGAGTCCGCTATAGTGTGCGCTCTAACAGTACTCCCGCAAGAGTAACTTGACCGCGACTTGGTCAAACTTGCGAGTTACGACGCAACTTCGGAGGACAGGTATTAGGTGGAAGTTCGGTGGAATACTTTGTAATGATGGATGGTTCTGAGGGGAAATTATGGTGATAGAAATGGTAGATGGAGATTGTATGGCATGTTTCTTAGTTTCATTATATAGTTTTCTCAAACCTAATAGTTAAACTTTGGAGTAACTTGCAAATTAATATTATAATACTGTTTTCATTTAAAATAAAATCATATAAATCTTAAATTTTTAACTCCCTTAATGATGAATAAAATAGGTTTACTTTTGAAAAGTTTCTAGAAAAGTGAACCTAGATTACTAGTCGCATAGCCTCATCTATTATTAAAGAATACCAGACTTCTTTCAGAATCCTTCTTGCTGCAATACGACATAAATAAAAGAGGTCTTGATTAAAAAGTTTTCTTGCTCGAGGACTCGCTCTTTTTCTAATTTGGTGAGTTTAAACACAATTGTTAGCCTTGGCGCTATATTTAATGTCGGTCGTAATTTGTAAGGGTGCCGGCATGAATTTTCATTAGCACTTCCATTTAAAGCAATGGGCTTAAGATTTGTTGTTGTAAGTTTTTTTTTTACTTACACAAAACAGCTTTTAATAATTTTATATTACACCACATTTTGTTTCCAATCGTAGCATTAATGTGGCTAAGGTAGAAAAGATACTTTTTAACGTTGATGATATTGATTTTACTTGATGATATTCGGTAATGTTTCTGTCAATATCTATCACTTACTCGCGACCGGATAGTTTGGCTTATTTGAGTTTTTCTACTTATTTTTCATAAATGTTATATGTAAGGCTTTAGGAAAAGAATTTATACTTAAAAAACTGGTATTTGCGAACCTTCCCAACACACAATATATTTTGCGATTACCTTGAGATAGTTATTTTTCATCTTATCAAATAAATAAATTTTAAATTAAACTAATCGGAAACAAAACTTACTTTAGAGCTTATAAGAGAAAACACTAAGCCTTGAAAAATATGTTTTTGTAAGATCTATTACCACCCCTCCCTATAAAGCGAGCTTGAACGAAAAACGCTTATTAAAAGTACGGATACTTAAACGTTTCGTAGTCCCTTGTCCCTATCTCCAATAACTTAACAGATCTATTGATAATAAATACATACTTTCGTTGAGTTTCTAATGTTTTTCTTCTTTTAAATTATTTAGTAAATTTGTGTTCTAGAGGTTAGAACACAACGGAAGATATGGCCTTCTTTCAAGGTAATCTTTTAATAACAAATTAATACAAGCAGTATGCAAGAAAAACGTAGGGAACTACTGTTTGTATGAAAATTATGCTGAGCTATTTCATCTCAAATTAGGATTTTATTGAAAAATTATATATCCTAAATCTAAAAGAAACTTAAAAGATGAAATATCCAAGGAAATTAAATGTTAAGTACCAGCAACATTTTTATAGTGTAAATGCTAATTCCGTATTTTAATTAACAGGTCATAATTCCGAATGCTCGCTGTACAGAATGCAAATGGCGCCAACTTTCGGACGGTACAGCGAAACAAAGACACGGCAAACGAGGAACTAGAAGTTATAAGTTCGATCTCATTGTGATAGAAACTTTTTGGATCGTCTTGTTTGCTCTACGGTTAGACTGTCTGCTTTATTCTGTTTTAAGAACTAATTTTAATATTGTTTGTGGTATCACCCAGTATTTTACAGATTTAAGGTAAGTAAATTGTAGAGAAAACCCGAATACTAGAGTTTTTAATTGTACCATTCAACAGTGTTGTAACGTTTTTGCTACATTAACTAAATTATACAAATGTTCATTGTTATTTACTTATTTAGAACACTGCAACCCTTTCTCTGGGTGTATTAGTATTTCTATAGATGTTTTATTAGGCGACCAGGGCTCATTAGAATATTGTGTTATTCATGAGAATGATTGTTGCTTGGATGCCTTCCCATCACCTATCGTATACTTCTACGATATTATGTTTAATTCCGTGGTCCAGTGGTTTGGTGCCTGGCTTCTTGATCCAGCAATCGCAGATTTAATCACCGCTGGTATTTATATTGGCGTTAATCAATGGTATGGTAAAATTTGGTTGTTTTTTGGTCTTGGCTGTCATATATATGTAACATTTTGTATATTGTTAAATATATTGTTATTTTAGCAACTCATACCAGTCAATTTTATACTTTAATGGAGCCAACCAGATATCAATGCGTTTATATTTTATTTTATGCCAAACAAAATTGCCAAATTACTTTAAATCCGTGTACTGTGTCTCCAATACGACACTAGCTAGCCAAAACATATTCCATTTCACATAAAATTTGCTTGTATTCCCTCACAGCTTTCCGTTTTCAAATGAGATGAAATTCATCTTCCTTTGACGCAGGGCTTAAGGTAAAAATTAAAATAGACAGACAGACACAAAGAGAAATGAAATGTTGTTTATTCATTTGAAAAGCCAGTTAGCGAGTTGAACGCGAGTTGAGCATGGAACTATCACGGTTTGATGTGCATTCATTCGCGAATTCAATCGTCAACTTTACGTCTGTGCCTCATTTTAGATATTAGTGCTGTGTTGTGTGTTGTTAATTTTACTGAACAAATATATGTATACATTTTGGTAGACTAAATGAATTCATGCGAATATCCTTGTTAATTTCTTCAAGACGTGTGAATGTTATTATATGTCGACTTTTACTTTCGCCATTGCAGGTGACTTCAAGATTTTAATAAAGCTTGGATATCGGATAGAAAACGTTTTAACGGAGGCAGTGATCCTTAACTAAAAAATGGAGAAGTATGCATGAGAAGAATAATAAATGTCTGGGAAGCGGAAAAGCCTTCCCTTATTGGAGTCAATGGCATAATTTTAAGCAAGTTCTAATAATGGGAAGAATTTGCTTTGGTAAAAACTGCCCTATTGATTAACTCAATTGAAGTAATAGTATAAATAGTGTAATAACTTAGAAAAGCATGCAGCAACTCTATCTTTCATTATTGTCACTATATCATCACATTAATGTCGTAAGCATGAGTGATGAGCAGTGATTAAAAATACTCAAAAATTTGATATAACGCTACCCAAGCGAAGCTGGGTCATTTCTCTAAAACTCATATAAACAGATAATAAATAGATGGAGTTAACAGTCCACACCTAAAAGGAATTAGTGCAATAAATAAACGCAAAACGTAGAGTATAAATGAAAAGCCGGTCGAGCATTCCGCAATAATATTATTCAGAAATTCCAATAAATATAATGCCAATGTCGTGTTCCCACGTATGGGTAATAAATGGTATATCTAGGAACGTGGATGGAAAATATTAAACTTAATAGGTACAGGCAAGACTGGGTCGGTTTTAAAACGAATTGCTATATGTATAAAGCCATTTTTTGTCACAATCATTTTCTCGTCGTCATTCAAAATTAGATAACTGTTTTAAGGCAAAATAAAGTTTTTTGGACGTGCTCTCAGCACAGGAACAAAAAGAAACACTAACCCAATTAGCCTAGACCTCGTTTTTAAAACATAACATAAACGTTCAAGCCGAATATCCCCGAGGGAGTTGGCAGAGGTACTAATACTTCTGAACATCATGTGACTTTGTCACCTGGTGTTCAGAGTACCCACGTTTTGCATGGATGGAGTGTACTCACGTGATAGGGGGCAGGCCTACCGCCGTTTTGTACGAATACACTGTCACATGACTAAGTACAACTCAGCCATGTGGGTTTCCTCACGATGTTTTCCCTCACCGTTAACAACCATGATAAATAAACCACACTTATGTCTTTAGAAAAGACAAATTGGTGTAGGCCCGACCCGGGATTTGAACACTAGCACTAGATTTGCAAGCGACTAGTTTTTAAAACATACCGTTTTTATATTATAAATCGATTAAAGACATCAAACTAAACAACTTTGCCTATGGAATGCTTATCTAAAATATTGTAATTTTCAAATTAATTAATTCAAAAAAAGAGTGTCGCTGCCTAGATGAAACTGAGAAAGTATAGTGAGCCTCAGCTGAAAAAAAAAACATCTTGTGATTCGGCCAGATATTTTTTATTTATTTGAAAAGGTTAAAAATTCACCATACTTTCCCAGCTTGATTTAGGCAGTGACGCTTTTTAATTTTGAATTATTTTAAAAATTACAATATTTTAGATAAGCATTCCATAGGCAAAGTTGTTTAGTTTGATGTCTTTATTCGATTTAAAATATAAAAAAGGGTATATTTTAAAAACGAGGTCTAGGCCAATTTACGAGACTTTAAATACATAAGTATTAATATACAATATATGAATACACTATTGTCATCAGTTTGAGACTATTATATCGCTGCTTGGGACGAATGAAATTTTACATGACTGACCAAAATTTGCTGCAAAAAAAGTGCTGTGTAGTGTCGGCTTAGAATAGCACTACCCCATTTCTTCCGGTGGGTGTACGTAAGAGGCGACTAACGGTATTGGGGCTTTTAAGAGATTTTTGGGCGATGCGGTTGGAGACCCATCACCTTTATATTTTACCATCATTTCCCCACTCAACTTTCCAAAAGTGGCTGAGGAATTTTTAATTCCTTAGCTTTGGCTACCCCTTTTAGGGATTTATAGCCGTGAGTATATGTATGTATGTATGTATGACCAAAAACTTACTATCCATGTGGATATTCATACGTTATTTATTTAGCTACAATTAAGAAAATAATCTACAAAATACTTTTCTTAGCTATTAATAGCTAGTAAAATCCAAGTCAATCAAATATCCCCAAAGAAATTGTACATCAAAAGGCAAGTTTCAAATCGGAAGCCACCATTGATTGAAACTTATAGTGCCTTTGAAAGCAATGCCTAATTCGGTCCCAGTCGCGAGCCAATGACGACTTGAGATTCTACGACTAACTAAGAAATGTGGAGCAACATGATTAAAGTCTGGAAGAAAGCTAAAATTACCCATTGGATTTATAGGTTTATTTTGTAAGGGAATGTCAATTTGGATATTAGGTAAAAGCATCAATCAGAAGATGACATAATTATTTTTAATTAAAGCACATCAAGGAAATATATTACATTGCATTTATATTATCTATCCTTTGCTAAAATTCATGAAATTGAAAATTCCATAGTTTCATGTTTCATGCGTTTTTGCAAGCAAAATGATACTAACAACCAATATCTCTAAAAGTATATAGCTACTAACAGTATTTATTGTGCAAGCATTACTCGTATCTATATACAGCGTTTAAATTTGTCTTAAATTACTTTAAATCAAATCCAAAACCCGCACCACACACATTTCTCGGCAGTTCAGAATTTAGAGATATATAGTTCTAAAACTAGACATTTACAGTATTTATTGATACGGAAAAAAACTAACCAGAGCTTTAAATCTTGTTTTAAATTACCATAACATATACTTACGGCTATATTTCCCAAGGGGTAACCAGAGCTAAGGAATTATAAATTCCTCAGCCACTTTTGGATGTTGAGTGGGGAAAAGATGGTAAGAATAAAGGTTTTTGGTGATGGGTCTCCAACCGCATCGCCCAAAAATCCAATAAAAAGCACCAATACCCTTAGTCGCCTCTTACGACACCCGTGGGTAGAAAGAGGTAGCGACATTCTAAGCCGGCACTACACGGCAAATAAATAAATAAAAGCTTTAAATCTTGTTTTAAATTACTATAAATCAAGCTAACATCCGCGGCAGTCCACATTTCTCAGCAGTTCAGCGTGCAGAGCTATATAAGTTGGTTAGGCTGATCAAATTACGAGCCAGATCGCTGCTCGCAAGCGACGCGTTTCATCTACTCGGATGTCAATGGATCCTTGATTATTGGTAATGGATACTGCTTCAGGAGATATGAGAAAATCTAGATTTAAAAAAAGTTTAATATAAGTGCTGTGTAGTGTCGGCTTAGCACTACCTCATTTCTTCTGGTGAGTGTACGTAAGAGGCGACTAACGGTACTTATTGGGGCTTTTAAGGGATTTTTGGGCGATGAGGTTGGAGACCTATCACCAACAACCTTAATTTTATCATCTTTTCCCCACTTAACTTTCCAAAAGTGGCTGAGGAATTTCTAATTCCTTAGCTCTGGCTACCCCTTCTAGGGATTTATAGCCGTGAGTATATTTATGTACTAGTGGATCGTCCCAGCTTCGCACGGGTAGCGTTGTTTTTTTAAATATCTGAGGTTTCTTTCTTCAGTCACTGCTCAAGCATTATGAAATTCAGCGCAATGTTTTCAATTTATTAAATTTATAGCACTCCATAAACAGTGTAGTTTGGTGATTTTGAATGCGCTTTAATGAACGGTTCAGTTTTTCCGTTTAATAGCAAATTTTGGAATAAAATGCTATAAAGTATTTATAACAATCTAAAAAATAAATCATTACGTGTTGTAGGATGTAACTACTGGCGCCATCTAGTATTTTATAAGTAAATTAGTAACGATTCGGTTTTGGTCACGGGCGCGATGGCTTATTTTATGTATAATTTCGGTGTTTCTCTACCGATTTCTATAATTCTTTTTTTATTGAATAGGTAATAATGTTACCTTATTTAAATTAGGGATGAGTGAGATGTTTACAAACGTAAGAGTAAACAAATACAATCAGAATGTTCCGAACTGCTAAGCTATCAGGAATTACACGTGTTATTGTGAGTCAACTGTAAAAGATAGACATAAACTGTTGAGGATTTTTTTTAGATAATTTTATGAAGAATATTTTCGTGATACATGATTTCTATGTAAGCTTAACCATTAAGGCTGCACACGCGACGGAAGCTTAAAAAATGGAGTAACTTCTCCCGTTTTCCCAAAATTTCCCAAAATACCCCTTTACTACTCTGCTGGAAAGTATACAAAAACCTGCCCAGGAGTATGGAGAATAATTGTACCAAGTTTCGTTAAAATCCGTCGAGTGGTTTTTGTTTCCATAAGGAACATACAAACCGACAGACAGACAGACAGACAGACAGACAGACAGACAGACAGACAGACAAAAATTTTACTGATTGCATTTTTGGCATCAGTATCGATCCCTAATCACCACCTGATAGTTATTTTGAAAATATATTTTATGTACAGAATTTACCTCTCTACAGATTTATTATAAGTATAGATGTATTCTATTCTATTTTAGTTCTGGGATAACTTATCAGTGAAAAATGATTTTAGCTACTGTTTCATCTGTTTTTACTATCTCTCCCACGCAGGTAAGCCATTGAAGGGAATTTCACCATAATTATAATCTTCAGGAACTCATAGTAATAACTTCATGTTTTGTATATGCGTGATTAATCCAGCGCTGCGCGTGTATTTATCTTAGTTATTTAAATGTTATGCCCTTTTCATCCAAATTTTTTAACTTTTAGTGATAATATTGCCGATTTTACGTCTTTGTTATTTGAAAGCTATTATTTTTAGACACACTTGAAAGCAGAGTGAATGCAGTAGAAATGAGGTTCCTGAGAAAAGTTTGTAATGTGAGGTTATGTGATCGTGTGAGGAATGACGTGATTCGTGAAACGTGTGGTGTAAAAGACGATATTGTAAGAAAGATAGAAAAAGGAATGTTGAGATGGTTTGGGCATATAGAGAGGATGGATGACAGTAAATTGGTAAAAGATATCTATAGAGCCAGTGTGGAAGGTAATGTTAGTAGAGGACGACCTCGGAGGACACATTTGGATCAAAGAGAAAATCTACTCAAAAAGGCAGGTGTCTGTAGTACGAAGAATAAAAGAGCATATATGAAAAGATTGATGGATGTGAATGAAGCTAGAGAGGTTTGCCAGGATCGTACAAAGTGGCGATCGATAGTTTCTGCCTACCCCAATGGGAACTAACGGCGTGAGAATATGTATGTATGAATGTACTTTGAATAGCTAGCTCAATATAATATAATTCAACAGTAAAATATTTCCGTTCTGAAGTCAGAGCCCAGAATATCAATTGCAATAATAGTACATCATTTCCGAAGCGTCGAGTCAGCAAGGTCCGTTACGGGGCAGGATGATAATAAATTATGATATCGAAGTTACTCTTACTGAATTTTGATTTATGAACTAAGGCGGTTGAGTCGAGCTAAGTATTCTAGACAACGTTGATGGTGATGGAGTATATTCTATCTACGAAAACTAGTCCTAAACGATGATTACCTGTTTTCACTTTTCATATATTCATTGACAGTGTATTCGTACAAAACGGCGATAGGCCTGCCCCCTATCACGTGAGTACACTGTCCATGCAAAACGTGGGTACTCTGAACACCAGGTGACAAAGTCACGTGATGTTCAGAAGTATTAGTACCTCTGCCAACCCCTTCGGGGATATTCGGCGTGAACGTTTATGTTATGTTATGTTATATTCATCATTCAGCTCATACATGATATTTTATTCTTCTAATGTCAGACTCGAAAATTGGTTTTTTTCTATTTGATTTCATACTTATTTTATTACAAATTATTTAATTAATAGTATACATAAGATATTGTCAGCTGTTCACTATACAATTGCTCACTGATAGCCGACTTTTCTCCTCTCCAATTCTTATACGTCAAAGGCTATATCTATCTACGTGTGTCAACCCGAATTTCCCCAGGTTGAACTAAACCACCCTATATAGGATAGGTACGAGGGGCATGCCAAAAGAAGTTAGATACTCTTTTCTCATTTAATTGACACTGGCAAAGCTATACACCATCTTATAGGCTGGTTTTTATTGACATATCTGAATATAGAACACACTTCTTTGATTTATTTTTTATTTGAATGAGCATCATTTTTCCGAGAATCTTCACTTGCAAAAATGGAGCTCAGTCGACGTGATTTTCGCGCTATGAAAATCACGTCGATCATCAATCAAGGTTTAAAGCCTCAATAATGTTTTGAACTTTTGGCTTCTACTTTTGGTGAGTCTGCTTGTTTCCGAGCAACAGTATTCAATTGGTTTGCTGAATTTAAAAGAGGACGGGGATGTCTCGAAGATCAAGCGAAGACAGGACGGCCGCCAACCGCGGTCACGCAAGAAAACGTTCGTGCAGTCGAAATACTTATTCGCGAAAACCGACGAATTACATATGTAGAGCTAGAGCGAGAACTAGGAATTGGATGCAAACCAATGCAAACCATAATCCACGACCACCTTTCTCTCCGTAAACGTGTTCGAGATGGGTGCCGCACAAACTTACCGATGAGCAGAAAGACCGTCGGGTGGATCGGTGCCTATTCATGATAGATAAATTCAACGGAGGCGAGAAAAAAAACGTATATGATATACTGACTGGTGACGAAATATGGCTATATAAATTATGATCCCGAATCAAAGCGACAGTCGATTGTATGGTGCTTTGAAGACGACCCAACTCCAACGAAATGTCGCCGTGCACGAAGCAAACAGAAACAAATGGTCCCCTCGTTTTTCTGCAAAACGGGTCATAATGCTAATGTTGTGCTAGAGAATGAAAGATCGGTGAACTTCGAATGGAATGTGACAGTTTGTGCTCCAACAGTAATATCAGCTTGGTGTGACAAGCGACTGAAGTCAGGAATCCGGCACCTTCTCTGGCACCACGACAATGCGGTGCCGTACACGTCTGCCAGAACACTAGACTTTTTCAACTCGAAAAATGTGTCAATTCTCCCCCACCCGCCATATTCCTATGACCTAACGCCTTGTGATTTTTACTTGTTTCCAAAAATCAAAGAAAAACTAAAGGAGAAGAGGTTTGAAAGCAAAGAAGATGCGCTGGTTGTCTATAATTTCGAGATTTCTGAGGTAACTAAAGAAGAGTGGTCATAGGTATTTACCAATTGGATCAGACGCATGGAAAAGTTTATACGTGCTCAGGGTGAATACTTTGAAAAGATCAATACTTGTAATAAAGAATAAATTTTATAATTATTGAGTATCTAGTTTCTTTTGGCATGCCCCTCGTACTCGTAACTAGGCTTGCCCCTTGGTGGGGAGATATAGCACACAAGGTAAAGCTAAAAACTCTACGAAAAAAGTGCAACAAACCTTAGGCTGCGCCGTGTCATGCGCCCCATCGTACACGTACAGGTGGTCGTTGCAGTCCAGCTGCAGCAGGTCGAAGTGCAGCATAAACCGCTGCAGGATGCTGTGCGTCTGAAAGGTCACCGTGCAGTCCAGGTTGCGCTCGTTGCGGGACCAGAGCACGCCGCCGTCCAGCTTGCGGTACTGGCGCTGCAGGAAGTGGTCCTTGCAGAGGGAGTCCATGTAGTCTGGAGAAGAGAGATGGATAAGTGAATTTTGTTTTTATATTTGATTGTATTAGGAGTTCGGTTGTGATTTTGAACACTTTTGAGCTTATAAGCACAGCTGTTAATCCTAGAAAGGGGTAGTTGAAGTTTTAGATATTATAATTCTTCCATCGGTTTTGGTAGTTCAGAAACCAAACAACAATGAATGAGCCCCAAAACCCGAAGTTGCTTCTAATGAAACACCCGGTAGAAAAAAAGGGTTAGTGATATTCTATTCATACATACATATACTCACGGCTATATATCCCTAGAAGGGGTAACCAGAGCTAAGGAATCAGAAAGTCCTCAGCCACTTTTGGAAAGTTGAGTGGGGAAAAGATGATAAAATAAAGGTTGTTGGTGATGGTTCTCCAACCGCATCGCCCAAAAATCCCTTAAAAGCCCAAATACCGTTAGTCGCCTCTTACGTACACCCACCGGAAGAAATGGGGTAGTGCAATTCTAAGCCGACACTACACAACTAGTGTTATTCTACACTATAATACATTGTTTGCCGAATACACATAAATTTTTATTAATATCTTTACTGATATGTAGCCACAAGGTATATACCAAAACTCATTACAACAATCGAATACGAAACCGA
The DNA here is from genome assembly GCA_963576735.1 of Bedellia somnulentella. Lineage (NCBI taxonomy): Eukaryota > Metazoa > Arthropoda > Insecta > Lepidoptera > Bedelliidae > Bedellia > Bedellia somnulentella. The sequence continues at coordinate 20,115,136 of OY755175.1, forward strand.
AACACAATCATCAAAAATCTCCCAGAGAAATAGTTAAGCCATCGTTTCTCATATCTATTACTTTCGAATATCCATATCGACTATCTTATTCCTATGACAATAAAGTCGAAAATATTGACCCAAATATTGGGAGATAGGACAGTTATCTCCAGATAAGATTTCTATCGGGTTTTGTTGATCTGGAGTCAGTCGTGATCAGATTAAAGAATAGGTGGTTCTTTGGGAAACATGTAAGCATTTCTTTATTTACTTATCTTGAAAATATATCTTGTGTTTTGTGTTATTAAGAATGTAAAATAAAACAACAGGACAAATTATATCTATGATCATATAACAGCCACGGTTTAATTTATATAACACTCTACCATCTGTTTCATATCATTGTAATTCTAACAGCCACAAACCCCGTTTTGGAATTATTGGGCGTGAGTATATTATGTATGTATGTCACTCTTACAATAACCTAAATATTGCAAACAATAGAGCTAGAAATAAACTGCATTAATTACATACATTTGCTTCTTAGGAAGATAAAGGCTGAAAATACACAAGCGTATACTTGGTGCAATCTTGGTGCAAAAAATAATTTATATTACAATAAAAAATCAAATGACTTTGCTAAAAAATGAAGTGTAATTGTTTTATTTATATTTACCCGCTTAGAACCGTTAATTGGAATTATGGGATCGTCGACTGTAAAGGTCAATGGGCGAAATCTGACCCGGTCAATGAAAGTTTGTGTACAAAAACCAAACTTATTTTAAATTATTAAGTTACATCCCACATTTCGTAACCGGTATTTTTTATGAAAAGAAAGGCTGTTTTTAACTTATAATATAACATTGAAAAAATAGGAATTTTGAACCCAACAGAATAAGGTATACGTAGTATCGAAAGTTATTACTGCTCTTGCATACTCGGCCGTCGCACAATTGGTAGCTGCGCGCATATAGCCAGCGTGGTCTATTTTTTGTCACGGGCCAGACACCAGGAACAAACAGATGCACCTGCGGCATTTTCAGATCAGATAATTGTACCCATAGACATTGATTATGTAGAATAAAACTTAAAATAATGATTTTCTTTATTTGAAGTATTTGAAAAATGTATATTGTATATATATATATATATATATATATTATATACATACATATGCTCACGGCTATAAATCCCTAGAAGGGGTAGCCAGAGTTAAGGAATCAGAAATTCCTCAGCCACTTTTGGAAGTTGTGTGGGGAAAAGATGGTGAAATAAAGGTTGTTGGTGATGGGTCTCCAACCGCATCGCCCAAAAATCCCTCAAAAGCCCCAAAACAGTTAGTCGCCTCTTACGTACACCCACCGGAAGAAATGGGGTAGTGCTATTCTAAGCCGACACTACACAGCTATGTATATTGTATATTATATGTGTATTATATTATATGTATATAGTTAATCTGTCATAAAGTGAATTGTATTGTTCTTAGAAGCTAATTACAAAAATACTTTTTCTAAATATTGTCTATTTTTTTTTTGTATCCTGACAGAAGCCACAGTGATGCGCCCTATATTCCCATAAACTGGGGGCACTTAGCTATCAATTTCACCCTATTTTGTTCTTGTACGCCATGGGTATACATTTCATACTATGGTGCCCAATGACCTTTGTTTATATTGGTAATAGGAAATGAAGAGTTCTTTATTTTAAATCTCAAACTTTGTCTTAAGTCGCTCATCCTAAAATAACATCTATTAATTGTTTTCAGGCATTATCCAACGCTACTTCTGTTCACAACCATCAGTTTAATCGCCGCTGCACCATTCTCCACCAGGAATCTCGATACCCTTATCACAGGAGTGACCACTGGCCTGGAGCTGCCCGTGGAACTCCTCACCAACACTGGAGTCGGGTCGGGAGCCATGCAACTGGTCATCAACATATATACTGACAGTAATGGCAATATAGAAGTGTTTACTAATTGAAGAATATGAGAACAGAAAGAGTTGCGGATTGGAAAGACATGTTAATGTTGTAGGAGGTTGGTCCTTTGGTGTGGAATAGATTTTTAATCAAGATTTAAGAGTGTATTTGCTATACTTGATGAGACATCAGAATGAAATAAACTGAATTAAATTAACTTATAATAAAGAAACGGAAGATAATAGATATCAAAAAGTAAAATATCGGTTCGCGTTGAGATAAAGGAAGATGGGTATACAGAAAACTCGATTAAATGATACGCCTAAATTGCCGCACCATCTCGGAATAAAATAGGACTCAGAAATAACATTAAACTGGGTAACTTGCCTGCACAGAGTGAGTGTGGAGGCATATTATTTGAAACAAGATTTGAAATCAGACCACATTTTACCCTGGCATAGTGTTCTAGCGGGATTTGTAACCAAACAAATGACGCCTTAGGCTCTGCCAGAAAACATAAATATAAACTTACATTAAAGTTTATATCGCTGTAAATTTTAAATGTTGCTTAGATATTTAGGCTATTGTTTGTTAATTCAACGATTTTGTTATATTTTTGTATGCTTACATTTAAGTACTAATACGAATTAAACATATGTTATTACATACATACATACATACATATTCTCACGCCGTTAGTTCCCATTGGGGTAGGCAGAGACTATCGATCGCCACTTTGTATTATAATTATTATATATATGTTATTATTTAAGAATTAATATATTTTTTAAGTTGTCCTATAAAAAATGGATATTACTCGTCTTAAATTATTGATGATGATTATTGTCATTATATTTTTTGTTATTATTACGAACACTCGTTACTACAACTACATTAAATAAAATGTTAAGTAAATATGTATTCGTTTTTTTAATATAAATTAATATGTATAATTAAATGGTTGTGTATTTTTGTTATTCCTTAGACCAAATAGATGTAATACGTCAACGCAATTAATGAAATTGAAATTAATTTAACATTTTTAGAATAATTTAGTCCAGATTTCTAAGTGCTTTATAAGATCGTTATCATAATACTACAATCTAACAACCCCTCTATGTAAAACTCATGTCACCGTACATGTATGTACCCGCATGCCATTTAACAATATGATTGAAATAAAATTTAATTAAACTAGGTATAATTCTTGGGAACAAAAACTGGTAGTTGGCGCGGTTGCGGCTGCGGGTCCGCGCTTGGACCGCCGCCAGGAAATATCGTCATCACATATTAATTTATGCCAAAGTTAAATAGACAAAAAATTGGCAAAACTTTGTCTTGCATTGCTTTTTATTGGGGAGGTAGCAGTAGATAGCACCTTTTTGCTGTACAGCGTAAATGTTAGCTTGTAGCTATTAACCTCTACTAAGTCTCACTATGTTTCTGCCGAGGGGTTCCAGTCAAGCCTACCCCGCAAAGGGTGATTCTTATCTGTACTCAAGGCTATGTATCACAATCTTTACGCCTTTTAAATTTCTAAAGAAGCTATGGTAAGGTAAAATACAGATTTTAGGTTACTAAGATGCTGAGTACAGGAAAGTCCAAAACCTACCTATCTGACTACTTATATTCACGGATATAATACCATAAAAAATAGCCTGATATTAATAACCCAGAATCAGAACAAAGAAAAAAAATTGCGATCAATAGTCTCTGCCTACCCCAACGAAATCTTAAGGTGTCAAAAAGATGAATATAATAATACTATATGCCCCATACAAAGACGTTAAGACAAAGCCTATTGCTAGAGCTGTACGGGCGTTATCGCAAAGCGACCCCGCTCAGCACTAGATTAGATCAGACATTATCAGATGGGAAATCATTTTTTAAATAGGATCTTATTTATGCTTTCTTTTTATTTTTTGCTTTAACGTTACAAAATGTCTAAAAGGTATTGATTCCGAAGATCAGCTATGTACCCTTTATACATACATATACATACATACATATTTTCACGGCCTCAATCCCTAAAAGGGGTAGCCAAAGCTGAGAAATTGGAAATTCCTCAGCCACTTTTGGAAGTTGAGTGGGGAAAAGATGGTAGAATAAAGGTTGTTGGTGATGGGTCTCCAACCGCATCGCCCAAAAATCCCTTAAAAAGCCCCAAGTCCGTTAGTCGCCTCTTACGTACACCCACCGGAAGAAACGGAGTAGTGCTATTCTAAGCCGACACTACACAGCTACATATAGTCACAGCCATAAGTCCCAAAAAGGGGTAGCCAGAGCTTTAGAGCTAGAAACTCCTCGACCACATTTGGAAGATGATAGGGGACAAGATGGTAGAAATAAAATATCGTTGGAGATACTTGTAGGTCTCAGACCGCATCACCCAAAAAGCACTTCAAAACCCCATATCCTTAGTCGCCTTTTACAACACTCGTGGGTAGAAAGGGTAGTGACATTCGAAGCCGACCCCACACAGCTATATTGAAAAATATATAGTTGAGACAGCTCTTGTGGCGACCGCTAGACGGCGAACTCACTCGCATACTAGCAGCGTCATAAAAAATCGTACATCGCGGTATCGAAATGTTTCTCTAGCTAAACATAAATACAAATTCTAAGTTGGTACACAGTAGGGTTTACTGGCCAGTATATCTTTGCTGTTCCTACAGCTCTCGAGAAAAGCGATCCATTTCCACTGGTATTTTGAAATATGCATATTTGAAAACTCAATATAATCGCCCGGTTATTGATCACTGTTAAAATATTCAGTTGGAATTCTTCGTGAAGTGCAGGCATTCTGATCATGACTTGGCAGTTACTTTGATAAATACCGACTCGAGTTTTTACAGAAATGGAGACTCGTTTATTTTATGTTCTTAGAAATTTGCGCTTCGTCTGCGAGCAATTTTACTTTACTTTGAAATCTTTATTAGTTTCCAAAGAGTTCTGAAATGGACGATGCAGTAATTTCTTGTCTTGACGGTTGAAGACTATTGATCTATCTCATATGATTTACTTTCGTCATTATACGTTTGTTAGTATGTATGATTGTTTTTTATTACACATTTAAACTTAAACATTGGAGTGGTGGTGCAATCAAAATAACTTACAGTTGAACCCCGAAAAATGTTTCTATATAAATTTTTCTCGGAAAAAACATCGCCAAAATGCCACTTACACGATAGGCGAACAGGTTCTACCATCAAGAGAATGTGTAAGGGATTTGGGTGTAATGGTCGATAATAAGCTAAACTTCCGGGAGCATCTTAATTACATTATCCAGAAGACTTCGCGTTTGGCTGGCTTCATAAATAGGCAAACTAAGGTACTGCAAAATTCACAAGTCACCATATTAATTTATAAGGCCTTGGTTCGGAGTATCTTGGAGTTTAACAGTGTGGTATGGAACCCAGGGTACTCAGTTCACTAACTATTAGAATCATTAAATTTTTCAATTCCACGATCCTGTAGTAGGCTTCAAAACAATAAAACCTTTCGTCTCCCGTCAGTAAGAACCAATCTAGGAACTCACTCCCCTATTTATCGCATGTGTTCGTCAAAAAACTCAGTTCGATCTCTTTTAGATATATTTAATGATAGCTTGGCAGCCGTGAAACACTCATTATCAATTTATTATAGAGCTCCATAATTATTATTTACTTTTAAGTTGTCTTTTTTATCTTTTTTTTCATGCCTTGTTGTCTGATTTTTATTTAAATTATTTAAGTGTTTTTTAGTGTTTAATTTTTAATGTATTTTTTTTTGTTCTTGTGTTTACAATCATAGGTCTAAGATAAAATATTTATTTAAATATTAACGAGCATACAGTATCTACATCAAGTAGAGTGCAAAAGAAAAACATGTCGTCAATATTGTTGTATTGTTATTTTCCTAATTTTGTACTTGGTTTTGTAGATCAATAAAAAAAAACTAATCAACATGTAAATAATGCAAATTCATATAAGTACCTCTAAATTGGTGTAAAAGATGATATTGTAAGAAAGATAGAAAAAGGAATGTTGAGATGGTTTGGGCACATAGAGAGGATGGATGTCAGTAAATTGGTGAAAGAGATCTATAGAGCTAGTGTGGATGGTTATGTTAGTAGAGGACCACCTCGGAGGACAAAGGCAGGTGTCCGCAGTATGAAGAATAAAAGAGCATGTATGAAAAGATTGATGGATGTAAATGAAGCCAGAGAGGTTTGCCAGGATCGTACAAAGTGGCGATCGATAGTCTCTGCCTACCCCAATGGGAACTAACGACGTGAGAATAAGTATGTATGTATGTATGTACCTCAAAGGAATAACGCCTCATTTTTTTTCCCTCCATCGTAAAACTCAATTATTTAGTATATTATAAATAAAAAGTAGGACAACTTACATAACATAAACGTTCACGCCGTTTATCCCCGAAGGGGTTGGCAGAGGTACCAATACTCCTGAACTCACATGGCAAGCGCCATCTAGTTTCCAGAGAAGGTTCCCACGTTTTGCTTAGACAGTGTACTCACGTGATAGGGGGCAGGCCTATCGCCGTTTTGTACGAATACACTGTCACATGACTAACACAGGATTGGAACTCACGCCCTTCTGTTTTTCGGGCGGGTGTTCTACCCACTGGACTATCATGTCGCATGCAGGACAAATTCATATTGCTAAAAGTAATCCATAGCAAAGTCAAACTTTGACGCAAGTAGCCATTGCGAGGCCTATTATTTATCGAACGAACGTTATTTTATCGTGACTCTGTCAGTTAGAATAAGATAAAAGTATAGGATACTATGTAAGTGCGAAAGAGATGGCTATTTTATACCACGCGATATCTAGTTAAAAGGTCACTCTTGGACTCAGCCAGTAACAAATGAGTATGATATTAAAACAATAACTCTTCAGTTGAAGTGTAAGATTTCTCATTTGTAGAAATATCCGAGATACAGAAAGTAATTACATTTCACATCTTCCTTGAATTTTCTCGAAGTTTTCAAATTAATTTGTTGTTCAATACGTGAGATACCAAAGTTTAATGATGTGTTCATTACATTGGACATCTCATCTGACTTTACGAAATGGTATTAATTAGCCATTATTTTAAAACAATGGAAATAACTGTTCTTCGGGTTTGACTTTTGGGGAGCATTATAAACATAAAGTAACTTAATTGTTGGAGTTTCAGACAATTTATACATACATACATATATTCACGGCTATAAACCCCTTAACTGGGTAGCCAGAGCTTTGGAATGATAAATTCTTCAGCCACTTTTGGAAGTTGATTGGGGAAAAGATGATAATAATAAACGATTTTGGTGACGGGTCTCCAACCAAATCGCCCAAAAATGACTTAAAAATCCCCTTTATCCTTTGTCGCCTCTTACGATCACCCACGGGTAAAAATGGGGTAGTGTTATTCTAAGCCGACACTACACGGTTTATACAATACAATTTATAGTTGTGCAATTTTCTTCATATTCTGACCAAATGTATTATTGTTTGGTTGGGTCATGTGGAAGGTAATATTAGTCAAGGATGACCACGGATACACTTGGACTTGAAAGTGTGCTCAAAACGGCAGGCGTCCGAAGTATGAAGAAGTTAAGTAATAAAATCTAACAGTTCATCTCCTTTCTGGCATGTATAAAAAAGGAAATGGATGACCTAAAAAGAAAAGTCGCTGATAAGCAGTCGACAAACACTTGAAGAAAATACACTCTTTATATCTCCGACTTTTGTGGGAATCTAACGACAAGAGGGATTTGGCAAAGCTCGATATTACTGAATTCAAAAAACTGTTGAATACTACAAATCTCTTAATCCTGCATAATACATTTTACCAACACGTCCTCATTTTCAAATAATTGAGTTTTACCTTCTACCACGCCTTTAATAGCAAAGGGTAGACAGATATAATTAATTTCTTTTTCACTTCTGATGTACATTAACCTAATAAATTGAAACAAATATGGAACCAGGAATAGAACGAGCATTCATTAGAAAATTGCTTGTACAATTTGTATTAGGATATGAGATGTTAATAATGATGTAAATCTAAGAATGTAGATCCATTTCGTAAAATACTTAATACAAAACTTTGTTTTATACCGTACACTACTCACCCTATACATTCAATATATACCATTGTGTAGTTAATTTATTATATAATATATTTTATAGTATACTGTCCAAACAAAACGTGGGACTCTGGAAATCATACATACATATACTCACGGCTTTAAATCCCTTAAAGGGGTAGCCAGAGCTGGGGAATTAGAAATTCCTCAGCCACTTTTGGAAGTTGCGTGCGGAAAAGGTTGTGAAATAAAGGTTGTTGGTGATGGGTCTCCAACCGCATCGCCCAAAAATCCCTTAAAAGCCCCAATACCGTTAGTCGCCTCTTACGTACACCCACCGGAAGAAATGGGGTAGTGCTATTCGAAGCCGACACTAAACAGTTTTAATCAGGTGACAACGATTGCACGTGATGTTGAAAAGTATTAGTACCTCTACCAACCCCTTCTAGCATATTGGGCGTGAACGTTTGAGTTTGATTACTCGATGTATACACCAAACTGCGCCCTGGATAATTAGTGGAGCGCCCGGGGGTTTTGACCTCGGATCTCATAGGATTGAATGAATTTCCATGTAACCAACAGGATTTTGTTTTGTATGCTCTAAATCGTAACCTCTACCAATATTATATTGTGCAATTAATTTTTTCATTGTTTAAACGAAAAAATATGAAAATATATTATATTAGAGCATAACATTTAATTGGAAATAATTTTTTTTTAGTTCTACGTGGAATTTTATTTAAATAGATAAAGACAAACCTCTTCCCAACATTCCATTTTTATTCTGGTATTGCAAGTGATCAAACTATTGAGCAGACTTTAATGAAAGGAATGAGCGTCGAAGGGGGTCCTTTTAAACGAGGTGCCACTGAAAGTGTAGTTTATAAATGGATCAGAGAAGTTATTTATAGTAAAGATATTATTGAAGGCATAGAAATAGTTATAGTTATTTTGTGACATATCTTTCAATAAAAGTCATCAGCACAGTGATTCTACAGATGCTAGAATAGAAAGGGATGGTATCGATGTAAAAAGATTGGTAGACTTTTTCAAAGAACACAGTCCTTTTCCTGATACAGATGCAATTATGTCAATTGCCACTGGAATTACCGGTGATAAAAGTATAAATTGTTACAATGCTTTTGAAGAAGGTTTGAAAGTCATGAAGAAAACCGAAGGGAAAAATGTACGCGAATAGAAGTTATTAAGGAAAGATAAAATAAATTCTCTATTGGCTAAAAATAATAAAATTCAAATTCATAACAATATTATTCCTGTTGATCCATTGTTGCTGTTTCAACGTATTTGTGTGTTGAAAAAAACAGATGACGAACTATGAACTGAATTATGAACTGGCACCATATCCACTTGCTCTGTTTGAAGATGGCCAACTGCGAAAGACAAAAAAATCAGCTTTCTACGAACTATTCCCAGAAATTCAGATTAATTTGAAAAGCTTAGAAAATGTTCATTATGTTATTGATGGAGGCATGTCGTTATATCGTTGCAAATGGCAATTAAATGAAACATTCAAAATGATATGCGAACATTACGTAAGATATTTGAAGAATAATCATAATAACGCATACGTGGTATTTGATGGATATAAGAAGGACGGTATTAAATCTACTGAAAGGAATCGTCGCGCACTAAAAAATATAAGTACAGATATTGAATTTGATGCAAATATGCCGATATAAATATATAGCTCATAAGTCATATAACAACAAATATATATAAACAAATAGTTCACGTTATATTTTTTTTAACATTTCATTATCTATAATTTATTTATTTTTTCAGTAGCTTCCACTTCTGTTACAAAAAAATAATTTCTACAACGTTACCTTCATTATAGCACATAAGTTATTGCAATCATAAATTTTTGTTATTTAAAAATCAAATACACAACTTTTAAATAGGTAGAGATTATTATTTATGTTATTCATAACACATTTTCGCAAAGATAATTAAATTTCATCTAGTCCCTGAGACATCCGAGGTTTTAATGGTTTTAACGCTCCAGACGCTCCACTAATTTTTTTTTTTTTTTTTTTGTTATTTTGTTTCTTTCCAACATGCGATCAGTCGTTGGACTATAAGCAGTTCTTTTGAACGGTATCGTGGCTTTCAGGACTGGCCTCTCCATTGATAGACTGTCCTTCATTGATATTATATTTTATTTAACTTTGACTATATATTATCCCAGATGTGGCTTCGTTTCAGGCGTCGCGTCATTTCTGGCTGTGTTAGTGACCGCGCCAATTCATTTTCATGATTTGTAATCCTGTCTCTGTAGGCTTTTGTAAGGTGCTTGACTTCCTCTTTCACGGTAGGAATTTCTAAGTATGTATGTATTTCCTCAGTTTTTGTAAACCAGGGAGCTCTTGCTATGGTCCTCAGTGCGTTGTTTTGGAATCTTTGCAGTATTTCAACATTGCTGTTTTTTGCCGTACCCCACAACTGTATACCATATGTCCAAACAGGTTTTAGTATGGATTTATAAATAAGCAATTTATTGTTAAGTGACAGTCTTGACTGCGGGCCGAGCAGCCATTGTAAAGATCTAAAACGGTAGTTCAACTCATCACGTTTTTTCTGGATGTGTGTTTTCCAGGTTTGCCTCCGGTCAAGGTGAAAACCTAGGTACTTTACAGAATCTGTGTGTGGTAAGTGCTCATTTCCAAATTTGACCCCCGGACAATCTTTCCTTCTTAGGGTGAAAGTGATATGATTGGATTTAGCGGCACTAGCCTTGATCTTCCAACTCTTCATCCAATCATGTATCTTGTTAAGATGTGTTTGCAAAGTCGCTGAAGCTTGCTCTGGGCTATCACTTGAAGCTAGTACAGCAGTATCATCTGCAAACGTTGCAGTCATCACTGTTTCTGACACAGGAACATCACTGGTGTAAATAATATACAATGTCGGCCCTAGGACTGATCCTTGTGGTACCCCCGCTTGTATTTCATACATATCGGAAACAGAATCGTTTATTTTAACATAAAATGACCTGTGTTCAATGTATGATTTCAGTAGCAGAAACATATTATGAGGTAGGGTCTTCTTGATTTTAAATAGTAGGCCATTATGCCAAACTTTATCAAACGCCTGTTGCACATCCAGAAATACGCCACAGCAATAAAGCTGTTTTTCCAGTGCGTTTCTCACTTCTTCACAAACTCTGTGTACTTGTTCCACTGTTGAATGATTGCTTCTGAATCCGAATTGATGTTCTGGGATTAGTTTCTTATCTGCCATACAAGTTTTTAACCGCACAGAGAGTACCTTCTCGAAGACTTTTGAGAGGACTGGTAGCAGACTGATTGGTCGGTAGGAAGACGTAAGATGTGGGGGTTTTCCTGCCTTGAGTACCATTGTTATTTGGGACACTTTCCAGATGTTCGGAAAATACCCAGTTCTCAATATGCTGTTGAAAATAATAGTTATGAGAGTTATGACTTTCTTTGGCAGTTCTCTTAATACTTCAGCGGTTATAAGGTCAAAACCAGGCGCCTTCTTTAATTGTAGGTTCTGGATCGTCCTACGTACTTCAGAAGGGGTACAGGCTGTCAAAGGTGGACTGAGTTGTAGATGCCGTGTAGTGCTGGCTTAGAATGTCGCTACCCCTTTCTACCCACGGGTGTCGTAAGAGGCGACTAAGGGTATTGGGGCTTTTTATTGAATTTTTGGGCGATGCGGTTGGAGACCCATCACCAAAAACCTTTATTATACAAACTTTTCCCCCCTCAACTTCCAAAAGTGGCTGAGGAATTTATAATGCCTTAGCTCTGGCTACCCCTTTTAGGGAATTATAGCCGTGAGTATATGTATGTATGTATGTATGAGTTGTAGATCACTTTCCAAATAGTCGCTGACTTCTTCATCTACAGTGTCTGATCCGAGGTCTTCATTAGGTTTAAACACATTTTTCAGAAACGCCGCGTAAGCTTCAGCTCTCTCTGAGTCTGTCCTAGCCCAATTTCCGTCTTTGGTTTTTAGTGGGTACTGAGCAAGTTGGGGCTTTAGTGTGGATTTAACAGTTTTCCATAAAGAATATTCATTATCGCACATTGGGTTTAAACACTCTAATTTTTGTTGGAGGGTATCGTTCTCTATTTCGACTAGGAAGTCCCTTAACTCAGCTGCAGCTTTGTTAAAAGCCTTCTTGTGATGTGGATGTCTGCTGGTGTGCCATTGCCTTCGGAGTCGTCTTTTTTCCAATACCTTTTTTCTCACTTCTTGAGGTATGTTGTACCGACTGTCATTTTTTATGTGTCTCTCTCTGGTGGCTGGAGTGTTTAGCCAAGCTGACTTTTGTATGATGTGCGTCAGATAGTTAGCTGCAGTTTCAATATCCTCTTCGGTTTTTAGGGAGATGTTGAGGTTGGTATGATCTTCTAGATATTTACGATATGAATCCCAATCTGTTTTGTAATTGCATAAGTGTGGACATTTTGCTTTCTCTATAACAGATGTGCTTATAGTAGCAATTACTGGTGTATGATCCGAAGAGCTATCATAGCATCCTTCAACTTTAAGGTAGTAGGTTGAGATACCTTTATATACAAAGAAGTCTAAAAGGTCCGGCAGTTTATTAGGGTCAGTAGGCCAATAAGTAGATTGGCAGGTTGTTAGAACACTTAATTTGTTTCGGTCCAAACTTTCTTTCAGGTTTTTTCCCCTAGTCAGTGTAAGTCTTGAGCCCCAGTAAGTGTTTTTTGCATTCCAGTCTCCGCCTACAATATATCTGTTTCCCAGCGACTGAAAGAACTGGTCAAAGTCTGTGTTCGAGAGGTCAGGTTGTCGATTTTTCTTTGGTGGGCAATATATAGATGACACTGTAAGCTGCCCCCATTGATCTTCAATTGCAATGGATGTAGCTTGGATTTGAGTTGTGCGATATTCAGGCAGTAATTGATGCTTAATATTGTTCCTTACTATAACAGCAGTGCCTGCGTGCCCCGTGTTATCTGGATGGGTTGTAAGGTAAGTATGGTAACCACATATATCAGTTCGAGAGTTTTCTGTTAGGCGGGATTCAGATATTAATAATACATCCAAATGGTGCATTTTCATCAAAACATCAACTTCTTGCTGTCTGTTTGATAAACCATTTGCGTTCCAAGTTGCTATTATTAGAGGTGCCATTAATGGATCAGTTTTGTAACTAGCGTGGTCAGAAGACTCATCAAGGAGCCCATCTGGTCTAGTAGTTTGTCTAGCTTTTCAGCTTGTTTGGAAAGAATTTCTTCTAAATTTATTGGGGTATTTTGTTTATCTTTATTGGCTGCTATTGATGCGTAGGTTTGGTGTGGTTTCTCATTCTTACTCGGAGCTGGAATGTTGTAGGTACTAGCTGGTATTTTTGGAGCCTGAGTATCATATGGTTTATTGGTATTTTTTTGATGTGGATGCACTGTAGTTTTACGCTGTTGTATTTGCTGGAATACTTTACAGCCCTTGTAGTTAGCCGGGTGGTCTTGAAGGCAGAGGGCGCATGTAGCTGGTGTGTTTCTATCTTTTTTTGGGCAGTCTGTAGTATTATGATTTTCTGCACACTTGACACATCGATAGGGACGCATACAGTTGTTTCTTGTATGTCCATATTGTTGACATCGCTTGCATTGTGGTATAACTTTTTTATGAATTGGGTCTTCTATGGTAATGCTGGTATGGTAGATAAACTTTAGCTTCTTTACATCACTATTGTTAGGACTTGGTTCAAGGTTTACAAACCATGTAAATAATGGAGTTTTATTTAAACCAGATTTAGCATTGATAATTTCACCTTTTACTTTATTACCAATGCTCTCGATAGCTTCTTTAATGGATTCAATTGGTGTAGATGGATGGAGGTTTTTGATCACAATTCGATAAGGTCTTTGATCTTTTTGTGTGAATGTGTGACCTATAAGTCCCTTTTCCCTAACTAGGTCAAGGAGCTTCTTGTAAGAATCAATGTCACTGCACGTGATGCGTAACTGATTTTTAGTGACGATTTTGTAGCTGTATTGTGTTCTTTGCAGTACTCCATCAATGAGGTCATTGAGCTTAGTGATGTTTTGAATACCATAAAGTATGATTGGAGGGGGCTTCTTCACGGTAGGTTTAGTGTTGGTGTTTTTAATAGGAATATCATCTACTTTTAGTGGTGAGTATCGATTCTCTAGCTGCAATTCTGGAGACGGAGTTTGGTTGAGCTTCTTCCGCTTATATCTGTTGCGGAGGATGGGAATGGTTTGCCAATCATTTTCATTGATTGATGTTTGTTTCTCTGGATCAAGATTGACTTTGGTATACAGATCTAACTGAGGGGGTTCATTTCCAGATGATGGTTTAAAAACTGGCATATACTTTTCTGGTGTTGATATTTTTGCACTGGTATCACTTTCCTTACTGGCGTGGGAAACTTCCACCAGTAGGGTCTTTTTCCGTGGGGAATGCTGCATCATTATGGTGTGGCAACACAATGAAAGCACCTAATTGTTACTGATATATCCACAGAATAGTTGAGATATTGTTCTGAGGATAGACATTGTATAAAAATAAATTAAGGGTAGTTGATAAAACAGTTCAAATATTTTTGTGACTAAGATGTCAGTTGTGAGTTTGTGAGCACTAATTTGGTTAAATCCTAAAGTTTCATGTGAAGATAACACTATCACACAGTTTTCAGACACTAATTAACACATTAGCACTGTTTTTTTTTCACAAATATCACTATTTGAACACAATTTCAAATAAAAGTTGGAGAGCAGGTTTGCTTATTATGACAGTAAATTAACTGCGGAAAATCTATTCAAAAGCTTCCGACTCCAAAATGACATCCCGCTCTCTCCTAAAATAAATTCCAAGGAAAACTATGTTAGCAAGAATATAATTTAGATTGTAAATAAACTGACCCTAATATGTGTCACTGACTGGCCATTACCAACGAAACCTCACATTGAAACATGACGACGCCGAAAATAGGTCACTTTTGGCTGCGTTATGGTGACAGTGACAGAGTAATGGTTGCTTGGTTTGCTTGCATAGCTAGTACGAGGGACATACATACATACATACATATTCTCACGCCGTTAGTTCCCATTGGGGTAGGCAGAGACTATCGATCGCCACTTTGTACGATCCTGGCAAACCTCTCTAGCTGATGTGTGAATGATCACATCCATCAATCTTTTCATACATTATCTTTTATTCTTCATACTTCGGACACCTGCCTTTTTGAGCACATTTTCTATTTGATCTAAATGTGTCCTCCGAGGTCGTCCTCTACTAACATTACCTTCCACATTGGCTCTATAGATCTCTTTACGAGGGACCTTTCACTAGACATCATTTCAGCAGCCATCTCTTTCGCACTTACTTAGTATCGTATACTGTCATCTCATTCTAACCGACATCGTGACTATAAAATAGCGCTCGTGCTAGGCCTCTAACTGTTTAATTTCTTAGTGATTTATTAAATCGTGCTGGTATATGAAGGGGGTAGGTAGTTTAAGTACAATAGTATTTTCACTTAATTCGTCAGACAAATAAAGTAGAAAAATAAGCCGTGTAGTGTCGGCTTAGAATAACACTACCCCATTTCTATCCGTGGGTGATTGTAAGAGGCGACTAAGGGTATAGGGGCTTTTTAAGTGATTTTTGGGCGATGTGGTTGGAGACCCGTCACCAAAAATATTTATTATTGCCATCTTTTCCCCAATTAACTTCCAAAAGTGGCAGAGGCATTTTTCATTCCAAAGCTCTGGCTACCCCGTTAAGGGATTTATAGCCGTGAGTATATGTATGTATGTACAGATAAAGAATTACAAACTATCATTTTAATTTATTAAATACAGAGGCATAATCTTAAAAAAGTATATAGTTATGGTTTAAGGAAACGGACTTATCACAGACCATTGTCAGAAAAAGGTGGAAGAGAAGTGTCTAAAATAGAGGTGTGGGTGATGAGTTTTCCATTGCATCGCCAGACAAAGGCTTTAAAAGCTTTTATCCTTAGTCGCCTCGTACGACACGCTAGCGATGGAATGGGGTATTTTGTTATTCTAAAATGTTACTCTATATTTGGTATTTTTCTTTTGATAAATAAAATTTGCATTGTGACCAAAGTATAGAGTTATATTTCACAAACGTCAGTCATAGAAAACTATAATCTACTAGGAATTTACTTATCCATACAAGTGTTGCTATTAAGCAGAAGTATCAAACATACATACATATACTCACGGCCATAAATCCCAAAAAAGGGTAGCCACAGCTTCGGAGCTAGAAAGTTCTTTTTCACATTTGAAAGTTATTAGGGGAGAAGATGGTAAACATAGACTATCGTTGGAGGTGGGTCTCCAACCGCATCGCCCAAAAACCTCTTCAAAAAGCCCCATACTCTTAGTCGCCTCTTACAACACCCGTGGGTAGAAAGGGGTAGTGACAACGGTTAATAATCATAAGGTATATATGTCATCCTCACGTTTTCCCATCACTGACAACTATCCGTAATTGCTCAATAGCTGCTAATAACGTGTGTATAATAATTAATGAGGGTAATGGAGCACGTCGCGTCACATACAAACTGCGGTCGCGTCGCGCCCCGTTAATTATAAGCTTCATTAAACACTCGGATTTCATTAAAAACCTACCAATAGTACATGGGCGATTTATTAGTCAATTTTGTTAAACTAGTGTCGCGTCGATATATGCTGTGGATGTCGCAAGAAACGACATAGGATTTTGCGGCTATTTAATCGGTTGTTGGACAATGGGGCTGAAAACCCGTCACCAACCATCCTTAATTTTACAATCTTTCATCAACTAACGACGTGACGACGTGATAGCTCAATGGGTAGAACACCGGTTATCGTGCAAGCGACTAGTGTTCAAATCCCGGGTCGGGCCTACACCAGTTTGTCTTTTCTAAAGACATATGTGTGGTTAATTTATCATGGTGGTTAACGGTGAGGGAAAACATCGTGAGGAAACCCACATTTTGAGTTCTACTTAGTCATGTGACAGTGTATTCGTACTAAACGGCGATAGGCCTGCCCCTATCACGTGAGTACACTGTCCATGCAAAACGTGGGTACTCTGAACACCAGGTCACAAAGTCAAGTGATGTTCAGAAGTATTAGTACCTCTGCTTACCCCTTGGGGGATATTCGGTGTAGACGTTTAAGTTTATGTTTATGTTATGTTATGTTTCACCAACTAAACTAAATTCTGAAACTCTGGTTACCCTATTTTAGGATTTAGAGCCCTTAGTGTATGCATGTATGTTAGTTAAACAACCGTCATCAAAGCATTCAAATACTTACATACATATACATATACTCACGGCTATAATTCCCTAGAAGGGGTAGCCAGAGCCAAGGAATTAAATTAGTTTTCTAATAAATTTACCATCTATTAATTTAATTTATATTTTTTTGTTCATGAAAACTTCATGTGGGAATTATTACTAACTAGTGGATCGTCCCAGCTTCGCATGGGTAGCGTTGTTTTTTAAATATCTGAGGTTTCTTTCTTTAGTCACTGCTCAAGCATTGTGAAATTCAGCGCAATGTTTTCAATTTATTAAATTTATAGCACTCCCTGAACAGTGTAGTTTGGTGATTTTTAATGCGCTTTAATGAACCGTTCAGTATTTCCGTTTAATAGCAAATTTTGGAATAAAACGCTATGAAGTATTTATAACAATCTAGAAAATAAATCATTACGTGTTGTAGGATGCAACTACTGGCGCCATCTAGTGTGTTATATGTAAATTAGTAACGATTCGGTTTTGGTCACGGGCGCGATGGCTTATTTTATGTATAATTACGGTTTTTGTCTACCGATTTCTATGATTCTTTTTTTATTGAATAGGTAATAATGTGACCTTTTTTAATTTAGGGATGAGTGAGAGGTTTACAAACGTAAGAGTAAACAAATATAATCAGAATGTTCCGAACTGCTAAGCTATCAGGAATTACACGTGTTATTGTGAGTCAACCGTAAAAGATAGACATAAACTGTTGAAGATTTTTTTTTAGATAATTTTATGAGAAATATTTCCGTCATACATGATTTCTATGTAAGTTTAACCATTGAGGCTGCACACGCGACGGAAGCTTAAAAAATGGAGTAACTTCTCCCGTTTTCCCAAAATTTCCCAAAATTCCCCTTTACTACTCTGCTGGAAAGTATACAAAAACCTGTCCAAGAGTATGGCAAATAATTGTACCAAGTTTCGTTAAAATCCGTCGAGTAGTTTTTGTTTCCATAAGGAACATACAAACCGACAGACAGACAGACAGACAGACAAAAATTTTACTGATTGCATTTTTGGCATCAGTATCGATCCCTAATCACCACCTGATAGTTATTTTGAAAATATATTTCATGTACAGAATTGACCTCTCTACAGATTTATTATAAGTAAGATAAGATAAAGAATAAATAAAGGAAAGAAAAATTTCCCGCCTGTGTCGAATTTTTTCTTTCCTTTATTTATTGGTTTACCATCTATTGTTACCCGTGGTCACCAAAAAAATATGTCATTTAATCTAATTTCAAACTTCTAAAATACTTCCCTGAAACCTTAAAAAATACAAATAGCCAGACTACACAAGTTATTATCGAACCAGACCCGGGCAGACAAACTACAAGTAAAAAGGCGAACTCTACCAGCACTTCCAGTAAAGCGATGCATTAAGCTGATCGCGACGAAATCCAATCTATTCCACGAGCAAACACTTAATTCTTCCTAAATCCTTGTCAGTGTGCGATCGCCTTGGGGGCGCGGGGGGTATCGACCGCCGGCTACGACAGGGCGTTGACCCCGCGTAGTGCGGCGACTACTATTTCTCGTAGCCCGGAGTTCTACGAACGGTCTTACTACGTAATGTCACTTAATGAATTATCTTAGCCGGGTATTTTATCATATTATTTATGATAGAGAAACTATTATATTTTAAATGTAGATACATATCAGTTGGGGTGAAAGGAGACAGGAAATCACAATTCTGTTTGTACTTTGTAATATCATACTATGTTCATATAACGCCGGAAACCTGAACAAGAGTATGATCTCGATTGAAGATTATATTCTGATAACTACTTACTTTTTTTGTTTTTTGTTTCTATCTTACCTCTGGTTTTTATAGTAGTTGGGAATATCTTTGAAGAAGTTTTATATTACTACTCTGAACACCAGGTGACAAAGTCACGTGATGTTCAGAAGTATTAGTGCCTCTGCCAACCCCTTCAGGGATATTCGGCGTGAACGTTTATGTTTATGTTATGTTTATATTACTAGATTTGCCCCCAACCAAAGGGAAGAAAGTACTTTAAATTTCACTCATTAACATATTCCCAGATATTTCATTGCTCGTTTGATTTGTTTGATAGCTATCAGAGATGTGCGAGGTTGCGTTGCGACGAATATTGAGTGATCCATAGATTTGCTTCATTCACGTGTGCTGAACGAGCGAGGTAAATTAAGCAATTCAATTTGTTCTTCAAAAAGTGTGGGAATGTGTAAAACTATGTGGGATACGCAGCCTAAGCCGAGCTTTTTAAGTTCTACTAAACTAGTTTTATAATAGCTCGGTCACGTTTTAAAGTGAAAATTCTTTGGCCCAACCGTTAGGTAAAGCATTTTTCACCAAAACCGTTTAGCACTGGCTTTTAAATAAAAGCTTTTCTTACTAAATTGTGTAAAGTGTAAAGTTTGCTATGCTCGTTTATACATACATACATACATATACTCACGGCTATAAATCCCTTAACGGGGTAGCCAGAGCTTTGGAATGATAAATTCCTCAGCCACTTTTGGAAGTTGATTGGGGAAAAGATGATAATAATAAACGTTTTTGGTGATGGGTCTCCAACCACATCGCCCAAAAAACACTTAAAAAGCGCCTATACCCTTAGTCGCCTCTTACGATCACCCACGGGTAGAAATGGGGTAGTGCTATTCTAAGCCGACACTACACGACTCGTTTATATTTCTATTATATTGATGGAGCATGCACTTTTTCATACTGACAATGGAGTAAGGTATCAAAGGCTTAAAACTAACACGCTCTTCTTAGAAATCTAATGCATTGTGAAGTTACTCACAACATTAAATATTTTAACTAAAAATTCCATATAATATTCAAATGTATAAGTAAAGTATTTTCTTAATATTATAAAAATATATTACATATACTGACGCCATTAGTGCATACTCATGCCGTTAGTTCCCATTAGGGTAGGCAGAGACTATTGATCGACACTTTGTACGATTCTGGCAAACCTCTCTAGCGTCGTTTATATCCATCATTTTTTTCATACATGCTCTTTTATTCTTCATACTTCGGACACCTGCCTTTTAAGCACAGTCTCAATTTGATCCAAATGTTCCGTGGTCTTCCTCTACTAACTTTATCTAGGACCAAAGAGAGTGTGCTCATAAGTAGCAGGTGTCCGAAGTATGAGGAATAAAAGAGCATGTAAGAATAGATTGATGGATGTGAACGAAGCTAGAGAGGTTTGCCAAGATCGTACAAAGTGGCGATCAATAGTCTCTGGCTACTTCTATGAGAACTAACGGCATGAGTATATGTAAGTATGTATATTTTTTCGTTTTGTTTGATTTAGTTATTATATTAACGGTATACTACTGTTTTATCTTTTGGGAATAAACAAGCGAGGTTATAGTCTAAGATTCTAATACGCGTACAATATTCGTAACCCAATTAATTAAGCTCTTGTATTTCTCTAGAGACGTTCTCGTTTAAGACGTATGAGAAGTAATAACTATTCAGTCCGCTGAAATTTAATTATTTATTTATTCGTTAACCACCAACAGCGAACACAACAAACATGGCACAGAATATACAATGATGTGATCACAATTACCAGTTACAAAACAAAAAAGGAACGAAATTAAGGCGGTTGCCCGCGAAAAAATAGCAAGTACATTAGAAAAAAGAAAAAAAATACAAAGAACATACATAACATTAAATAAACAGGTCCAGTAATACATGAAAAGAAAGAAAAAAAATGAACAAAATAAAAAAAAATAACATGAATGATTGATGATACTATTACGATAATAAAGGAAATGTATATAGGTGTGTGTGTGTGTGTGTGTGTATGTGTGTTTGTGTTCGTGTATGTGTGTATGTATGTTTTATTTATGCTAATAGAGTATATTTGAGGCTATAGTTTATAGCGTTAAATATAGCACCAAATATTTTTTTAATATACTGTGTATTTTACGCGGTCTAAGGATTTTCAGGTTTGTGTGTCATAAGGTAATAAGTATTTCTTTTGGCTTTGGTATCATTGAAGGGAATACCGTATGTGTATGCGTTTACTATTCTTAATAAAACATTATACATACTTACATACATATACTCACGGCTATAAATCCCTAGAAGGGGTAGCCAGAGCTAAGGAATTAGAAATTCCTCAGCCACTTTTGGAAAGTTGCGTGGGGAAAAGATGGTAAAATAAAGGTTGCTGGTGATGGGTCTCCAACCGCATCGCCCAAAAATCCCTTAATAGCCCCAATACCATTAGTTGCCTCTTACGTACACATTGTCAACTAGAGTTCAGAGTACCCACGTTTTGCTTTTTATATTTAAAAATATTATTTATACTTATAAAGTTTCGCTAAAACACGTTATCGTATCTGTTGTCACGTGATTTCACTGTAACAGTGCAATTAAGGATAATTAAATAGAATTACATAAACGATAAAGATAATCGTTCTGTTTTATTTCAGTTACGTCTAACAAAAACGATATGCTTGATACTATACATTTTATATTGAAAATAAAAGTGTATTATGCGTATACATACATACATACATACATACATACATATACTCACGCCATAAGTTCCCATTGGGGTAGGCAGAGACTATTGATCGCCACTTCGTACGATCCTGACAAACCTCTCTAGCTTCGTTTACATCCATCAATCTTTTCATACATGCTCTTTTATTCTTCATACTTCGGACGCCAGCATTTTTATATTATGTGTATGTTAACCGATAATCTCTGCCTACTTTAATGTAAACTAAAAACGCTAGTATTATGTATGTACCTGTATTTAACAATAATAGGTACCTTGGTGAATTTCACGATCCTATCGTAAAAACAAGTTATGATGTCAATATTTATATTGAGTCCCAAATAGTGTGTGTGGAGATAAAAATGCATTCTTATCGATGTTTGACTTAGCACCTCGATTGATAGATCGAGACCTCAAAAAATAAGATACAAAATTATTAAACGGGCATGTTATGCTTAGCTACCACGAGCGCTATTTTATCGTCACGATATCGGTTGCTGTGTTGTGTCGGCTTAGAATAGCACTACCCTATTTCTTCCGGTGGGTGTACGTAAGAGGCGACTAACGGTATTTGGGCTTTTAAGGGCGATGCGTTAGGAGACCCATCACCAACAACCTTTATTTTACCACATCAATTCCTTAGCTCTGGCTACCCCTTCTAAGGATTTATAGCCGTGAGTATATGTAAGTATGTATGATATCGGTTAGAATACGATACTAAGTAGGTGCGAAAGAGACGGCTTTTTTGTACCACGCTATATCTAGTTAAAAGGTCGCTCCTAATAACTATGCTGATAGTTTAAAATGAAAAGAACTTGGCATTTTTAAAGATACAACAACAAACTCTGGGTAAGATGTAATTTTACGTCTTTACGTTCAGTTTTATAATTTTGTTTCAACATCAGTATTTTGACTGTTGAAATATACGTGAGGCTTCTTGTATGGCTATTTTCACTTTATTTCTAATGTACGAATCTCTTCTCCTCCCTTATCAGTGTTCGGGTGTAAAACTGTTACATTGAACATCAAGTGCAAATTCAAAAGATAAATAAATCTATCACTTCTTCGAGGGCAGTCGGAGTGATACTTCTGAACTTACGTTTTCTCACTTGTTTTGATGCTACTGAACGCACTGGAAAATTTGTAATGGAAACAAAATATCAAAATTATTACTGCAAAATCTATTAAACCAAAACCATTGTCCTTCAAAAAGTTGCCTTACAACTACAAATGAAACATAGGGTTGCAGCAAAAAGATTAATGCCACAAAAACTGGACAGGCCGGACATAATGTAATTAATTGGTTTGACTAACTGTTATCCAATTGTTTACAAATACTTGTTTTTATCAAATAAAGAAATTTTGAATTTTGAATTTTTTGAATATATCCTTCTCTTAAAATTGTTTGTATTTGTTAGAGTTAATTTCTGTAAAAAGAACTGTGTATGTCTGAATAACTAAGCTTAATCGCTTGTAGTAATATTCTATAAGTGTCAGGCTCATCAAATCTAATGAAAATATATTGTAAGATATATATTTAAACTCATCTGAGAATATCTGTTATTGGCCTTATTTTATTTCTTTTATTAACTGTGTTTTATTATTAAGTCGCTGTTGATGTTCCTAATAAAATAAATAAATAAGTAAATGATTGTTAGATACGAATACTCTACACTTTATAATTCAATTTGTATTCCGACTCTCCAAATAAAAAGTTTATTATGTTAGCCTCAGAATGATACAAATAAAGTCTAAAAAAGACTGATTCCTGCATTTCTTAGTGGGTCTGAGATGCCAACTATCGTGTTTATAGTTAAGTAACTTCAGGCAGTAAAACATAAAAAATAAACTATTTTTGGTGTTGACCTTACCACCGCATATCCTTTTAATCAAGTAAACAGTGACAATTACGATTAAAAAGAGGCAGGAACCATAGTTGGACATAAGCCAAACCGAAATGACATTGCCAATTTACAGTAATATAACCTACCCATTTATCAATGTGAAGGGCGTTAGAAGGCTAAATTGGCAGTGTAGAAAACATCGAGTCATTGTAAATAATATTTAGGCATTTAGACCACATGTGATGTTTATTATTACCACTATGAGTCACATTTAGTTTATTTTTAGGGGTCAATGGAAATTGGCGTCCACTTAGAAGAATGGCTTTTATGGAATAAGTTTTGGAGTCTATAATTTTATTTGTGTAAAATTACGGCGATACTTTTATTTAAAAATACACAAACAGTTAAATAACTTATTTCAAATAATAACATTAATATTTCAATACACTTTTATACAATAACATAACATACTAGCATTATTTCTAAACTTATCACAGTATAAATAATATTAACGGAAACTTATAAAAAAATAGCATTCACATAATAAAAAAAACATAATTATATTTAAAAATAACTAACCGTTAAATAGTAACTAAATATGTAAAACAATAAACTTGAATAAATGAGTTCTATCTATCTACTAACAGACCCATGCGCAAAAGCAACCATGATGCCCGCCGCATTGCCGATTGCATTTGCCGTGTAGTGCCATCTTAGAATGTCACTGCCACGTAAGAGCCGACTGGCTTGCTGGCCGATGGGGCTTTTTTAAATGGTTTTAGGGCGATGCGGTTGGAGAACCATCTCTAACGATACCATATTTCTAACATCTTGTCCCCCTATAAACATCCAAATGTGGCTGAGGAGTTTCTAGCTCTCAAGCTCTGGCTACCCTGTACTTACAATGACATGTACTGACATTAACAATATGTGAAAACTGTTTTTGCATATGTTTTAAATTTTATTGTTTTTTTGCTAATTGGTGTGTTAAAGCTGTTTGTTTTCCGTAAATAAATAATAAACTAATCAACTTACATAAAAAAATATACAATAATTTATTCCTATTTTAATATACAGAACCCAAGCAAACCGAACAACGAGAAACCTCCCAAGATCCACCAACACCAGTAATGGTATGTTTGCGTGGAGCCGCGATAACTATAATCTGCCGATAATGACCACGGGGGCCTTCAGTCGCGATGTCGTCGACGGTCAAAGTGGTCGCTATTACCGCCGCGGTCATACTGGGCCTGGGTTTGATTGCCGGTGAGTGGTTTTAAGCTTTTTGGTATTTTTTTTGTTAACTGACTGATTGACGAAGTAGAGCTGAAGAATCAGAATGGTGGGTGAGGGTGCGAGGGAGAGTTTTTGAAAATACTTAATGAAGGGATAACAAAGAAGTTTTGCCCATTTAAGGTCCCGTGGCAATATTAGGTATTTTTTTGGTAGTAGTAGAAGTAGTGGTAGCTAAAAACGAGAGTGGAGTATCGCATCTCATAAAAAAATCAAATATTTAGTTTTCGTAGTTTATCTCAAAATTGAATTACTATCATACAGGATTCGTAACTATTTGGTCGGCAGGTTGAACAAAAAATAAGTTTTTACGGCCGTATAAAGTTTTATAGAATGATAAAGTTTTCCTTTTTAATTTAAAACGACTCTGATTTTTAGTTCATGGTCTATAAATATAATTTCAAATGATCACCTTCATTAAAAGTCAAGACATACACACGGACAATAGAATAATCCATTACACAAAATACGTATAGTCATAGCACATAATAAGCACATACCACATAGAAATAGATAACGATAATTAAAAATACATATACAGTGACTGTGAAGTTTCCTTGTCGACCAATTTCAAAAAATACTGAAGTCGATGATGTTTTTTTATGTATTACGCGATTTCTCCGTTATTAGGCGATGTGTCTTAATGTTATTTTCCTTTTCGGTTGGATATATTTCCAAGGTGGTCCCATTTAGTTTTTATAGGGTTTAGTTGCGTAATTAAAAAAATAATACAAAAATCATTAAATGCATACATAGTCAACTCTTATCTGTGGTTTATCGAATTTTGTATGAAAATTTGAGTTTCCATCAAATAGCTGTGAAGGCTGTCCCGTTTTTATTTAAAATATATTATTTTAATACCCGATCTTTCCGATCATGAAGCTGGGTTTTTCAAGAATCTTTAATTTTCAATATTTTAATAAAATATTTCATTATGTTGTGCTGTGTAGTGTCGGCTTAGAATAGCACTCATTTCTTCCGGTGTTCGTAAAAGGCGACTAACGGTATGGGGGCTTTTAAGGGATTTTTGGGCGATGTGGTTGGAGACCCGTCACCAACAACCTTTATTTAACCATCTTTTCCCTACTCAACTTTCCAAACGTGGCCGAGGAATTTTGAATTCCTTAGCTCTGGCTACCCCTTCTAGGGATTTATAGCCGTGAGTATATGTATGTATGTATTTCATGTTTCGAACTGTGGAGTCAATCAACGGAGCGCATTATGAGAGTCCTACTGAGTCGTTATTGTCGTTTTTAGGGTTCCGTAGCCAAATGGCAAAAACGGGAGTCTTATAGATTCGTCATGTCTGTCCGTCTGTCCGTCCGTCCGTCCGTATGTCACAGCCAGTTTATTCCGAAACTATAAGAATTACATTTTTGAAAATTGGTGCGTAGATGCATTCTGTAAACCGCATTAAGATTTTAAAATAAAATCTGAAAAAAAAGCAAAATTTTTAGGGTTCCCCATACCTAGAACTGAAACTCAAAATTTTTTTTTCATCAAACCTATACGTGTGGGGTATCTATCAAAAGTTATTTGAAAATGATGTTGAGGTTTCTTATATCATTTTTTTCAAAACTGAATAGTTTGCGCGAGAGACTTTTCCAAAGTGGTAAAATGTGTGTTCCCCCCTCCGTAACTTCTAAAATATGGGCATGATAAAACTGAAAAAAAAATATGATGCGTATTACTATACAAACTACTAACGAAAATTGGTTTGAATGAGATCTAGCCAGTAGTTATATTTTTAAACGTCATAAATCAACTTACTTATCTAATTTATTAATTTCACTGAAATATATAACCATAATTTTACTATCACAGGCCTTACGCATAAAACGTGAACCATTGTTTTCTTATAGTAAATCAGTGATAAGTAAATAACATTTTAAACTAAACATTTTAAACTTGTATATTACTATGTTACCTACCTGCTGCTAGTGCTGCTACGGAACCCTTCATTAGCGAGTCCATCTCGCTCTTGGCCGCTTTTTATAGGTTTCCGCTTACTTATATACAAGTATGTTTATCTATATATTTAGCTCTATCTGTTTATAGATTTGATTGTTTATTATTTTCGTCATTAAATTGTAATCCTTTAGAAAATTAATAGCATAAAATAATCACTACTCCATTTTGTCTATGTTTTGTACATCTAACTATCATTACCACTAATATACTGACCTAATGATCTAAAGGTATCTGCAAGCGATCTCTGTAAGTGGTCAGAACGTCAATTTTACCTCTATTATATGTAAAACATGATGTTTGTAAAATATTTTAACTGTGATTTGCCTTTAGCTGTGCAGTGTCGGCTTAGAACAGCACTACCCCATCTCTTCCGGTGGCTTTTGAGGGTTTTTTGGGCGATGTGGTTGGAGACCCATCACCAACAACCTATGTTTCACTATCTTTTCCCCACCCAACATCCAAAAGTGGCTGAGGAATATATAATTCCTTAGCTCTGGCTACCTTTTCTAGGGATTTATAGCCGTGAGTATATGTATGTATGTGATTTAAAATAAGAATTTTGTTCTATTCTGCTAGAAATTTCACTTTATTTATAACAAAAATAACAATAAAATTAAATATGATTTATGGTGCACCGTGTTAGTCTTCACACTTTATAGAGGTAGAGCTTTTATTTTAGTGCGTATTTTGAGGTGGGTTCATTATTTAAACTATTTATACAGAAGCTGAGCGTGTGGTCGTTTTGGGCGATGTGGCTGGAGACCCTTACCAACGATACTTAACTATGATAAATTTCTCTACAATCAACTACCAATTTGTTAATTCTCCACTCCAACCATGCTCTATTTCATCATCTATCCCTACTTAATTTACGAAAGTGGCTGATGAGTATTTAATTCGGAGGCTCTGGCTACCGCCTTTTGGGATTTATAAACGTGAATATATTATACACACATACATACATACCTATACCCACGGCTGTAAATCCCTAGAAGGGGTAGCCAGAGCTAAGTAATGAGAAATTACTCAGCCACTTTTGGAAGTTGTGTGGGGATAAAGATGTTAAAATAAAAGGTTGTTGGTGATGGGTCTCCAACCGCATCGCCCAAAAATCCCTTAAAAGATCCAATACCGTTAGTTGCCTCTTACGTACACCCACCGGAAGAAATGGGGTAGTGCTATTCTAAGCCGACACTACACAGCAATATATTGTATGTGAGGTTATATGAGGTTTTTCAGGATCGTAAAAAGAGGCGATCGATAGTCTCTGCTTACCGCAATGGGAACTGATGGCGTGAGTATGCGTACCTATGTAAAAAAGTGGTCATAACAATTTTATACATTTCACATATATAATTGGTAGTTAGGCTGTAGGTAACAAAACATTAGCTTTATCATTTTATTTGTCACTGATTAACAATCACCTATCAGAAATCAGATCACACGCTGTGAAAGATTAATTGATAGATGATAGAGGTAATAGTATTAATACATTTTTTGCCGAATTATATCTGATAACTACCGAAGAAAGGAATGAATTGCAGATTAATTAATCAAATACTTCTTTATTTCGACCGCCTGCCTTGAATGATAAGAAGTTCAATCGTAATTATTTGATTAGAATTTATTTTTTAATATCAGACAAACATGCATACAGAACTTAACATCATAAAAAGGGTAGCCAAAGATTCATATGTTGAGATTCTGAAAGAAATCATGAATAAAGGATCTTCGATCATGCTTTTTCATGTTATCCATAAAATACAACAAACCGTGAACTGCTGTGTAGTGTAGGCTTAGAATAACACTACCCCATTTCTTATGGTGGGTGTACGTAAGAGGCGACTAACGGTATTAGGGCTTTTAAGGGATTTTTGGGCGATGCGGTTGATGACCCATCACCAAAAATCTTTATTTCACCATCTTTTCCCCACTCAACTTCCAAAAGTGGCTGAGGAATTTATGATTCCTTAGCTCTGGTTACCCCTTCTAGGGAAATATAGCCGTGAGTATATGTATGTATGGATGTATTAACGGTATACAATATATACTTTTTGATCTTAGGTGGCATAACATGGGCAGTTCTGGCGTCACGTGATGATTCCACCAGCATAGAGTTAGAACCCCAAGACTGGTGGGAGCATGCGGTGCTGTACCAGATATACCCACGGTCGTTTAAGGACAGCAATGGGGATGGAATTGGCGATTTGAGAGGTAAATAAAAATATTTATGTGAATCTATTAATGCACTTATAATTAATTGAACTAGGAATTATTTCCTAACTTTAGTTACAATAAATATATATGACAAAACATGTTTGTTTGTTTGGGGAAATACTACATGACTGTTGAGTTTAAGATAGAAACCTACCAAACTTTAGAAAAAACATACGCTATATATCAGGACGGCACATAGGCTAGGGATGAATAGTGATCAAAAATACCTTATATATTATCAATTAAACTGGGGCGGCAAACTAATCATAAAATATAATTTCTGTGTGTCAAATGAATTGGAAGTAACATTTGTTATTCTTAAGATTTCTAGTTTTTCAAACATATTTCAAATAAATATTGGCATGATGCACTCCTCTATAGAAACAATAAGTAGCGAAATTTCTTTATCCACCCGCACCCACAATTTTTTCTAAATTTTTTGCTCCATCCATTGACATACACATTACATCCCCAGGCATCCTAAGCGAGGTATCCCACTTCGCGGACGCGGGCGTGGATGCCATCTGGATGTCCCCCGTGTTCGCCTCCCCCATGGTGGACTTCGGCTACGACATCAGCGACTACTACGACATCCACTACGAGTACGGGACCATGCAGGACTTTATGGACTTGGTGGAAAAGGCGCATGAATTGGGTGAGCATTTATATAGTTTTCGTGATATTTTCTTATCTGTCTTATAATGAAAGTTCAGACTTAAGAGTGTGTAGTCTATAGTTTAAAACATTTTTTACCGCGAGTGTCGTAAAGATGTGTGGTATAGATTTTTTTAGGTGATTGTAAGCGGATGTGCTTGGAGAACCAACACTAAAATTTCTTTGTTATAATATTTTTTCCTCACAGCACTTCCAAAAGTAGCTCAGAGATTTCTTATTGTAAAGCTCTGGCTACCTCTCTTTTAATTTATATCCGGATATAAGAAAGTGTAGGTACATAATCCGTACATAAATATAAATCATAATTTGTTATTAAATTTTATCATAAAATCTTGTTTACCAGATAACATTTTATGTAATTTGTTTGTCATTCTAGGTAGAATTTATAAAACTGATATACAAAATAGCGATGATTATCATATTAAAAATGAAACAAACAGATAATCGTAATGGATATTGATTCAAATCAGTGCAGTGGAACGAAGTCGATTTCGTGAATAGATAAACTGTTTATATTGTCTTATCTATTATACGTGTCTGTTTGTGGTCTTTTCACTCCTTAGTTAAATAAATAACTGAAATGTTTGATGTGGATAGGAAAATAGTACTATTAAAATTTAATTATTAATAAATCCAATTGTTTTAGTCAATAATATAATATGTTGATGGGAAATAATCCAAGCTAAAGAGTATAGGAACATCACAACACATCTTTTCATCATTTTGCTGCTTTCCTCTAGTTTAATTTAAATTTTAATATATGCATACAATGCAATTAAGGAATATTTTAATTTTAATTAAATACGATCACACACATACTACTCATTGTATACCTCCTAATTCTCAAACGCGACAGCCACCTTTTCTCACAACATGGATTTAACTCTGGTATGTCCTCTATCACCAATTCTTTTCAACAATTGAAAAAAAGTAGGAAACTGCACAAATTTCGCATTAATTAAATATGATATAAAAAAACTAACATAAATATATTTATTTTCAGGCATAAAAGTGTTGTTGGACTTTGTACCAAATCATGCGAGCACTGAATCCGAATACTTCATAAAATCAGAGAATAGAGAACCAGGATTTGAAGATTTCTTTGTATGGGCGGATCCTCTGCCTGACCCTGAAAACGCAACTAATAGATTGCCTCCTTCAAATTGGGTAAATATATTAATTTAATATCCAATGATTTTCGTATATTCAATAAAATGTCTTGTCTTTCAAATGGAACCTGGTTTAAAAGCGGCAAACATTTTCGAGGATATCCGAAAACCATTCTTATATTAAAAGATTCAAATGCTGCAAATAAAGTTCCAAATTCAAATGTCTCTTGGCGCGGGCGGTATTGATTTTTTTACCATTCGATTGAGATGTGACGTGACATTCACTTTCCATTTAGATTATTAAATACTCTTTGCATTCGGATTAGGAACTTTGTGGTGAAAAACTCATTTGAGAACCAACTTTTAATTTATTTTTATTCTTTTGCGTTTTATACGAGTATCTCTTAATTAATCTAATCCTCGTCTGAAATAAAATATATTATTTCTATAATGTAAACTTTGGACTTCAGATATACATTAAAAACTCCGCTAAGTAACAACGAAAGCCTCTTATGATCCAGGAAAAGATAATCTAGCAATAAGGATTTATTAACCAGTAAATTGCGGATTGGAGAGGGGACGGAATGGCGGCCATTTATTTATACTCACCTAGATTATAATGAGTTTTTTAGGGATCTGTAATTTCTGCTTTCTGTCTTTTATTGAGGAAAAAGTGAAAATAAATTATTTGTCTTGTAAACGAGATGGGGTATAGTATTTAATAGTATGACATAATATAATCCGAAGTGTGGATGAAAAAAACAAGTTTTTTTCAGATTCTTTTATCTTGCAGTTGGTCAGTGATGATAATAATGATGAGGATGAGTTGATATCATTTTACGAAAGTTTTAGATCTCAAATGTTATTATAATCTACAGAATCCTTGTGAAATCAATTTTAATCCAATCTCAACTTCGATGAAGCCTCTTAGGAATCTAAAATATGTTTTTATGCTCTTCTTATTCTAGCTTGATAAACTATTTAATATCAAATACGTCAGTATATATTTTTCTCAATTTCTGAGGACAATAATGTAATTTTACGTTTATATATACGTGACGTTTTTATCATGTTACAAGTAAATATAACCCACTTAAAACATTTTCATGTAAAATGTTGCCAAGACGAGCCCATATGACTCGCACTGTCAAAAAGTTATCAGATCTTATGAAAAGCCAAGCTTCTAACACTACACGCCCTAACTCTACAAGGCCTAACTTCACAAACTCTACACCTTAGTCAAAATATGTGGCTTGGCCATTTCGCTACATTCACATCGGCGTAAGGTGAAAAATCAATTCACCGTTTATTACTTTTGTGTTATACAATAGTTCTTGTAGTAACGAACGGCCAAGCCACATATTTTGACTAAGGTGTAGAGTTTGTGAAGTTAGGCCTTGTAGAGTTAGGGCGTGTAGTGTGAGAAGCTTGGCTCTACATGAGATCTGATAACTTTTTGACAGTGCGAGTCATATGGGCTCGTCTTGGCAACATTTTACATGAAAATGTTTTTGGTGGGATTTCATTTATTTTTGTAAGTTGATTGTAACATTTTTTTTTTCTTTTTTTGGGGTGTATTTCTTGCACATCAGAGACGCCTTTTTTTGCAGCCCACCATCTTTATCTTTGCCTTTTTTCTTTGTTGATTTACTGTTTATAATAAGTGATAGATCAGATACTGTCGATATGTCTCAATATATGTCGATTATTTTTTAATTTATTTTTTATAACAAGGAGTACCTATACATATATATATCTGAGGGCACCAAGTTTTAGATTATTATTAGATTAGACCTCTAGCGTTATCAAAATTTAATCTTTTAAAATTACAGGTCTCATACAAACTCCCATCCACTAGTTTAAGGGGTTGGAGGATGAAAGTTACAAGTTTTATATTTTTTTTTTGTTGTTTGTGTGCTAATACTAGCTTACATACAAAATTTCAGCTTTCTAGGACATTAGGAAATACCTTAATAATTTTGATGATCATCAGTGAGTCAGTGACGCAATCAGCGTTTTTTAGATATAAATAAAATCTGAAGTATAAAAGCTAATGTAATTAAAACTTAATATGTTCAATAAGTCCGCCATTGAAAATATATCCCGAAAATTTTGTTGATCTAGCATAACCCAAACTCAAGTTATGAGGGTTCAAAAAAACGACGAAGCGCTTCGAGAAAAGATAGGTAGTGCCCGTGCGCTTCGCTTGGCTCGTCTTGGCGGGGGCACTACCGTGCCCCCAGATGGAATATGTGTACCAACCGCAATTAAAAACATTTTTTTCGAAAGTAATGCTTATGTATAAAATATTGTATTTAGGTGAGTCAGTTCGGCGGGTCAGCGTGGCAGTGGAGCGAGACACGGCAGCAGTACTACCTGCATCAGTTCGCCGTCCAGCAGGCGGACTTCAACTTCAGGAATCCGGCCGTCAAGGAGGAGATGCTCAATATTATGAGGTAATCTTAAGTGACTGGTGGTGGTGGAGCAGTTTTATGATTAAGTGTGAAGAGAATGGTATAATAGTAAAATCAAATCAAACCTTTTCAAATTTCATAAAACTGGCTAAAAGAGTTTTAGCGAAATATGAAAGTTGGTAAGAAGCAGGCTTTGCAGCTCTGTTAGGAAAAGCTCGCCTAAAAATATAAGAACCAAGATACCAGATCCCGAATCATAGGCAAACAGTTCTTAACTAAGTGATCTTCACTTATTAAAGTTGCTAACCATTGATGATATGAATAATGAAAAACAGCGTTTATCATTGAAATTGAGACATTATTAAGATACTAGACCGAGTAACTGAATACTTAGGCTTGCCAAACGTCACATGCTTTTGAAAACCACCCAAACCATCAATACCACAATTATAAGTAGTCTTCACATTGCTTCCCAGATTCTGGCTATCAAAAGGTGCGGACGGTTTCCGCGTGGACGCCCTCCCGTACATGATGGAAGCCGACCCGGCCGACCACGGCGGCCGCTACCCCGACGACCCCCTCAGCGGCCTGGCCGAGTTCCAGCCCCACCAGCTGGGGTACACCATCCCACTCTACACCAAGGACCTCATTGAGCTGTATGATATAGTGTATGAGTGGCGCGAGTTTATCGATGCGTGGAGCGCTCAGGATGATGGAGAAACGAGGTAGGTGTAGTGGTTTTATTGGTCAATATTACATTATAGAAGCTGTGTAGTGTCGACCTAGAATATCACTACCCCAGGTCTTCCGGTGAGTGTACGTAAGAGGCGACTAACGGTATTGGAGCTTTAAAGGGATTTTTGGGCGAAGCGGTTGGAGACCCATCACCGACAACCTTTATTTCACCATCTTTTCCCCACTCAACTTTTCAAAAGTGGCTGAGGAATTTCTAATTCCTTAGCTCTGGCTACCCCTTCTAGGGATTTATAGCTGTGAGGAAATGTATGTATGTAATACACTACAGAATTATATTAGTGCATGAATCAGCTCAGCGGCCTGGCTGAGTTCCATTCGCACCAGCTGGGGTACACCATCCCACTCTACACTAAGGATCTCATTGAGCTGTATGATATAGTGTATGAGTGGCGCGAGTTTATCGACGCGTGGAGTGCTCAGGATGATGGAGAAACGAGGTAGGTTTAGTGGCTTTTTGGTCAATATAACATTATTATTACATATAATAAATCCTTAGGAGGGGTAGCCAGAAATAAGGAATCAGAAATTGTTCAGCTACTTTTGGAACTTAGGTGAAGAAAAAATAGCAAAATAAAAGTTGTTTATGATGGGTCTCCAACAGCATCGCCCAAAAATCCATTAAAACGTCTCAATATTCTTAGTCGCCTCCTACTTACACCCACGGGAAAAAAAGAGGTAGTGCTATTCTAAGCCGACACTACACGGTTTTTTTTTATACATATATATATTTGTATTATACTACCAAATTACACTTAAGCATAAATACTTTCTTCACATTGTATTTTCCCGCGTCTCTGTATGTAGTCAGCATAAATTAACGGGGTCAGTCAACAAAATTTATAATATAAGAGAGCATATTTCATAATATTATTTGTAATGGCTACAGTTTTTACTTTGTTAGAGCTGTTTGAATATTACAAAGCATACTTAATAATATTTATTGTAATTGCCGCTGCTCTTTGCTTTGAAATGAGAATATAATAAACGTACTTTCCAGGGTAATATTCTCG
The DNA here is from genome assembly GCA_963576735.1 of Bedellia somnulentella. Classification (NCBI taxonomy): domain Eukaryota; kingdom Metazoa; phylum Arthropoda; class Insecta; order Lepidoptera; family Bedelliidae; genus Bedellia; species Bedellia somnulentella. Next base: position 20,150,230 of record OY755175.1, read on the forward strand.
GAAGGCTACGCCAACATATCAATGACGATGTTATACTACGGGGACAGTGATGGGAGGACCGGAGCACATTTCCCGTTCAACTTTGACTTCATCACAGATTTGTCAGCGGAGTCCAGTGCGAGGGACTTCGTGTATGTCATATTGAAATGGCTGACATACATGCCGAGAGGGGGGGTGGCTAATTGGGTCGTAAGTATTTTAATTTATATTTAAGTAAAAATTTTCCCAAAAGAATTTTAGGAATAAAACAATGAGATTTGAGAACCTATCTCGTGCATGCCCTCTATCACGTGAGTACACTGTCCAAGCGAAACGTGGGTACTCTGAACACCAGGTGACAATATCACGTGATGTTCAGAAGTATTAGTACCTCTGCCAACCAGTTTAGGGATTTTTGGCGTGAAATTTTGTGTTTGAGTTAATTTGAGAGAGAGAGAGAAAAAAAAAACAATTATATTGGCCTTTAATAGATTAGTCCCCTGTTAATAATGACAAGGATAACCCCCTAGGAGCCCAAAACAACGCATAGCTTGTAACATTAATTTAGTCATGCGAACATTAATTTATCTAGCTCAAGCTATTAAGTATGACAAGAAATTTTTAAAATTAAATATATTTTGACATATTATAATTTTCAGTTCGGCAACCACGACAACAACCGCATGCCCTCCCGTTTCCGCGACAACATGGTAGACGGGTTGACCTCCCTGAACATGTTGCTCCCGGGAGTGGCCGTCACGTACCAGGGGGAGGAAATCGGGATGAGGGATGGCCACGTCAGCTGGGAGGACACCGTGGACGTGGAGGCGTGTAATAGGGGCGATCCGGATACTTATATGCTGTACTCTAGGTGAGGGACTTTGATTGATAATACTGTGGAAGATGTAAGCTAATGGAATATTTTCAGTGAAATATTAGTAACTGTAGTCATAATTTTTAGTCACGTAAAATAAAGAATTGATTGGTTAGTGATGGATTTCCAATCACTCTTTGTCCAACAATTGCTTAAAAATCTACTGATCTCTTATGTCACTAATTGATAGAGGGCATTTCGAAATCTTTCATTGTATTAAAATTCATTAAACAAGACTTTAATGACTAATAAATAAAGAATAAATAAAGGAAAGAAAAATTTCGACACAGGCGGGGATCGAACCCGCGACCTCGGGTAAACGCCCCCGTCGGTCTGACAATTGATCTATAGTGACAATGGCTTCTGGTGCGAAGTTATTCTTTCCTTTGTTTCTTTTACACTTTTTAAGTAGTGTAAGGCGCTAGTGTCGAAAATTTTCATTACTTTATTTATTAATAAATGATGATATATATACACTGCTGTCTACTTAGAATGTCTGTCGGCTTAGAATAACACTACCCCATTGCTTCCGGTGAGTTTAAGTAAGAGACGACTAAAGGTATTGGGGCTTTTAGGCTATGCGGTTGGAGACCCATCAACAACAACCTTTATTTCACCCTTATTTCCCCACTCAGCTTGCCAAGTGACTAAGGAATTTTCTAATTCCTTAGCTCTGGCTACCCCTTCTAAGGATCTATAGCCGTGAGTATATGTATATATGTATGATATATTCCAGAGACCCGGCGCGCACCCCGTACCACTGGGACGGCTCGACCAGCGCCGGGTTCTCCAGCAACGCCAGCACGTGGCTGCCCGTGGCGGGCGACTACCAGGACATCAACCTCGCCAAGCAGAAGAGCGAGCAGCGAAGCCATTATAAGGTAATTATTGTTTTTGTTAATGTCTGGTTAAATAGTTTTTTGGTTGTAATAATAAATGCTCTAACTACGTGATACTAGTTATCTTTGAAGAAGTTGAACTACCACGAAAATTAAAACGAAAATTTTGTTGCAATGTCAAAATTACCCAACAAAGATAAGTAACATTTGTATAAACCTATATGTAAATGCTAAAATATTTGTTTTATTTTTATTTTGCGTGTCTGCCGATGTCAATCTTTTTGTAGGTGCGATAAACACTTATTTTTATTTTTGCATTACCCATCTCTAAACTAAATATTTTATGATCGCACCTAAAAAAAGTATGACGTGGGCGGGCAGTCTTAAAATGATCCTTCCAATCGTGCCAATCGTTTGAAAACGACACTCTTTTTTATAAATCCACGGTTACTTTAAAATTATATGTACACCAATAGCCTTAAACAACAAATAATACCAAATTAATCTTTCCAGGTCTACCAATCCCTAACATCCCTACGCCACGAGCCAACGCTCTCGCACGGCGACCACGCCATCCGCGCTCTATCAGACCACACCCTCTCCCTGTCACGGACACTGCAAGGTCACGACACCTACATCCTGCTGTTCAATGTTGGCCAAACAATGGATACTATCAATACGGATTGGATACCGGACTTCAGAACGCCGGCTAAAGTTTACTCGGCCAGTATTTTCTCGAATAGAAGTTCTGGGTAAGGAGTGATTCTTATTTTTTTTATTATGCCCCTATGATCATACAAAAAGGTTGGAAACTGATGGCTCTCCATCCTACATAAGGTGATTATAGGCAATGTTTATATGGTTGATAATTAAAAATTGAATCACAAATTGTCAGACTTTCGTTACTGTTGCATACCCTTTACACAACAAATAATATATATTGGTGAATTGGGTACTCTTTTAACAAATAACACCCTTGGATATACATTTATCCCCAAAAGGGTTGGCAGAGGTACTAATAATTCTGAACATCACGTGACATGGTCATCTGGTGTTTATAGTGATTGAATATATAACTATTTTTTAAATAGATGCTTGCTTATCCTATTTAATTAATGCTATTTTCGTTACAGAGATGAAATCCCTGAAGGCGATCTGGTTCTGGCCTCTGGAGAAGCTTTGGTGTTACACATATCTTAATTTAGAAATCAATCTGTTTTAAACAGCCTATAATGATATTTTAGAACTAAGACAACGGTGACTGATATAAAATGTACTTCTAAAATATTTTATATTATAATTAGAAGTGGTTATAAATATATTGTTTGTAAGAAATTAATTTTATACGAACTTTATATATATTGTTACTTGTATGTCTGATTTATTGATAAGTCAAATATTTTGGTAAGTTGTGATTGTGACTGTTACAATGGCATATTTTTTTTTTAAATTATTAAATTTGTACGTTGCTAGGCTTATTAAAGGATTATGGAAATGACTGTGATAGAGGTACTTAAGAAAATGTTTTTTTTAAGACTGTGTTATTTGAGATAATATACTTGTCGTTTTATTAGAAAATATTTTTATTTTTCACCTACTGCATTTATTTAGCACAATAATTGATAGTTATAGCGTAAATTTAAACGTTAACTGAACCGCCCAAATACCTCTTGTAGCTTTTTATTATAAGTTTATATATTATCCATACTTCCATACTAATATTATAAATGGGAAAGTGAGTTTGTTTGTTTGTTTGTTCCGCTTTCACGCCGTAAATACTGAACCGATTGCTTTGAAATTTTTCAGACGTGTAGTTAGAAGTCTAAATTAAATGATAGGGTACTTTTTATCCCGGAAAAATATGTTCCCACGGGAAATCAAAAATATGGTTTGCTTGCTGGATGCATTGGAGATGGCGCTGTGTATCGTTTAAAACAACGTAAAATATTGTAAACTAATATAAAAATCAAAATTTAGAAGCTTAATGGTACGGTAATGGATCCCCGAAAATAAGGAACTCCCGAGGGATGATGTACCTACTATTTTTTTATCATATACATTTTTTTTACATCTACTTATATTGCAAACGAATATTAACATGTAAATTTAGAAGCTAAATGAAACGACGACGATTCCTTGAAACTAAGGAATCCGCAAGAGTTCTCATAGGAACATCAAAAAACCTTAACTCATATATGGCTCAAAATATTGCAGCAATTATTTTTATCATCGATGGAATTCACATCAGACACTTTGTTAATGTTCATTTTGGAAAGATGAAGGGGTTTTATCAATTTAAATGATACATTTGTTTATCAATAGTAAGACTAATATGAAATAAAGCGTAATAAAAATTTGACACCGCCCCGGTAACGTCTCCGTGGCGTAGCGGTATAACTAACTACTATGAATATTTAATTAGAACTATTATGAATCAATCGTCCCGGGTTCGTATCTCAGGTAATTCAAGCATTTTGTAAAAAAATGTTTTGTTAGCTTAAAATAACACTATATATAATAATAACAAGCTCTATCCCTTCAATTTAGCGATTATTTTGGAAGGAGATCCACCACTAATCATCCCTATACTGCCGAGCAATCGCTGCAAGCTCTCCCACTATCACCAACGGTCAGTGTAGGGGGCAGCACCGGGCCGTCGCCGCAGCGCCAAACTACTATCCGTATCTGTACTTACTAAAGATATTCTCATTTCTGAACATAAAAACTTGGTATATTTGTTTCATGATTCTTATGAACAATTAAAAAGGAATTTTTGGAACTCAACCCCTAACGGGTTGATATAGCAAATGAAAGTTAATATAGAGTTTTTTTACATTTTATAATAAAACTTGGTGCGATTGAATTTATGAAATCCATCTATCAATCATTCATGAGTATATGCTAACAACCATAAATTCCATAAAAGGGTAGCCATAGCTTCGGAGATACTAATTCTTCATCCAATTTTGGAAATATATTGATAAAAGATAGGTTAATAAAGGTTGTTAGTGATGGGTCACAAACTGCATCGCCCAACAATCACTTAAAAAGCCTCAATATCCTTTATGTCATTTACAACGCCCGCGGGATTATAAATATAAAAAACAGAAGCTGAGATAGTGTATCGGTATTTTGGTATTATATAAACTGGATGCAAAAAATGAAGTCCACGCGGACGAAGTCGCGGGGCAAAAAGCTAGTATGTTATATATCATTAGTTTAGTATTTGCCGTTTAGTGCCGGCTTAGAATGACACTATCCCTTTCTCCCCTTTGTGCCCATGGTGTGGGGCTTTTTAAGTAAGTTTTTGGGCGATGCGGTAAGGGACCCATCACCAACGATACTTTGATTCTACCATCTTGTCCCCTATCAACTTCCAAATGTGGCTGATTAGTTTCTAGCTCTATTGTTCTGGCTACCCCGTTTTGGGATTAATAGCCGTGAGTATAAGTATGTATGTATGTATAATACGTTTACCGGTCTTCGCCTCGAATAAAACGATTAGACACAGCATAGATTAGATGAAACTGAAATATCAAACATACTGGAATACCCATTCCCTTATCTCGCGAAGTACGGGAATTAATTTAAATTTGTGTGAATGGTTCAAAAATAAATGGATTCGAATTAAAATCCTTCACTTTCGGTTGAGCGGAGATAATACGATTACCAAATGGAAGCATGTTTGTTTAATTGTTTGTATCATTTATATTGAAATATTTTATAATTAAAAAATATTGACTTCCTACTATGCGAATTCTTGATGAGATAAAAAGAAAGTTTTTTTATATTTATTGTGTAATTCCTTGTTTACGGCTACTAAGTACTTATAACCTACATCCGGACTGACCAAGTGGTCGTTACACTATACAATTTTTTTTAAGTTTGTGAAAATTTATCCATTGCTGATGTGATTTCATGCTAAATAGAAAACTAGAAAGAAGTACCATAAAGAGTTTCCGAATGATATATAACTAAACTACTTGCCCAAAAAAAATAAATGACTCGGAAAAAATTGTAATCGAGCAGTAGCTACCTCGTTTTGGTAATATAGCCGTGAGCATAGGTACCTTCCTTAATCAATGTATCGAGTAATATGCAAGAAATGCATAAACACATCAATCCATGGGCAGATACTACTTTCTAGGACCCTGGTAAACCTCTCGAACTTCGTCGACATTCATTTTTTATCATACCTGCTCTTTATTCTTCAGACTGCAATCAATCAAACAATCTTTCATACACACATCTTTTTGTTTTTCAGACTTCGGACGCTCGCCTCTTCAAGCACATTTTACAATTTATTAGAGGGAAAACCTCTGAAAAATTAAATCGTAATAAACAAAACTTTTTATAAGTACTGTACTTAAGTAAAAAAAGTTGATTTCCTTAATCCGATATATCATGTATCGCGGCGGTTAATTAATCAACGGCAGCCGGAAAACCCGGAAAAACCGGAAAGTTCGTGTTAACGCCACACCAGACTTTATTTTTTTCCTCCATCAACATTTTCCATGAAAAATGAGATAATTATCAAAGTTTGCTAAACACTTTCAACCTGTCAGAAACATGTGGAAAATTATAATGTTTAATCAAAACACTTTTTTACCTACTCCTAAAGATGTATATTAATAATACGAGAAAGGAATAAGGATATTTTTTTAACAACATGGTGAAATTAATGAGTTTTGATTATTGGTTTCCAATTTAAACAGCTTCAAGGTACATACATACATATACTCACGGCTGTAAATCCCTAGAAGGGGTAGCCAGAGCTAAGGAATTAGAAACTCCTCAGCCACTTTTGGAAAGTTGAGTGGGGTAAAGATGGTAAAATAAAGGTTATTGGTGATGGGTCTCCAACCGCATCGCCAAAAAATCTCTTAAAAGCCCCAATACCGTTAGTCGCCTCTTACGTACACCCACCGGTAGAAATGGGGTAGTGCTATTCTAAGCCGACACTAAACAGCCGCCTGGTGGCAGGGTTCCGAGAAGGCTGGCTGCATTACCCCTTTCAATCGCTAAGCTTCAAGGTCTTTGATCAAATTCCTGTAATAATTTAAAAAAATATCAAAAGACTAAATAAGGATCATTTTGTATTAATCTATGTTACATCTATTATGAATGAACCTAATTCATTACTACCCTTTCAAGTTCCTAATTCTATACTGTTTCCTTAGTGCTATATTTCATTTGGTGTTTCTATTACAGTGTTTAAAGTTCCTTGATAGCCTTACATTTCCCCCGGGACACGAGCAGTCTGTGTTGGTCTGTGGGATCAGTGGTGTCGCTGCTATTAATCTTAGCAGGGCGGCATCACAGCGGTGGAGTGGGTTTAATTGAAGGAATGTTTGCTTTGATAAAACCTATTTATTTTAATTGACCGAGTCTTAAATATCACCTATTTAGTAATGCATTTCATTAAGATTGTCAACAGACAATCTTAAGATATCAAGAATTTAATAGATAATTGATGAATTGACAGAATGTGTTATATTCTAGTGACATATACACTACGCTGTGCTGAGTAGTGTTGGCTTAGAATAGCACTACCCCATTTCTTCCGGTGGGTGTACGTAAGAGGCAACTAACGGTATTGGGGCTTTTAAGGGATTTTTGGGCGATGTGGTTGGAGATCCATCACCAACAACCTTTATTTTTTCCATCTTTTCCCCACTAAACTTTCCAAAAGTGGCTGAAGAGTTTCTACTTGCTTAGCTCTGGCTACCCCATCTAGGGATTGATAGCCAAATAATGGTAGCGGAGCTTATTCGAAGGATAGTTAAATTCGAGTGAAATCAAAGAATGAAATTCATATTTCAGCCACTTTTGGATGTGAAGTGGTAAAAGATTTTAAAATAAAGTTTTTTTTTGGCGATGGGTCTTTAACTGCATCGCCCAAAATCACTGGAAAGGCCCTGATACCCTTGGTCGCCTCTTACGATCACCGATGGGAAGAAATGGGATAGTGCTTTTATAAGCCGAAACTACAAAGCTAATACTTGATCTCACTATGCGTCCAAGGTTTAGTTTGATATCTTAATTGTGCAAAAATACGTATGACTTCATGCGTAGTTTACCTTTTCTTCTAGTCTTACATATTCTAAGGAGGTTTATGAATCTAAGTCACCACATGCAAGTTTATCTACGTAATAACATAACAATAACAGTAAATTAACAATTAATTAAAGTGTTCGTAACCATCTGCCTCGATCCGAGGTTTGCCGATGTCAAATTGCAACGTTACTGTTCAGATATACTGTAATTACTCGGCGGTGATTTAGAATCATAGCGTAACGCTTTGTCATATCCGGTGCAGCTAGTGTTGGGAAACTTATCGATGAAATATAAGAGAAAATTCATGTCTGTTGATGAATAATGAAGACTCATAATTGTTTATATTCTCCTATTTAAATTTAAAGTACCATTTACGGTTTTAACCTTTTCAGCAATCTCTACTTAATCCCATTAAGGTATTTAATGCATTGTCATGATGGCTATGATTATGGGTAGGTAGGTAGGTTTGTCCGTGGATTAGAAATCTTTAATTTTAAAGAAACTGTCATCCATATTTCAAACATTCTAAGCCCACATATCGACAAAAAATCGACTAACCATCGATATCGTTATTCACCTAACCCATCCCTAAACTCTTCCTCCAATTACAACCTCGTCAACAAGCTCACTAATCCCAGCCATGCTGATGAGAGCAGTCCTCATCGTGCTGGTAGGATGGGCGGCCGGAGACACCCTGGCGCCCTGGTGGGCCTCCGCCGTGTACTACCGGATACAGGTGGACACCTTCAAAGATGGCGACGGTGATGGGCTTGGGGACTTAACTGGTACTGAACTCAAATAAGTATTTGTACCACTGCTGCTGTGTCGTGTCGGTTTTTCGATGGTATTGAGGCTTTTAAGAAAAAAAATAGTAATACGGTTGAAGAATTTCTTATTCTAGCTATCCCTCTTTCAGATTCTTAGCCGTGAGTATAAATATGAATGTATCAATGCCGTTACTTTTCATTTTTGTAACTAGTATGCAATATAGAATGCATTAGGTAATGTATTCCCTAGCTCTGGCTACCCCTTCAAGGGATTAATAGCCGTGAGTATATATGTATGTATGTAGATAATGTATTGAATTCAGGTTGTTACGCTTTAGTAATAATGAAATTGTATACTCATCAATAAATATATAAAATTGACCGTTAACAGTTCAAAATTATTGTATACATTCTATACATTGTTACACAATGTTATCATAGATTTGGGGACCTGATTCAAATTAAAGGCAAAATTATCAATGTATTTAAGCTGTAATATATCATAATCTTTAACACTGATATACCAAGATTATTTCATCACTATCACCACAGATAAATTAGACCAAACTGAATAGGTGCTCTTTAATTAAAACTTTCGGACAAACATAGGAGTTAAATCTACTCTGAATTTTACAATCACTGCCAAGTTAGCAAATCCAGGAGTAAAATGGAAAGTTTAATTTAGCCGAGATCGATCTCGCGAGTTCAGTGGAACGGAATGAAACTTTTTGACAGGAACGGGCTGATACGCCCGCGGAGCTACCGATATAGCTGAAGTCGATAGCGGGTTGGTAGATGAAGAACGTTTGTTATATTGAGCTGGAGAATGTTCGATATGGTTGAAGGGGACAATGGGAAATGGGAATTTCCAACATTAAACTAAGTCAGGTACCTTAATATAATAATTAAGTATATACTATCACAACCAATCAAATAATAAAAAATACTAATTTAAAAGTAATCGTGGTATTTTCTCAGTTGGTTAGTTGTTTCAGAGTACCCATTTTCGTTTGTTCAAACCATGTTCAGGAAATAGCTGTGATATTCTTTGAATTTCAATATTTTGTGCTTTATATTGGCATAAAAAAGTACTACATGATCTCTCACAGGCTCGTCATAGACCTAAATTTGTGAGGATTTTCAAGTGATGTTGTTTCTGCTTGTTTATTTTAAAGGCATTCTATCAGTAGCCATTAGTGCAGAGAGATAGGAAATTTGGGCATAGATATGGACTTAAATTACATACATAGCATACATAGGTAGCCAGAGCTAAAGAATTAGAAATTCCTCAGCCACTTTTGGAAGTTGCGTGGGGAAAAATGGTGATATAAATTTTAGTCGCTTCTTACGTTCACCCACCGGAGAAATGGGGTAGTGCTATTTTAAGCCGACACTACACAGCAAATTATTTATCAATGTGACTCTCTCTCTCTACCAAACGACCTAATATAGCAAAATTACTAGTTTATCCCCTTTTCCAAATCATCATTTGTTTCCAAGGAATAACCAAGCAGCTAAGCTACATCCGAGCCGTGGGCGCTGACGCAGTCATCATATCTCCGCTGATGAAGCGCAGTGCTGACTGCAGCTACGGAGTGGTGGACTTCAACGAATTGGAGCCAAGATACGGGACCCTCGCCACCTTGACTGCTTTTATGGATAAAGCTAAGAAACTTGGTAAGTATGCCAGTGTTATTGACGTAGTTTACATTTCTTTTTGCTTTGTCAGCATTTCTAAACGTTGGGCGTAGTAAACACTCTATAACAAGATTGTCAACTAGGTACGCTTTATTTTTTAAGTGATAGTTGGAAACATTTTATACAGTTATAACTTTTATACCACTTTTACCACTCTGGAAGAAGTATAATTATATGTTTAAACTCTTCAAAACACAACACATGATAAAAATAAACTGATAAAAAAACACCGGATTTAAAAAAGAAAACAGGAGATCTTATTCATGGAAATCAATGATGTGATGTGAGAACATGACAGGATTTTGGCAGGATTGTACACAATGGCGTTCCATTGTGTCTGTCTACCCCAATGGGAAATAGTGGCATGAGTATATGTTATTCATAAGACAGAAACAAGACAGCTATATTAAACCGAAAGATGTGACAGAATATTTCTGTAAAACTATGTACTTATCTATCATTCCAGAGCTTAAAGTAGTGATAACCCTCCCTCTCCAAAGTGTAAGCACACAATCGGAATGGTTCAAATCGAGCGCCAATAGGGAGAATGGGTTTGAAGATTACGTGCTATGGAGAGAAAATGTGCCAGATAGTGAGCCAAATGTGCGTATTATCTTATTTTTAAAGTATATTTGTTTTGTTGCATATTTTTATTTAATTGAAACAATTTGCTACCATGAAGCTTTACTCTTGAGAAGAGCGAAAACATTTGTTCAAGTGGGCGGAATTGCGTACAATCAGGGGATTCAAATAATCGGTGGCTTATTTGATTGATATACCTCAACATTTTATTCAAACTATCCCGATTCGTTGTTAAATAATAATTAAGCTTTTAGCTCTTTAGCTGCCGTAGAGATGCTGATTTAAAAAGCAGACCATAATCATAACCTTACTACTAAAATAATAAACAATTATTGATCTAAAGATAACATTTTAAATAGACATTGATGGTAATGTACGAGTCGGATAATAGTGTATTTTTATTAGCCTATGGAAGCCTGTAGCCTTTACTGTAAATAACTATGCTGTTAGCATCAATATCCCTCGGGGACAAAGCACACGACCACAAAACATCAAATCAGCTATGAATTATACTCTTTTGCAAAATCAAAACTCCTTTTGCATTCTAAAAGCAAATGTTTCTTAAAGATGCAAGACTACACATGGACAAAACACGAAGGCAGATCAGCCTACTACGCCACAAAGAACAACGAGAGTATTCTAAACCTCTGCTCTGAAGCGGTCACCGTAGCCTTAGCAGCCGCCCAATGTGGTTGGCTGAGGAGAGGATTCGCAGGAGTGGTGCTCGAACCTGACTTCCACGACGTCAAGTGTGCTGAGAAACTTGTGAAGAGATTGACAGCTGAAGCTATCGGGTGCAGCAGATCTTCTAACACTGATATGCCGTATGTAGTTATATTAATAAAATAAATTACATTATTGACGTTAAGTTTGAAAATAGTTTTATAGAATAACTTTTACGTTCTAAATAGAGAAAACGATTAAATTTTATATGAACTTTTATTTTTTAAATAGGGAGGTATTTATTGATTGAAAGAAATATGGAAAAAGAGATTTTTACTTCAGATTTTTTTTAAACGAAGAGAAACAACTAAGATATTTCAATTTATTTTAGTCGTATTTATGGACAATCACTTAATGTGGTCAACTGTGCCTCGCATTTTACTTTGAATAAATAGAAAATAGGTTAAATTAAAGAAAAAACGATGTTTCCACAAACCACACATATGTCTTTAGAAAAGACAAATTGGTGACAAAGTCACGTGATGTTCAGAAGTATTAGTACCTCTGCCAACCCCTTCGGGGATATTCGGCGTGAACGTTTATGTTTATGTTATGAGTAGACCAATTAAATACCAGTTTAGTTGTCCTTCTCTTATTACTTATTCAATGCTAGATTGTTCATGTATACCCAAGTATATAGACACAAAATGGCAGTATTCTTACTTATGACTCTCATAGGCAATGTTCTTATGTAACCAATTACACAATCTAAAACGTGAACCAATTGATTAAAAACCTTTTTTTGGAACTCTCATCCGAATACAAAAAAATACTCCAAGAAACTAAAGGCATCTTTTCAAGTGCACAATCTCATAAATACTATGAAATTTCAGAGTTATTTTGGTATCATCCAAACTGGATGCCAAGACTGCAGCCCGTTTCTTAGCGGACGGTGCGGTTGGCGCTAACAGCGTCATTAGCGCTGCGCTGACGTCCGAGCAACGAATGACTAGCGCTGATTTGGCTGTTTCTATCCATTCGGCTCTGCTTTATGCTGGGCCTGAGGAGACTTCGACCTGGACTGTGAGTTGGAACAAACCATTAAAAAATCGAGGGTTTTAGATAGAGTGTGTAGGGTGACCAAAAACAATTTGAAAAACACATACTTTGATAGAATTTAGGGTGACCATAAAGTGTAAATGGAAACGACAATGTGACAAAATCGATAATACATAATCAGGACAAGAACGAAAAACTTTGAAACGATGACTTAATTTCAACTTTTCGTTTTTCTTCAAAAGGGTTTAAATTATAAATGTTGACTTATTTGTCAAATTGGGCCAACTATAGAATTATATTATTATTCTATCAAAAATGCAAACAATCGTTTCTTTAAAATGTATGTTTTGATTACCAAAAAAGTTATAACTCCATCGTTATAGTTTGTTGAAAAGTATGCTTTTTAAAAGGAACAGAAAAACAGATATATTATTGCTAAAAAAATACAAACAACTAACATGTCATCCTACACGAATCTATATGTCACTAACAAAAGTTCATTTCCACAGACAAGTCTTCCCGATCAAAGTCGCATAGCAACTAGATATGGAAATGAAATGATTGACGCAATCAACCTAATAGCGCTAGCTCTGCCAGGAGCAGCTGTGATCCAGCAAGGAGACGAAATTGGCTTAGTAGACACTATATTGGAATGGGCAACCAATAGTACTTGTTGGCCTTATCCTCCTACTGCATATATGGTGCCATTTTCTTGGGATGTGACTCCGCATGCAGGATTCAGTGTTGGAGAACCATGGCAACCAGTCGCTCCAAATTTCAGATATGCTAATGCCAAAACTGAATTCAAGAACGAAGTAAGCCATATTGCGGCTATGAAGGTAGCTGCTGCGATGAGGAAGTCGCCTGCTATAGGACCGCATGTTGAGGTACCTTCCAATGTTATAGTTTACTTAAACAATTATTTACAATAAATTAACCTACAATGCACTTTTAGGAAGTCTTCCAATAAAAGTTTATTGGTATGTAATAAAACCATTAATAATAACGGTTTAATTTAGCTGCATATTAGTGATTTGATTTATTACTCAAATTAGTGAACAAAATCTATATTCTTTTACCAGTTTTACCACTTTTATTTTTATACTTTAAAGTAAAATATTATATTTCATGATTAAGGTCACTTTATAAAGGTAACAACGTTAAAATTTAAAGAAAAAGTTATTCAATAAATTTGTAACAAAAATAAATATCGCACAACCGGTTGTGTATCTTATCAAGGATCTCGAATTCCTTGCCAACATCAAACGCAAAATACGAAATACAAATTCAAATTAATTCGAGGAACAAATGTAGGTCATACAAATATTTGTTCCGGATGGAACCGAGGGTAGATTCAAAATCAAATAATATTCAACTGCGGATACTATTGGGACGTTAGACTTGGATATGCTAATTTAAGTAAGGTTTGGAGACAACCGGCTTGCTTGAGAATGTTGGACTATTATTTTTGAGGATTCTTCAGAATATATATAGGTTTTAGATAGAACAATACTAGTAGCTATGTAAACTATGTTTTCCACGATTAATAATGGAGAAGAATTTTCTTGGCATATTTAATTGATCTTTTCTACCAAAAAGGGGTAGCTACAACTTTAAAACTCTATATTCCTTAGCCTATTTTGCAAGCTGCCGTCACTGTACGTTCCTCAGCAATATTTTGCGTCTAAAACAGCTAAAAGATAAATATTCAAAGAGTAGGTCATAGAATTAAAATTACCACTTACCTACTGTTACTCTTTATTTTTTTAGAATAGAGTCTAAACAAGAACTCCTTCAAATAAACTACTGATAAATTCAAAGCACTGCTATTCTAGTACAAAGAAATCATGTTATCTTTTACTTAATACATCGCTTAGAAAACATTTTGCCGCAACATAATCTTAATAAGAGCTATCCGCTTAATGTAGTCATGAGTCCATATTATGGTAATGCACTCTTTACAATCTGAGCGAACTTTTATGAATTCATTTTGCATCATTATTTTCAGATAAACCGTCTCGCGGACGCCATAGCGGTCCTGCGGTGGGGCGGCTCGGGGTCTCTATTAGTCGTGTCCAACTTGGGAACGAGTCAAACTGCAGTTAAACTTTCAACTATTCAAGGACTACCAGCCGAAATGTCTGTAGTTGTCAGTTCTCCTGCTTCGGGACTTACGCCTGGAACTCATATTTCAATGGACAAACCACTCAAACTGGGCCCTGGAGACGCGATACTGTTGGCTGGTGCACCCAGACACTGCGGGGGTCCAGGACCAGTGGACAAAATTACTAACAAGCTTGCAGAAGGATGGCAGAAGATTAATAAGTACTTTAATGACTCTTAAAAACATGGTGTAAATATTGTTGAGATCATATCGTGCTGAGTGAAACAAAAAAGTTTAATATTTTCGCGGGCTTACCCTTTTTACATATTCTTTTTGTTGAATTCGACCTTTGTTTAAGTTTTGACTATATTTTCAGTTTCATGACATAATTTTTCGTGTAATTTTCCGAATAAATGTTTCTTTTTTAGTTAAGTTTTATTCATTTCGAATAATTTACTACGTTCTATCATTCCTCTGATACAACAGTAAGTTTATAGTAAAAACAATTTTATATTTTTTTTGCAAACAATTATACTAAATACTAAAAATTATAGTTTAATCAACCTCCATTCCAAATCAGTTCAACGATCTCTTTGTTGTACATAACTCGACCCGAGTATATATAATCAGTATGTATAGTAAAGCCGGGTCATTAGAACTCCAATATCTAATCGATTATATACCCTTTGAATTACGTTCATTTCTTTCTGAAATAACGTGGATTCCATTGATCAATAGAAACGGGGCCGTCTATTCAGCGTATGACATACACATTCCAGTTCAAGTTGGTCGCTCCAATTTGTAGTATTGTCTATGACCTATTTCAGCGTATGTAATTGTCCGCACCCGTACCACGGCGGAGTTATTAGACGGTTTACTAGCCTTAGATTATACCTCACTTGGTATTGAACGCGGCTTTACATGTTTTAGATCTTGAGCTTGTGTGCTGAATAGTAATAATAATCATCATTTATTAGAGATGCTTATGCCCGATTTCTGAGTTGAGTATTCCAGCTGAGAACAACTTAAGTATCGTTCTGTCGCATTGAAATCTTAACAAATGAATGATACAAAACGATACTTAAGTCGTTCTCAGCTTGAATACTCTATTCAGAAATCGGGCGTTGGAATAGCACTTCCCTATTTCTACCCATAGGTGTTCGTAAGAGGCGACTAAGGGTCTTGGGGCTTTAAAGAAGTTGCATGCATGCACACATCCCTATGCGGCTAGAGACCCATCACCAATACCTTTATTCAACAATCTTTTCCACATTCAAGTTCCTAAAGTGCCCGAGAAATTCCTTATTTTCGAGCTCTGGCTACCCGTTAGTATAATGTATGTATGTTATTACAGACTAAATATTTTTTAAGGGATGAAATTTTTGTAATACATAATAAGATTTAAATGAATATCAACGATATATTTAAAATTAAATGATACGCCGGCCATATATAAAACCGCATCCAGCTGTATCCAGCGTGCTTTGACCGGAGAATCCCAGCGAGCGGTTTGCTATTACAGGCAGAAGTTGTGCAATGATAAAGCGTTTACTGTAAAAATGTCTCTCAGTATTATATGGACAGTGGGATAGAAATACGATTAACTCTCTGAATAGAATAAAAGCTACTTAAGAAAATTTAAAGGCTAAGAATATCACTACGCCATTTCGTCCTGTAAGTGTTCGTAAGAGTCGACTAAAGATTTTGGGTTTTTTAAGTGATCTTTTGAAGACGCGATTGGAGACCCATAAAAAAGCCTTTATTTTAAAATCTGAAAATACATACATACATATACTCACGGCTATAAATCCCTAGAAGGGGTAGCCAGAGCTAAGGAATTAGCAATTCTTCAGCCACTTACGGAAAGTTGAGTAAAAAGATGGTAAAATAAAGGTTTTTGGTGATGGGTCTCCAACCGCATCGCCCAAAAATCCCTTATAGCCCCAATACCGTTAGTCGCCTCTTACGTACACCCACCGGAAGAAATGGGGTAGTGCTATTCTAAGCCGACACTACACGGCATAAATCAGAAAATGGCTGAGATAATTTCATATGCTGTAGCTTTAGCTTAACCTCAATCCTTTTAGGGGTTTTTAGCCGTGAGTATATATGTATGTATATACAATATATTCATAAACTCCTGCCATCAGGTTCTTTTGAGCTAGGAAGAGAATATATATCGCCACTTTTTACTAGCCTAATAGATCTTTTAATTTTATGATGTGCGATATTCCTTTTTTTTATTTTAAAATAGTGGCTAAGGAATTGTTTTTACTGAACTTTCACCTGCCTATATTCTATATATTCTTCCGAAGCCGATTATATATTAAAAACTGTGGGTCATGGGTCTCTTATAGCTCACCATTAACTAACAACCCTAATTCCTTAAGTTTACATTAACATCTCCCGAGATGAAATGTCTTAGTGCTATTCCTAGATGACACTACATAACAAAAATATTAATCTACATTTAATTAACAACTCTCATTTTAGAAACCTACTTTAATACACAAGATTGAATTTTATTCTTCCGAAGCCGATGGAAGATGGCAGCCCAGGGTTGGCCGTTGCGGATAATATTTCTATTTCTTTGGAAAGTTTAACATAAAAATAAAATAATGATAGTACATTATTTTATTTTTATATATCTAAAAGCTACACAAAGCTACATCTTCTCTACATCTAAAGAGATGTTAATGTAAACTTAAGG
>OY755175.1:20167761-20298612 GCA_963576735.1 Bedellia somnulentella
ACACGAAATCCGACCCTAAAATAAGACCTAAGCAATTTACGTTGACATCGCTTGAATTTAGGCCGATAAAATTTTTATGAGAGAAAATGTTGAATGGTGTGTGAAGGTGATGATTGTACTTACAGAATTTGCTTTTCTCGGGCATGGCTGGTGATAATGCAGACGGTGATGAGGGTCAGAGCGCGCGCCCACATGCTGCGCGGCGCGGGCTGGGCGGCCCGGCGCGATCGCGACTGGCGGCGGCGGGCGGCGTATCGACCCGGGCGCCGGCGCGCAGCCGCGACTTCACAGACGCCGCCGTTGCCTCGCGGTTGCTTGCCAGGGGTAGCCAAGTACGGATCATATGGGGAAAATTTAAAGCTATGATTGAATATGGATTTATATTTATGTTATTGATGTTTTTTCGCTCAGTACAAGAAATGCATTTTGTGTAGCAAATAACAACAGAAATAAATACTTAGTAAAATCTTTTTGTAGTAGTAAAATCTTTTTGTAGTAAAAGTTTTACTACAAAAAGATTTTACTATAGAAAGAAGATACAAAAAAGAAGGCATCGAAGTCATTGAAAAACTTAAAGTATTTTTTTATTATATAGCCTAATTTGTTTCCCACTACTGGGCAAAGGCCACACAATTTTGAGCCCACACATCTCTGTCGGAGGCTGTACACAACCACCCTTGATCGAATCTGTCCAGGTCGCCCCTCCAGCTCCTCCTAGGCCTTCTCCTACGCCGGTGTCCATCTGTAGGCACCCATTGAGTGGCTGTTTTAACCCATTTTTCCGGATGCATTCGACAGACATGTCCGGCCCAGGCCACTTGAGTTTGCAGTCTGAACTCCTACATCAGCGATTCCAGTTTTTGAGCGCAGTGTGGTGTTTCGGATGCGACTTGTGCGTTTGACACCCAGAATATTGCGCTCCATTGCTCGCTGGCAAACCTTGTTTGAACCAAAGTTTGAACTTTTGACGTTCGGTCAATGACCACGTTTGTGCGCCGTAAGTAAGGATTGGCAGAATGCACATGTCGACAAGTTTGCGCTTCAGGGTTAACGGAAGGTTTCCCTTCATCAGCTAGCCTTGAGGTTGGACTGAAGATGAACCGGTCAAAACCCAACTAATGACCAACGGCGCAAAGCGTAAGGTAGTGGTCGATGGGAGGGAAATACAATACTTCGACGAGTACATCTACTTGGGCAGATAGTGTCCTTCGAAAACAGGCAGGACAAAGAAATCGAACGACGCGTTTCGAACGCCTAGAAGAGCTACGTAACGTAACGTAAGTATACGTAATCTTTAAAAGAATACTTCGATAAAAAATATGTTATAAAACTATTTCATTTCAAAGACAAGAGATAAATAAACTTTTTTGTTACGAAGCATTTTTTAATTTAGTATATAAGTTAGTATGTTATAAAAATAAATACGATTTACAAAACGTGGATAACTACTTTAAGATTTCAAAGCTGGCAACCCTGAAATCCTCCGTTTTAATTTCAAACACCGGCTCGGGTGTACGCTGAGTCACCGGCAAGCAACTCCGTGAGTATATAGTAGGGGACGTTTCATATCGATGCGTTTCCAAAAATTACCACTTGTTATCTTGCCATTTTATTAGGTCAAACTTAAAACGTTTAAAGAAATATTTTTTGTTGACGTAAGTTTTTTAGCGCTTTTGAATTCATTTTAAGCTAATAGTATAATCTATCTTATATAATAATCTTTTCACTATTCAACTTCAAATAGCTGAATTTTAAGGCTCTAGATATCCTATTTTGGGATTTATAACAGTGGGTATTTATATATGTATGTAAACTAATGAAGCTATATGAGAATAAATAATTAGGTTACAAAATCAAATAGTGCTTAATCCTATTCCCAACAAGACATTCCATTACGTCTGTTGTCCAGTAGTTAGAAGTTACACTTCTGCGTCCGGAGTGAGCGAGTCGAATGCTTTCTTAAGTTGCATATATGGGGCTGCATAGGAAGTTTTTGTCTTAGTTGTGTGTTATGTTATTTAATTGTCAATTCACTACTTTTTCTTCCTATTATTCTACATATTACATTTAACCATGACATTATATATTTAATCCAAATATAAATATATCGTACACAATATGTACCAAAACCTTCAAAATCTCTAAGTTCTAACAAAAAAGCGCTCGTATCTGTAACAAGCCTCATCGTAGCCCGTGAAGCCTGAACTCAATCAGGGTCAGTTGAGTGACAGCTCTGATAGCAGACGTCTGTGCCTCTCCAGCGCTGCAAACATCTCCAGATTAATACCATCCATCTGGAAGCTCCAGGCTCATTTATTACGGGAATGTTAACAGCAGAATGTATATAATTGGGAGGCTAATTAATGGCTGTTCAATGATTCAGTGGCGTGCCCTGGCTGCTATAGTAGGATGGGACTTTGCACTACTTTGATTGTACCTTCTTATAAGTCTGATTTGGTTCCGATTTATTAGGGACATAATATAGCATACTTACTTACTTATGCTCAAACTTAATGTTCACTTAATATATCCCCGAGAAAATGGCAGAGGTGGGGATGCTTCTGAACATCACGTGATTTTGTACATACATACATACTTTCATATACTCACGGCTATAAATCCCTACTTAAGCATACTTAAGTTCTTCGGACACGTGTCGAGGCGGAATGGTGATTCCATTGAGCGCTTGGTTGTTCAAGGAAAGGTGGAAGGCACGAGACCACGTGGCAGATCACCCATGCGATGGACTGACCAGATTAAATCTGCTCTGGGCAGTCCATTAAATGAATGTGCCAGAAATGCTGCGAACCGGACCAGATGGCGAGACATCATTAGACGGGCAACTGCAGCCCCCGACCCTCCCTCATGAAGACCACGACCGCTCTGACAAGAGCGAAACGAATAAGAAGAAGATAAATCCCTAGAAGAGGTAGCCAGAGCTAACGAATTAGAAATATCTGAGCCACTTTTGGAAGTTGCGTGGGGAAAAGATGTTAAAATAAAGGTTGTTGGTGATGGGTCTCCAACCGCATCACCAAAAAATCTCTTAAAAAGCCCCCATACCGTTAGTCGCCTCTTACGTACACCCACCGGAAGAAAAGGGGTAGTGGTATTCTAAGCCGACACTACACAACACGTGATTTTGTGCACCTGAATTTTAGAGTGTTCCCATTATCGAATGCATTGTCACATGACTAAGTATACAACTCAACCATAGGAGTGTTCTAACGTCTTTTAAACAAACTTAAGTAAAGACCCAACAATCACATACAGAAGCAACGGAAAAGTCCTATTAGTTTTATATTTCGACTCTCAAAGATCTCTAAAGAGCTCAGCTATTATGGTTGTTATTTGTACTCTCGCGATCTTGCGATTAATTTTCATAGAGGTTTCACTTTGTACTATCCCGATTATTTTGTTTCACTCACACGCATTTATCTCGTTTTCTATCATCTGCCTTAGCACGCTTATATCTTTAACTACCCTTCATATTCGCATGTCCAGATTTAATTCACGGACCCATCCTTTTCACACTCCCAGATTATCGGATACATTCATCTCACAGTGTTGACTTAGAATAACACAAACCCATTTCTGCCTGTGGATGTTCGTAAGAGAAGACTAAGAGTATATGGGGTTTGTAAATGATTTTGAAGCGATGCGAACCTTACCATCTTTCCCCCACTCAACTTTCAAAAATGGCTGAGGAATTACTTATTCCGAAGCTCTGGCTACCCCTCCTAGGGCTTAATAGCCGTGAGTATATCTATCAATGTATGTATGTAACCGACAACTCCCGATATATGAACCTGACACGTCTAATTATATAGTGAGTAGAAACTAGAAATTGAAAAAAAATTTTAACGTTTTAGGCATAATTTATAGTTAACTTAATTTAAAATCAAAATTAAAAAAATAAATAAATATTAATAATAAATTGTGGAAGTGTGTGGTGATCCCAGAGCTGGCAGCTACCTCGGCCAACGCATTAGCTTGGCCATCCAAAGAGGAAATGCTGCTACGAGTAGCATATTGGGCACGTTACCCTACACCGAGAACGATGAATTTTACGAAATTTTTCGTTTGTAATATATACATATTTGGCTATAATTTAATTTTTAATTTTTATATTATCAATGTAAATATTATTTCAATTGTAAAAGTTTAATAAATGACGTATTATCATAAAAAAAAAGTAAAAAAAAAACATTGTGAATATTTCAAATTGCTTTCAAGTATCAATGGATTTCTGTGATCTGCCATAGTAAAATTGAATTCGTTAACTTTTTATAATGAATTGGTTCAAAAATATAACTCTATCCCTTGTTACAAGAAATTATTTTATTGCAGCAAGGGATAGAGTTAGAAGTAGTCAATACTAAATTTTCGAAAATCATTATCAACACTATGATAATTAATACTTAAATAAAAAATATTTAAATAATAATTAATACAATATCAATTTCATTGTTACAACGAAAACATTATTAATCGACCATTTTTCTTAATAAAAACAATAAATAATTTCCTTTCAATAAAACACTGGGGAAGCCATTGGATAAGCGCTCTCGAAGTTAGTTTTTTCATTGTATCTTATGAAATGGAATATTTATATACACAGCTTTTGACCTATCAATATCTTGTGTAGTTAAAGAAATTTTCATGAATATCTAAAACAACTATATATATTTATTATATTTCTAAAACGTATATGTGTATTTTATTTAGGTATTTGTATTGCTTGTATATATAAAAGTATGTAGTTATTTATGTATGTGTTCATATTCGTTAAATATTTATATTATTTTGTATGATTAATATTTATATTGTTATTTGAATTAAATAAGTTAGTTTTAAGTAAGCTTAATAGATTATTATGTTTTTTTTGGCCTTGTTTTGTACATCTACCCAAATAATTTATCGATCTCACCTTCCAAAAGGTTGTCTGGAAGAGATCGCTAAATATCGCGACCGCTAATAAACTGTTTGATCATATTATTGTTTTTGTAAATTTGTGTTTGATGTGCAATAAAGAGTTATTCTATTCTATTCTAAAACAACACAAAACATGTTTAAAATATGAAATTACAAACAGAACTCCTTGTCGCATATCCTCCGAGGGATCTGTTCATTTGACCAAGATTTTACCGCACTGTAAACGGTCTGTATTTCCCCAAAGATTGGATATACTACTTTTAAATCTAATTAACAACTTCTTGTTTGGATAGTTAACCCACATGAAAAGACTAAACCGTTTCGTCGTTTCAAATGAATACACAGTATTTCACATTACCCAGCCGAGAGACTCGAACCTACCCGGTATAGAGTGATTTGGCCGCCCACCACAATAGTATTGTGTGGGTTGTCCGACTAAGGACTATTACCGTAATAGTAACTGGGGCCGGAGGCTTAACGTACCCCTTATAAAACAAAATCATCCTACTATTCCGATAGTCAGGTGATTCAAAACCTGCAAACTGCAAACTGTGTGAAATCTTAATGTAAAACCTTGCAAACTGTGTGAAATCATATTACATTTAACATATTCTGAGTTTACAATAGAGTTGAAGCCTGGACCACCGGATTTGAAACCGCGCGCTTAACTGCTTCACCAACGAGGCAGTACCCTTTTATAACTTTTAGGTACTTTATTTTAGAAAGAAACATAAATCAAAATGGAAAATTCCCTATCAAATATCTCCAAATACACACGCAAAGATGCCACTATGCTCCACAAACCGATGTACACCCCAAATGAATCAACAAAAAGAGAATCCGCCGAAGATAAGAGTATCGAGGCTCCTGTAAAGTTTTCGCCGGTCTCGAACCAACGAGTCTGGTCTGCCCGGCCAGCGAGAACTTGTCAAGTTGACGCTGCAAGCGATACCTTGCCGCGGCACTTGGACGGTGACGCGGACACTTCAGCGTGATTTGGCCACGGAGGCAGCGGGAGCGGGAGCGGAAGCGGATGAAATTAGTACATGACGTGTTAACTGCCTCCGCGATCCAATGGTCTTGCGCAATGGTCGCGACTCAGAGGTCTTGGCATTGAATCCCAATGGGTCATAAATTCGTGTAAAGCTGTCTCAGTTTAATTAGAATTTTGAAGACATCACACTGAGGTAAACCATTGGCTCTCATCTAAAGCCGAACTGAGCCTATATATACTCTAAAATAAAGACAAAAAAAGACGATTGAAGCGTCTATCAACACGCAGTAGTCTAGCGCACTTTGCGCCTGGTGGATTTTAACCAAATCTTCATATCCGTAGAAGTCACTAGCCCTTTCTGGAGATGTGTGGGAGCCTTGTATGGGCTGTAATAAAATGGTAAAAGAAACAAACCATGAAATGACAATGAAGTTATTCCAATCTCTATATAGTTTGTGGTTATTCCATCCGTATATTTACATAAGGGTAGAACGTCATGGGCAGGATTTTAAAAATCACATGGCGCGTTGTTTTAAAACATAAAAATAATAAAATCCCTATATATATTAATACATAGATCACATAATATTATAATTTATAATACAAAAGCTTTCCAAGTTAGAAACTGGAATTTAGTGGCAAAACAAAAAGAGCTCCGTTGTTTATTTTTCGAGAGAGAGAGAGAGAGAGAACTTTATTCCTCTCTCTTATTACCATTATTTCCGAGAGAAGAGCAGATCAAATTCATTATCTGAACCCAATGGCAAACTCCTGAACGCATCGCTCTGCTTATCGCTCCTAGACTCGCTATTACTATTTCCATGGCCTCGTACAAATACTTTATAATCCTCTTATGCTGAAGTGGTGCTACACATGAAGTGCCGCTATTGATCTACATACCTTTATATCAGACTTAGGTGGCAAGTGGGTTCCTTTTGATGAGGATTATAATAACACTTTTGTTCATACTCCGTGTAAGACTCATCCCACTTAAGCTCTATATAGGTCTAATATACTGGCGAAAAACATAACACATTTTTGTATTTGCTTGCCCAAATCGTTATGTAATTTACTAAATTAGTTAATCCTATGCACGGATGGTGTAATATTTTTTTACTGCTGGGTAAGGTACGATAATTTGCGTGATGACATATATCTTATGTCCTTTTTCTGGTTCTAAGCTAACTCTCCAACAATTTTCAGCCAGATCGATTCATCTGTTCTCGAGTTTTTTATATATATAGATAATAAACCACGGGTGTTCGTAAGAGCCGACGTAGGGTACTGGAGCTTTATTAGTGATTTTTTGACGATGCGCTTTTTTTATTATTATAGCCTAATTCATTTCCCACTGCTGGGCAAAGGTCTCACAATTTTGAGCCCACACATCTCTGTCTGAGGCTGTACACCACCACCCTGGATCAAACCTGTCCAGGTCGTCCCATCCGTCAGGCGTTCGAAACGCGTCGTTCGATTTCTTTGTCCTGCCTGTTTGCGAAGAACACTATCTGGCCCAAGTAGATGACGATGCGGTTGGAAACCCATAAATTATCATTTATTTTACAAAAAAAAACCTATGCAACTTTCAAAAGTGGCTGCAGATTTTCTAGTTCTGAAGCTCTGGCTCTCCTTGCATTGCCGGTATTTATTACCGTGAGTTGGGTTCAGTGTATTGCCACTGACGTTAGCGAAGAAAATATATGACCAACAAAAGGCAGAAGATTGAATAAACCAATCAGGACATACAGGGACAATACAATTTGACAATTCGTTTTTGCCGGAATTCTTGGCAATTTTTTTACTAAACTGCCTCTGATTTCCGCTCTGTTAAGTTCTCTATCGCCCGATTTCTGAATTGAGTATTCCAGCTGAGAACAACTTAAGTATCGTTCTGTCGCACTGAAATCTTAACTACTGAATGAGACAAAACGATACTTAAGTCGTTCTCAGCTTGAATACTTAATTCAGAAATCGGGCGTTAGTCTCAGCATAAGTGCCTCAGCCGCGTATCTCTCTTGTTCTACCTGTTCTGTTCTAACGCCAGCACTTGCAAAATATACCGCAATCAATAATAAATAATTTACCACTAAGACTTTTTTTTTGATGTAACGTAAAATAAAGAATGTGAACCTAAAATTAAGTAATGATAAAATAATTAGGCGTTACTTTATGATACGTACATTTCCTCACTGTAATTATTATATGTACATATTTGCGAGTCTATAATTCCCTACTAATTACAGAATTTGGTTCGTTTTTTTGCATTTTAGGCGCAAATTTATTTCCTTATGTACTTTGTCATTATGAAGTAGCATAATTTATAATTTCATTTCATAATATTTATTGGCAATGCATAATATATCGTTAATGACATTAATAAGAAGGATGTGTATTCCAAGTAGCTGCTGCTAATTACCGCAGATACGATACCTCATTACCATTCATCTAATTGTCTAATTATAAATATCATATTTGTTGCTAATAAGAAGACACCATACAACATACATACATACATACATATACTCACGGCTGCAAATCCCTAGAAGGGATAACCAGAGCTAAGGAATTAGAAATTCCTCAGCCACTTCTGGGAATGTGAGTGGGTAAAAAATGGTAAAAATAAAGGTTGATGGTGATGGGTCTCCAACCGCATCGCCCAAAAATCCCTTAAAAGCCCCAATACCGTTAGTCGCCTCTTACGCACACCCATCGGTAGAAGCGGGGTAGTGATATTCTAAGCCCACACTACACGGCAATCTAAACCGATACTACACGGCAAGTAAATTAAATATTTACTAATGTATGCCATTAGTTGCCATCGGGGTAGGCAGAAAATTTATGGCCACTTTATACGATCCTGACCAACTTTTTCAGCTTCGTTTACATTTACACATACATATATTTTCATAAATGCTCTTTTATGTTGTATGTATTGTTAATAAAGGACTGATGTATATTTTTAAGGCGTAAAACACTTTATGACGGGTCTGACATTACATCATCCAACAATCACTTAAAACACCAATAGTCTAACTCGCCTCTTACACCATCCGCTGGGGAAATGGGATTGTATTAATCTTAAATGACACTGAAATCTAGAAATGATAAGAAATCATATAACTTATAGTGTCAGAATAGCACTAGCAATTGCCTTAAAAGGAAAGAGACTTTTCTAAAAAAATTTAAGGAAATGCAAGTAAAAAACTCACGGCCGGTTTCACATCTGAGAATTCAACGATAAAAGCATCTCAAACTCTATTTAAGTACCTACTTACCAAAATTACGTTTCTGATTTGATGAAATATTGTAATTTAATCAAGTTTTGATTAAATGATCAAAATTTTGCGCATCTGTCAAAAAACTGACCTAAACGTCGAAATTTGCGTTTCTGAACTCGTTTGATAATACTCAAACAGTCATCATCGCAGATTTGAGTGAGTGACAGTTAAGTTGTCGAAATCGGCTTCTTAAACGGTGCTCCAATTTGTAATTGTGAAATATTAGACGATAAACACATTGTTTTCGACAATATTCTGAAGATGTCTACGGATACATCGTTATCTTCACTAGAAGAAGCACAGCAGATACCTCAGAGGTAAATACGCCGTCGCCGAGGAGTTCCTAGGATCCGGCCAAATTTCTTTGAAACGCTCAGTGAAAACCAATTTAAATAACGTTTCAGGTTCAGTAAAGAATCGGTGCGCAGCATCTTTAGGAAAGTGCAACGAAGGATCCCACCAGCAAGAATGCAACGGAGTGATTGTTTATCACCATTGCTCCAACTGTTAATAACACTGCGGTTCTATGCAACTGGGAGCTTCCAAGCTGTCATTGGGAATACTGCAAATGTCAGCAAAGCTATCGTGTGCCGTGTCACGGATAGGGTCACAACAGCAATAGCACTATTGAGACCAGAATTTATTTATATGCAAACTCAAGAGCAGCGTCCTACAGTGGCTTCAAGATTTCATGACATAGCTGGATTCCCTAGAGTTATTGCAGCTGTTGATTGTACCCATGTCAAAATAAATACCCCAGGTGGCAATAGGGCTGAGCTTTACCGGAATCGAAAAGGCTTTTTTTCAGTGAATGTGCAAGCATTATGCGATGCAAATGTAAGAATATGCAGTTTGATTGCAAGATGGCCTGGATCAGTTCATGACGGGTGTAGTTGGGAGACCTTTTTTTTAATTCTTTTTCCATGTCTAGTCTCCCTGCTCGGTGTTTAATTAATTAACCACGAAAGATTACACGTAACTTCGTAACTATCTTTCCTCATTTACAGCAAGCACGAACTACCGATACCGAACAAATCGATCATATATATTTATATATTAGATTTTATTGATATATATTCCAAGTCATGTTGGTATCTTTGGTAATGAAAAGGTAGATAGTCTTGCAAAACTGACATAAAACACTATTATATTATGGATTATGACCAGCGTAATGCAGCTCTTCCTCATCTTCGTTCTGCCTGGCAAAGAAGATGGGACGAGGCTAGCAAGGGGTTTTATTTCAAATCTATTCAACCAATTATTCCATTCATATTCTAAATAAAATTAGGGTTCGAGATAACTCCCTATGCGAGTGCGGTGTAGATGAGGGAACATTCGATCATTTTTTTTTTGCATGATCACGTAATTTATCTTTTAATCTATACATTGCTTTAGCCAGAATTCGCATCCCGCTTCCCACAAATTTTCATAGTATGTATGTTGAGTTTATCATCTTCTTCCTCCGATCTAATTACGGTTCTAGGTAAATTTATCAGAATCAACAATATAAGATTATAGTTTTAATAATACAATAATTAATGTAAAATGTCAGTTATTGCTTAATTTTTGATTTTAAGATAGTTTTTCATTTTAATTTTATTTGTTTCTTCACTTAAATTATTTTTAATTTAATTTAATTTTACTTTTATATTTTGTCTTAACTTTAGAGCATGACATAATTTGTTGGGATTCGCGATAATGGGATTTCATTATTATTTTTTCTTTAATATTATGTTCTTCCCAAAATATAAATAACTCTTAACTTAGTCTTTACTTAACCATTGATTAAATACCTTCAAGATCTAATTGTTTAATAATTACATTCTTTATATATATATTTTTTCGCTTTAATGATAAAAATGTTTACAACTAAAATTCACATGCGAGACTAAATCACGCTGTTTGTGGCGAAATTGTTGAAAAAATATTCGGCAGATACCACCAATAACAAAAAAAATATTATAATTTTGATTGACGTTTGATCACAATAATTGGTTTGCTCTATGGTTTGGTGTATGTACGTTCCGTTGCCCAGTTTTATTGTTTGTTTATTTCTATTTTTTATTTAATTAAATGGTCTCAAACCCTCATAATAAATGTAACTACTAATTAAATATTATTGAATTAAGTTTGTAGATACAATTTGCTAATGAATATAAAATATAATTAATGAAATATAACTTCATCGGTATTACCGGTTTTTGTAGGTAAATTGAAACGTTCATAGATTTTGATTAGAATCTTAACTAAATGCTTTGTTGATCACATTATAGCAGCGAGCAGTGTTTGTTCTGTGAAACACCTAAAACTTAAGTACTTACTTAGAGTTTGATAAAAACTCAACTGATTAGAGCTAGAATGCTCAGATGTGAAACCGGCTGTCAGTAATTTAAATTAAATCAAGGGCTTATCAAAAACCGCTCCAAAATCGATTAATCAATCCCAATCAATGGCGATAAAAACAAAAAGGCATTAGATAAAACAAAAACCTATTCAGGATCAGCAGAGGTCTCGAATACCAGATGACCCAAGCAGGTACAATGGCGTAGGCACCCTCGACCACCGCTGATGATAAAAAATTGCCGAAATTACGAACACTATTCACTTATCAGGGGATTATGTTTCCTTATCGTTGATAATGATAAAGTAACTAGCTGAGATTGTCACTATCGTCTTTTACTCGATAATTATATTTAATTGAGATTGGCCTTATTAGTATCGTGTCGGCTTACGACTGACGACGATTTCTGAATTGGGTATTCCAGCTGAGAACAACTTAAGTATCGTTCTGTCGCATTGAAATCTTAACAACTGAATGAGATCAAACGATACTTAAGTAAGAAAGTAAGTAAGTAAAATGTTTATTTGGTATTAAAAACAAAATTTCAAACAGTATTTAAAAATTAGATACAACATTTAATGATACCAAAAAGGTCTTGGCTCAGCGTAAAATGTACCCAGCGCAAGTCTCGCAGGACACAAACGCTGAGTACGCTGGTTTTCAGCCAACACCTCAAACTTGTATCTACTACATACTAACTAATACATAGAGCAAAAGAAATATATAATTAAATAATAAGAAACAAATACTGTAACAGAGAAAAAAGGAAAGAAACCTACTCCATATATGGTTATAGCTTATTAGTCGTTCTCAGCTTGAATATTCAATTCAGAAATCAGGCGTTAGGATAGCAATGTTGAATCTATCCACAAAAGTCATACTGGAGGGTTAAGAGACTATTCGGTAATTGGCAGGTGATGAGTCTGGAAGTGATGGGGCGATCCTTCATCTCCCATTTTCACCAACAAAATTGGATCGTATATCATTAATAGATATGACATATTACAGATACTATAACCAAAAGGATACCCGATATGTTATTATTTTTGTAGTATTAATGCACTTTCTACAACTTTGGTAACAATTGGTAATATTTAGCATACTATGAATGAAGTTCAAAGGTGCCAAACGTATCTAAGTTATTCTCAACGATTAAAACCTAATGCATGTATGACACTGTCCTCTAAGATAATGATAAATTAAAAAAACAGGAGAGTATTTTTATAAAGCTACATTGCGCACATTGTTTAATTACGTCTTCTGTTCTTTGGAAAACACCTAGTGAAAAAAAACTGGTGGTAAACTCAATTCGATTAAATTTTATTACAATTGAGTAAAACACTTTTTTGCTTTAACCCTAAAAAAATTTGTTTGTTTAACATTTACATTAGTAAGAGAAGAGATGAGAACTAAAAGACAAGCCTTTTAGGCCCTAGGCCGTCTAGTTCCGGCTCAGAATGTCACTACCCCTTTCTACCCATGGGTGTCGTGAGAGGAGACTAAAGGTATGGGGCTTTTTTAAGTGGTCTTGAGTGATGCGGTTGGAGACCCATCACCAACGATACTTCATTTCTACCACCTTCCCCCCTCTTATCTTCCGAATGTGGCTGAGGAGTTTCTAGCTCTAAAGCTCTGACTACCCCTTCTTGGGATTTATGCCCTTGAGTAGGTATTTGTATGTATGTATGTAAGAACTAAAAATAATTAGTGACTTAACAATCCTAAGTTAAGAATGTAGGGATGACTATTTGTAAAACTATTAGTTAGTTATTACTCATAAATAAAAGATGTTATTAAAGGAAAGAAAAATTTCGACACTGGCGGGGTTCGAACCCGCGACCTTCGGGTATACGCCCCCGTCGCTCTGCCAACTGAGCTACAGTGTCAGTTGGCATCCAGCGCGAAATTTCTCTATCCTTTGTTTCTTTTTTACACGTTCAAGTAGTGTTTGCGTTTCCTACCTCCGAATTTTAACTAATTCGGACGGCCACTTGTCTACATTTTCAGATAGAATGCAAATGTGGGAAACGCCTAACTATCACATAATTTAATGTGTTTTGACATGAATTCCTCATGTGGGGATTATTACTCATAAATAAAAGATGTTATTAAAGGAAAGAAAAATTTCGACACTGGCGGGGTTCGAACCCGCGACCTTCGGGTATACGCCCCCGTCGTTAATAACATCTTTTATTTATGAGTAATAATCCCCACATGAGGAATTCATGTCAAAAAACATTAAATTATTAGTTGGTTAGCTTATTTTTTTCATTACGTTTAGTCTCTACCTACCCCAATGGGAACTAACTACATGAGTACATGTATGTATCTATGTACTTTAACTGGTGGACAGATCAATATAACATTATGGACCTTCCTAAAGTAGGATGAACACTAAGAAAAGTTATATTTATGGCAATAAATTCCATACAAATTAAAAAAAAACATACATATACTAATGACTGTTAATCCCTAGAAGGGGTAGCCAGAGCTAAGGAATTAGAAATTCCTCAGCCACTTTTGGAAGTTGCTTGGGGAAAAGATGGTAGAATAAAGGTTGTTGGTGATGGGTCTCCAACCGCATCGCCCGAAAATCCCCTAAAAAGCCCCAGTACCGTTAGTCGCCTTTTAGGAACACCCACTGGAAGAAATGGGGTAGTGCTATTCTAAGCCGACACTACACAGCAAAACGTAACTAACAAAAAAAACGTGTATTTATTATTAGCAATAAGTAATTGCAGTGTTATTTCGGCTTAGCATTTACTCATTTCTTACCGCGGGTGTCGTAAGGTGCGCCTTTGGGTAATAGGGCTTTTGAAGTGTAAGGAAGAAGAATTAACAAGACATACATACATACATATATGTTACAATATGTTACATATTCTATGTTACAATAAGTAAGAGAGTACCATAAATTTAATATGTTAAAATTTAATTTAAAATGTTATCGCATTAGGTTTATGTCTGTAATGATTATGTTTTTTGGAATAAATAAATAAATAAATAAATATACTCACGGCTATAAATCCCTAGGTGGGGTAGCCAGAGCTAAGGAATTAGAAATTCCTCAGCCAGATGAATTGGCTGAGGAATTAACAAGAAACGCCTAATATTCTCATTTTTCCAATATAATTAAAGATTTTCTATATATTCGAACAATCGCTAGTTTTCTTTTTATATGCAACCAGTTTTGGAAGTTTTATTTATTTCCATTCGCAGTCTTTTAACATAATCAATCTTTTTTATAACATGCTGAGTGAAAGAAAATAAATAAAATAAAACCACAGTCGCCAAAACAAGTAAATACGGATGTCTTATATTAATAAAGCCGTAACTGTTTTTAATCAAGATCAGTTTGATAAGGCGTGTAAGTTTTTAAAATATACCTTTATGGAAAAATATGTCGCAACCAAAACGAAATTTTCCAAAACCACTATTTACTTAAACGCTTTTCGTCAAATAGTGAATCAAAACTAATTCTAGGTTTTTAATGATATGAAATGATTATAATATACAACATGTCTCTTTACACTTTGTCAGATACGATGATAATGCAGTAATACTGAAATAGGACTATGTAGTTTAACTTTGAATAGCACTAATCCATTTCTACCGCGGACGTAGTTTTTTTTTTAATTATTTATTCATTATAAAGAAAAAAAACATTATGCAATAATTATATCGTGGTCACTTAATCCTCTTCTAAGGTTTAATTGTGACCACCGTCCCCCGCTCTTACATTGTAAATCACAGTTGATTGTATTGCGTCTTAGTGACGTTCTCTATTTATATACAATGCTGACTGACCATCGTAACATAGCCCGATTTCACCCGCCGCGGATGATACCCGCGTGACAGTCGTTTCGGGGTTTTCAAGTGATTGTTGGGCGATGTGACTAGGAAATCATCACCAATCACCCTTTTTAAAAGTTTTTACCCACTAGTATTAGAAACGTAGCTAAAGACTTTCTATTTCTAAAGCTGTGAATATCGATTCTGGGAGGTAGTACATAGATATAGTATATATAGACTTGAGCGCGATGCGTGGACTAATATGAGCTGTTGTGTGAATGTAGTGTGTGTGTATGTGTACTGGTGTATGAAGTATGATATTTGAAAGCCATGTAGTGCCAGCTTAGAATACCTCTACCCTTTTCTACCCACGGATTTCTTAAGAGGCGACTAAGGGTATGGGACTTTTTAAGTGGTTTTTGGGCGATGAGGTTGGAGACCCGTCACCAACGATACATTTTTTTTACCATCTTGTCTCCTATCAACTACCAAATGTGGCTGAAGAGTTTCTAGCTCTAAGCTCTATCTGCCCCTTTTTAGGATTTATGACCGTGAGTATGTATGTGGGATTGTGGGTCAAGAACAATACTTTTTTGATAATTTAAGCACCGTAGCTTTATTTAAAACACTTTATTATCTTTAATCAATTGCAACGCGCCTAATCAGTCTTCCATCTTTTTTTCGTCTCCCTTCTTTTCTTTGTTCTTCCGTCTCGCTCTTCCGGTTCTTTCACTCACTCACTTTACGTTCCTTTCTACTCAAGTCATAACGTTCCATTCTCACATCCCACATGTATGTACTTTGTACACGACTTAAAGTAAAGTTGGGCCCTCAAACATTGCAAGATTGTGTTCTAGATCATGGAATTAAGTGATCGCAACTATCTTTTTTTTTCAGCTCAAACTTTAAGGACAACCTGTCTCTACCTTAACGAAAAACACAATTAAATCAACGACCATATTTTTTAAGACCTTGATCTAAATAGTAGTTACAGCTCAGCCTATCACATGTCGTTATTGACAATTTCAAATTGTTATGAAATACACTTTTTAACAATCAGAAACAAATTAAGTTACAAGTTTTATGGTAATTAGTAAATGTTTACCGAATGTAGCGAAGGGACCACAGTGGGATGTTATTTTCGGGAACTGCTTAGCTGACTATAAAATTTAGTACAGTTTTCGGAGTATATACGATTTTTTTTATTTGTATGTTTATTTTGATTTTCGTACATTTTTACTCTCTTATTTTATTTTACTTTCATTGTTTTATTAGTTGTAATGTGTTGTGTGTGATTGTTATGGAAAAAATATAAGTAAAGGTTTTAATTTATCTATCCATTTTAAAAAAAAAGTTAAAAGTAAAAGAAAACTTTATTTAGTCTCTCATATGATACAACATGTAAATTAATAATCGTACAAATTATATACGATTTTGCTAATATGGTGCAGGTTTGAATCACCTAATTATATGAAAATTACCACAATGCCTTGTTTCGGAGGGCACGTTTAGCCGTCGGTCCCGGCTACAACCACGGTAGTAGTCTTTATTCACCCTATTCGCGCTATGCTAGCCCGGTAGTGGCTGTGTAAATTGGGCTCAAAATAGCACTAACCTTCCCGTATGTATTGTAACAGGCGAATTTGTATTTTGGGACTTTTCAAGTGAATTTCAGGCTATGTGAACCTGGAGAACCATCACTAACACTTTTATTTTATCGTATTTTGCTCACTCAATTTCCGATAGCGGCTGAGTTATTTCTAATTCTGTAGGTCCTACCCCTTCTTGGGATTTATAATGTAATAATTAAATAACCAATCAAAAATACCAGTAATTCTTATAATCTTCATAATGCTTATCACATTACCTACTTAACTTTGTTCTCAACATCTGCTATTCCGTTAGTAAGCGTATAAAAAGGGGACGGAATTTATATTGTTAATCACCTCGGTATGTAATTGGCGAAAGTTCGAGACTTCAAAGGGTTCGTTTTTTTACCGATTCCGGATACATAAATCTCTGTATGTTATGTGAATCACATAAATACGATCACGTGAGTACACTGTCCATGCAAAACGTGGGTACTCTGAACACCAGGTGACAAAGTCACGTGATGTTCAGAAGTATTAGTACCTCTACCAACCCCTTCGGGGATATTCGGCGTGAACGTTTATGTTATGTTATGTTATAAATACGAATGTATATACGTAAATATATAAACACACGACCATAAATCGCAAAAAGGGGTGAGCTTAAGAACTATAAACTCCAGGTAATTTTGGAATTGTGGAAAAAGATTGTAATATAAAAGAAAGATGGTCATCATGAGTTTCCAGCCACATCGCCAAACAATACGACACAAACAAACTTAAAACACCGTAAAACATTAAGTCGGGTTGGTGTTATTCTACACTACACAACTATAATAGTAGTATATATCTGTGGATAAATTATGTATTTTTTTATCAAAACACTGTTTTGTAAATATAATGAGGAAACTAACATTGACATGCAAATAAGCGAATATAATTTAATTGAATTTCAAACATATGACGGTAGTGTAGACTGTCTTTTAATTTAAATTAGGAAAAAAATAATCTTTTCCGTTTTTGAATATAGTACGTTAATTTTTTGCAGTTTAATTTATGTAAGTTTTTTGAGAGTTTTTTTGAGTAAAGAACTTTTTTGACATGTTGTCCCCCGGCTTTTCATGGTGGTATTTTACTTTCACTGCTCACCCCATTGGACATTTTTTCGTTTTTTTTTGCTACTGACAAAATATTTTTTTAAATAGTGTAACTATTTCGTTCTATATTCAATTTATTAGCAATCAAACACACAAACGAATATTTCCTCTTTATGATGGGTACAAAAAACGTTTTATATATCCGTCATGATTAAGTAAGTTTATCTACTGAGAACATTTGTATACCAAACACGTGAACTTATCTTTACTTATTTATTGACAACGTATCACAAAATAATTAACAAATATATCAGATACAATGTTCTCAGTCGATAATTACCAATTCGCATGCGGACGCACTCGCGTAAAAGTGAAACGAGTATGGAACCGACAAAAAACTGAGCATTAAACAGTTAACTCGCGGACAATGCAGACGTGAACACGCAATGCACAACCATTCCACGTTCGGTTCCGTTTTAAAATCACTCTGTCAACTAGTAAAGCTTCACAAATTGGATCAATGAAGTTATACAGAGGCCAGTGCGTCAGTGTTTAACTGCCAGTGCGGAATATCAGTGCAATTTTCTTGTTTACACCCGTGTTTCGGTAATCATACATCGAGCTCCCCTCTCGACATTGTCGGTTCGACCGCTGAGCGGTACAGACATGAATCTGTTGAGCACGCGAGACCAACACCATATTGAGATCATCGAACCAAATCCAGACGACTGTGAAACCTGTCTGCCACCAGAAGGAAACGTCAAGTTAGGCAACTATAGACTGCTAAGCGAAAACCTTCGCGCGTACACACCGACTGGAGACATCAATACGTCTCCAGAGAAAAGAAAATTAGTGTCTCGGTTCGATTTCCTCACCACCATTTCACCACCACGGCAAAGAATTTTGGAACTACTCCGACCCGATGATCCTGGGAGAGATGCTTTGGAAGCCATAGTCAGACCGGTCCCGAGAAGAGGCCTATCTAGACCTTTAGATGAAGATACTCGAAGATTTCTGCAAAGAGCACTTCTATCTCCTAGTCCTCAAGGTTCCTCTTTAGGTGCGACTCCAGAGCCTACGTCCCCAGAACCACAAAAACCGGAACAAACCTCAAATACAAATACGAATACAAATTGTCTTAAAAAGCAGAGGTCTTTAGCTGACGAATTAAGAGAAGCAGAGGAAGGTCCATATCGCAAGGAGATGTCGTGGCTCGGTGACATCGGTATACCAGAGGAGGCAGCAGAGCGGGATCGTCTGGGACGGCTGGCACTGGCGGTGGAGGAGGAGGAGGAGGACGGGCTGGCGGCGGCGGCGCGGCGGCTGGACGCGCTGCTGGCCGAGTCACGTGACCTGCACGCGGAGCTAGCCGGCATCCAGCAGGACCTGCAGGTGCTGGCGCGGAGAGTCCGCCGAGACACGTGATCTCCTGGTATTTCCCTTTCCACCGTGCACCGTTACGCACGCTTCCTCTGTCTTCTCCTTTAATCTCCTGGAGGACTCTGTGGCATCTTTGCTCCCCTAGTACAATTGTAGAATCGGTTTCTTGTTATCTAGAGGTTTTTTTATTTTCTATTAGCTAATGGGTTCTTAGTTTCTGTCGATGTTTTGGCTCATTAGCACTCGTTAAAATTGCAATTAGTTTGTTATAAGTGAGTTAAACAGTGAACGTTGGTGCATTTTTGTGTGGCGTGCGGATTGTTTTAGCCGGTGTGGTAAGAATGTGTTCTAGTTGTACGATTTCACTCATAAATCAGTTCGCGTTTATTTTATTGCAATGATCGATTTTAGTTTCGACGATGACATTTATAGGGCCGGTTTTATCATTTTAAAAGTTAAGACTGAAACATAGTTGATTTTTATACTTTGGCTATCTCTTTTCAGAATCAAAACGTGGGCGCATGTTATATACATACATACATACATATTCTCACGCCGTTAGTTCCCATTGGGGTAGGCAGAGACTATCGATCGCCACTTTGTACGAACCTCTCTGGCTTCGTTTACATCCATCAATCTTTTCATACATGCTCATTTATTCTTCATACTGCGGACACCTGCTTTTGAGCACATTTTCTATTTGATCCAAATGTGTCCTCCGAGGTCGTCCTCTACTAACATTACCATTATTACATACATGTATGTTATTTATATGACCCTTATGATAAAATGGTATCACTTTTATTACATACATATTTACATAAACTCACGGCTATAAGTCCCAACATTAGGATATTGATAAGGATAAGATGGTAGAAATAAAGTATTGTCGGTGATGGGTCTCCAAACGCATCGCTCAAAAATCTCTTTTCAAACCTGTCGCCTCTTACAATAACCGTGGGTAGAAAGGGGTAGGGACATTCTAATCCGACACTACACGGTATCTACTATTACAATTTTACAAATCAACAAGTAATAAATGTATTTAAAATATATACACATACAAATAAACATCATTTAAATCTGGAATTGAACACCGTTAACTACATAAATGTTTTGCTTCAACAAGTTGAAATAGAAACATGATTTTCTAATGGGTTACAATTAATAGTACATACATATACTCACGGCTATAAATCCCTATAAAGGGGAGGCCAGAGATAAGGAATTAGAAATTCCTCAGCCACTTATGGAAAGTTTAGTGGGGAAAAGATGGTAAAATAAAGGTTCTTGGTGATGGGTCTCCAACCGCATCGCCCGAATAATCACTTAAAAAGCCCCCTTTACCCTAAGTCGCCTCTTACGATCACCCACGGGTAGAAATGGGGTAGTGTTATTCTAAACCGACATTACACGGCAAAGTAAATTACTAGTACTATGGAAAAAAGAAACCAGAAGTGAATCTAGCCATGGTTGAGTAGCTGAGTAAAAAGGTTTCTTTTATACGATATCTTATCATAAAATCATCGTATGAGTGTTGCACATATTGTAATACATAACTGTAATAAATCAACCACTATTCAAGCATGCCGGCTCACTAGTACAGAACCCGGCCAATATCCCTCTAATATCAAAGACGTTGATTCAAATCAAATTGCCGTGTAGTGTCGGATTAGAATAGCAGTACCCCGTTTCTACCGATGGGTGTGCGTAAGAGGCGACTAATGGTATTGGGGCTTTTATGGGATTTTTGGGCGATGCGGTTGGAGACCCATCACCAACAACCTTTACTTCACCATCTTGTCCCCACTCAACTTTCCAAAAGTGGCTGAGGAGTTTCTAATTCCTTAGCTCTGGCTACCCCTTCTAGGATTTATAGCCGTGAGTATATGTATGTATGATTCAAATCCTCTCCTACAAAGCTTCCACCACCGTGCCACCTATATTATCTATGGTATCAACACACCGTGACTTATTAAAACATACATACCAAAGATTTGTGAGACTCAGAAGACTCAGCGTAGAAAAATTATGTTCAAAAGGGGCTGAGGAATTTCTAATTCCTTAGCTCTGGCTACCCCTTCTAGGGATTTATAGCCGTGACTATATGTATGTGTGTATAAAAACACAGAGTTTAAGCATAAATAGGTGTGCATTGTCGGCTTTGAATAGCACTAAACCAATATTTTCCGCGAGTGTTGTATTAATATTTTAAGGGTTTTAAGTAATTTTAATTAAAAGGAGATCCATAACCAACCAGTTTTTTATCAAACTTTGTCGCTACTCAACTTCCAAAAGTGGATTAGGAATGTTTAATTATAAAACTCTGGCACTAATGGGTACATTGGTGTATTTTATGGTAAAGGTTTATACTAAAATGCAGTACATACATACATACATACATATACTCACGGCTATAAATCCCTAAAAGGGGTAGCCAGAGCTAAGGAATTCAAAATTCCTCAGCCGCTTTTGGAAAATTGAGTGGGGAAAAGATGGTTGAATAAAGGTCGTTGGTAATGGGTCTCCAACCGCATCGCCCAAAAATCCCTTAAACGCCCCGATACCGTTAGTCGCCTCTTACGTACACCCACCGAGCCGACACTACACAGCAGTGCAGTTACAAACCAAACTTTAATACGTGTATATTTTTTTGCTGTGACAATGTATATGAGGATATAACGCGAATGGATACGTGACGGCTACCAATTATGAATTTATTACGATTTCCTACCGATATCTTTCCATATAATTAACTAACGTGAAATCTTTTTGCCAATTAATTGACTTACCGGCTTGTTTTAGAGGTTACGATTTGATAAATACGCTATTAGAATTATTACTGTGCTGTGTAGTGTCGGCTTAGAATAGCACTACCCCATTTCATCCGGTGGGTGTACGTAAGAGGCGATTAACGGTATTGGGGCTATTAAGGGATTTTTGGGCGATGCAGTTGGAGACCCATCACCAACAACCTTTATTTCACCATCTTTACCCCACTCAACTTTCTAAAAGTGGCTGTGGAATTTCTAATTCCTTAGCTCTGGCTACCCCTTTTAGGGATTTATAGCCGTGAGTATTGGTGAGGTTGTTTGGTCATAGCATTTGGCTCACGAGTCTGAGGTCTTAGGTTTGAAACCCAGGGTGTATGCTCACAACTTTTAATAATCTAGTTCGGTTTGGTGTACCAGGCTAAATCTGCGGATATTTCGAAAAGTTAGACGATGCCGTGCTTTAAAGGGCAGTTAAGCCGTCGATCCCGGCTACTTTTCACGATTTGAAGTTTTTTGCATATATATACATACATACATATACTCACGGCTGTAATTCCCTAGAAAAGATAGTAAAATAAATAATATAAATAATAATAATAATAAATCCAATAAAAAGCCCCAATACCCTTAGTCGCCTCTTACGACACCCGTGGGCAGAAAGGGGTAGCGACATTCTAAGCCGGCACTACACGGCAGTATATACCTTCTACCTAAACCCTCTACACAGCATACATGAGCATTGATGATCATAGTTACAATAAAAATTTGCTTTTTAGAATATAAAATAGCATTATTTAGATGGTCTTTATAATATTAATTTTACTTAGTAACACCTCTATCAGCTACACTTTGGTTGCAAAAGGTTAAATGTCTTGTCTCTTAGAAGTAAATTAATTGATAAACTGATTGATAAGAAATAATCGTACTATATATTAGTTGTAGTGTAGGTAACTGGGTGATAAAAATTAATTAGTGGATGATGAGATGGATGAGATGATGGATGAGAGCAGCACAGAACCGGTCGTTGTGGAGATCTTTGGGGGAAGCCTATGCCCAGCTGTGGCCGTCTATAGGCTGATGATGATGATGACTCTTAAAATAAAATGAAATGAATGAAAAGATTGATGAATTAAAATTACATGTACGATTCCCACGTTGTACGATCCTGAAAAATCTTTCACATTCATCATATGTTTCTTTATTCTACTTACTTATGCTCACGCCCGTTGTTCCCATTGGGGTAGGCAGAGACTATATATCGCCACTTTGTACGATCCTGACAAATCTCTCTTGCTTCTGTCACATTTTATTTTCTATTCTACTCAATGCGCAACTATACAATTATAAATAGACAGATTGGCGCCGTATGTCTTCGTGGAGATGAATAAAGAACAGGTTTCTATCAACATACATACATACATACATATACTCACGGCTATAAATCCCAGCGAGGGGTAGCCAGAGCTGAAGAATTAGAAATTCCTCAGCCACTTTTGGAAATTTGAGTGGGGAAAAGATAGTAAAAATAAAGGTTGTTGGTGATGGGTCTCCAACCGCATCGCCCAAAAATCCCTAGCCCCATACCGTTAGTCGCCCCTTACGTACACCCACCGGAAGAAATGGGGTAGTGCTATTCTAAACCGACACTACACGGCAATCTATCTATCAACCCATTAGATATTTTGTCAGCAGACTCTAAAGTGGTCTTCTATAAAAAAAATGCACAAATGGAGCAAGTGGTTTTTGAAATATTATTTAAATTTTTATATTAGTATGTTCGTTGAAATGACATCTGTTTCTAACAGCTTGTGGAGCACCTGCTTATTCACTTAACGGAATTGCATAAAACTGACTTGATATATTCAAGCATGTAAATGTTCAAGCTGTGGACCGTGAAGTGGAAAACAGGAATATTGTATTGAGTAATTGATGACGCAGCGGTGGTCTAGTGGTTAGGTAAGTGTGCTCTATGGGGTCACCGGTTCAAATTCCGCTGCAGACCAATATTACTATATTCGTTATTTCTTTTTTTAATCTACAATGTTATTTACTTTGAAATAAAAGCGTTTTCACATAAATTATTCATGTATTGTCTATATTCTTTGAAATAAGTAAAATGGCGTCTTATCACTAAAAGTGATATATTCCAGAGCAAGTATAGTCAGTAAATATTATGGTGATCATATATTATAATTTCCTATCTTTCTAAAACTCAATTAATTTATGAAATATTATAAATCGTTTTCTTTTTTGTCTTATTATTTTTTTCTTCCACAAAATACGTAATAAGACGTTGGAACTGTTTAAAAAATTATTGAGCTTCTATTATTTTCGCGTGGCTGTGAATTTAACATCTTTATTTATTTTTGTGATAGATCAAAATGCCCAGAGCCCTCCTTTCTCCTACTAACTTCCTCTTTTTTGGTGTCAAGGGATTCTAAAGCACATGTACACAATTTGGTGGCGATAGGATAACGTAAAACGTTCAGAATGGGTGGACTGACAACTTGGTGAGGGTCACGTCATTCCGAAGGATGGATCGTGGTAATTTTCAGGGAAGGCCTTTACCGTGGTGGACGTCAATGTGCTAAATAATGATCTTTATGAAGACTCTTCCTTTCCCGAAAGAGAAGTCATGCATGATATGTTATATGTATAATCTTAAATAACTTTGTTACTTATGAACCAGGGCGCATTGATGTCTATTACTTATTTTTTCTTTATATTGGACAAAATAACAGATTTAAAATAAACAAAATCTAAAATAATAAAAACATATTCATAATATTTTAGAATTTTGCTGTGTAGTGTTGGTCAAACAAAGCACCATCCTATACTTCTCCGCGGGAATAATACAAGACGACTAAGGATTCGGGGCTATTCTATTGTTTTACAACGACACCTATTAGGTGTAAAAAAGACTTATCATACTAGCCTTTTTAACTTCTATTACAATTCTACAAAACTTTAGCTATAACATACAAATAATTGAAGATAAAATGTTTCCAGTACTCGTCCCAGCGCGCGTGCCAGTGCGCGGCGGCGGCGCGGGCGCTGGGCGCGGAGTCGCGCGCGCTGAGCTTCCTGGACGACGTGGTGGCGCTGCTGCAGGGCGATGTCAGCGCCGCCGTGCGCGCCAGGGACTGGCCTTTTGTCATATCGAGACGGCGGCCTGATAGGAACTATATCATATAGGTTATAGAGTAAAATAAAAATGCATGAATGAGAAGAATAATTAATGTAAGGGAAGCAAGAGAGGTTTGTCAAGATCGTACTAAGTGGCGATCGATAGTCTCTGCCTACACCAATGGGAATAATAGGCGTGAGTATAAGTAAAGTAAGTTATAGAGTAGGGCAGAAATTTCTATTGTATACGTTACACTTATAAGCCTTCTAGTAGAACTATGTTGAAATTTGAGCCTGACCTGAACTATGTCATTTAGGTTGTAGAAAAAGTTTTAATAGAAAATCACATTGCATGTAAATTGTTGATGTGTTTAGACTGATGACGGGCGATGTCAGCGCCGCCGTGCGTGCTAGGGACTGGCCCTTCGTCATCTCGCGACGGCTGTCCGTTAGGAACTATGTCATTTATTTAGGCTTTGATTTTGCATGAAAACAAAATGTGGGGATTATTACTAATAAATTAAGCAAATAAAAATTTTCGAAGCCAGTAAAGGTGTAAAGAAACAAGCAAATACAAATTTTCGCGCGAGTGATCACTTGATACCATAGCTCAGTTGGCCGAGCGACGGGGGCGTTTAGATGTCGTGGGTTCGGGTCCCGCTGGTGTCGAATTTTTTTATTTGCTTAATTGATTATGTTATTTAGGTTTAAGCGCTGTTCTGAATTTTAGTATATATAAAACTGAGTTGTAAAGTAGGGTAGGATGGAAACATGTATTGCATATCTTATGCACCTTTTGAGCTTGTACAGAAATATGTCATTAAAGTTGTACAGTAGGAGAGGATAGCGAACTTTAGTAGTTTCTAAGATTTTCACGATTGCACATTATAATTGAGACCACTTTTTGATTTTCGGATATTTTAATCGCGTGTTATTACATTATTTTTAAAGCCCGACGTTTCGAAAACTTTTCAGTTATCATGGTCACGGGAAGACTGAGGTGTTATTTGTCATTATACAGTACTATAAAATTATTAATACTAACTACCTTCACAAAATTAAAGTTACATTTGCGTTTAATATTTGCTATGTACAAAAAGAGCTAATGTTATCTGGAGTCTTGCTAGTGTTCTTCCCTCGCTTAGTTGTGCTAATGATCGGGTTCCAAGCAGGTGGTAATTGCTTTAAAAATAATGTAATAACACGCGATTAAAATATCCGAAAATCAAAAAGTTGTTTCAATGATAGAGCACTTTGTTCTGTATCTCGTGTTGAGGTTAAGATCCTGATCTGAACTAGGGTTGTATGTACCTTAACGGAGATGGAGGCGGATGCGGAGGTTAACGGAGGTGAAAGTGGTTATAGAAAAAATATTAATTTATATGTGTAATAAAAAAGTGTGCATTTCAATGAAATAGGTACATACATCGATAGTATTAAATTTATCAACTAGTATTCAAAATTAAGAATAGGCTAATTATATTTACAAACAAGAGTTCGGCGGCGTTGTCACCTTCCAGACGATTTCTGAGGGATCGCGCGTTTTTGTACCGATTAATGTAAATTCACCTCCATTGTAACTCCGCATATATTTAACGGAGGCGGAGGCGGATGCAGAGGTATGATTGCTTGCGGAGCTTCCGCAGTAACTGAGGCGTAGGCTAGGTTCCGTTACAACCCTATTCGGAACTATGTCAATTT
Organism: Bedellia somnulentella; assembly: GCA_963576735.1. Taxonomy (NCBI): domain Eukaryota; kingdom Metazoa; phylum Arthropoda; class Insecta; order Lepidoptera; family Bedelliidae; genus Bedellia; species Bedellia somnulentella. The sequence goes on from OY755175.1 coordinate 20,194,769, forward strand.
GTTGTAAGGAAGTTTTGTTAATTGTTAGATGTATATTTTGTGTCACATTGTTTATTTCTTACAACATTTTCATTAGTTTATTTGTCAAAAAATGATCTCTGTTAAAAACCTTTCAGTAGTTAAATAAACATGGTTGCATTGTATGATTTGTAAGATTTGTCACACATTAATTAGAAAAGTAAAGGTAATATAAAAATACTTTTTACTAGGTAGTAACTAGGTAATGTAGTTTACCATTTGATAAGTTCTAAGTTAATCTGGTATATATAATACTATGTATAAACTTACAATCTCTATATGTCAATAAAAAATGCTTGGTTATCCCTTTTTGGGATTTACAGACATACATAAATCAGGCTGTGTAGTGTCGGCTTAGAATAACACTACCCCATTTCTTCCGGTGGGTGTACGTAAGAGGCGACTAACGGTATTGGGGCTTTTAAGGGATTTTTGGGCGATGCGGTTGGAGACCCATCACCAACAACCTTTATTTTTACAATCTTTTCCCCATTCACATTTCCAAAAGTGGCTGAGGAATTTCTAATTTTTAAGCTCTGGCTACCCCTTCTAGGGATTTACAACCGTGAGTATATGTATGTATGAATAAATCAGGCTTTTTAAAATAATCATAAGTCAATATTCGTGTCTCAAATTTTTTACGTATATTGTTAAATCCTTTTTTTTATTTTTTATCCCTATACGTAATTGTACATTATCATGAAAAATCACCATTCACCAATTAATACATAGTGTGCCGCTATATAAGAAATGTTAGCGCGACTAATTATGCCCGGTACCGCTGTCCCGGGCCGGCGGGGGGCGGAGGGGGGCGGAGGGGGCGTCTCATTATTATACAATACGGGAGACACCATCGCACCAATTTCATTTAATATAAACTGGAGCAGTGCACCGATTCCGGTGTTCTGAGTAAACTTTTTATTTCACGTTGCCCATCTCTACATTTTTATATTAGTGTCATTGTGGGGTTATATTACCACGACCAGAAGGGCAAGCACGAGCCGTGTTTAAACTAGTTTTCGCGTGGGATAAAGCAGCCATCTCTTACGCACTTACTTAGTATCGTATACTGCCATCTCATTCTAACCGTTATCGTGTCGATAAAAAAGCGCTCGTGCTTGCTATACAGTTTTTACCGTTTTAATCCTAAGAATTTTAGGTTTTAATTATTTACAGCCTTTTCCCAATAAGAACTAACAGTGTGAGTTAATGTATTTAGGGGAACTTCGATTTGAATCTCATATTCTCGAAGTTGTCAGTAACTGTTTCTATCGCCTCAAAGTTCTGTACAATGTACGTGATTACCTTAGTACGGATTTGCGTGTTCGACTAAGTGAATCACTGATATTGTCCAGACTTAATTACTGTGACGTTGTCTATGGTGGCTGTATACTTGGTCGGACTAAGAGGTTGATACAGCGTGTACAAAACGCATGTGCACGTTTTTGTTTCCATATCCCACCGCGTTCCCATGTCAGCCCGTATTTGGATGACGCAAACTTATTAAACACATCTTCACGTAGACAGTTACATCTCGGATCGCTTCTGTTTGGTGTAGTAAATAATGAGATGCCTTCTTATTTGTTTAAAAAGTTAACATGGTCAAATCAGCCGCAACATTATAAGATCAGGACACTGTTGCCCACTCACCGGACTGCTGCTTTTCGAGGTAGTTTTAGATTTGCGGCATCCAAGTGCTGGAACGACCTCCCCCCACCAATAAAATCTGCAGCAGGTAGATTGTCTTTTAAGCGTATGCTTAGGAGACATTTATTGACGCTGCAGAAAACCTTTTCCAATACAATCCAGCACACTAATAAGTAATTTTATGTAACGGTTGTATTAATGATTAAATTTCATGTAGTGTTAAGTTATTCTGATTTACTTTATCGTTTTATCGTACGTCTAAGTATTATCTTTAATCGTTAGTTTTATAGTTAGTATAGTTAATCCTATATTTATATTTTGTAATAATATATCTTAAGGTTATGCTATGTAAATTTATATATTTATGTATTATTTATAGTTATAGTAGTATTATTATTTATTATTTATATATATACTTTTTGCTCAGGTCCGTGGCGTGACACAACGGTTCTGACTGAAAATCAGTTTTAAAGGCTATGCCTTTAATAAATGCTGAGTCAGCAACCTTTTCTTTGTCTTTGAGGGAACTTTAATCCTCTCTAATGTCACTAAATGTTTTATTTATTGTATTTTTTTTTGTTTTGTTTTTTGTTAAAATTGTTCGTGTACTTTGTTCTGATTGTAATGTTTTATTGTTCCCTAAGGCAATGAATAAATGATTTCTTTTCTTTTTTTTTTTTATATATGTTGATCCTTTAAGTAAATAATAATCACGTTTTATGTGCCTCCATATCCATGTTCGATCGTAGCTAAACAACATTCATCATAAATGATAGGTATAAATGTTTGTTTCATAGTATTGTACATACATACATATACTCACGCCTTTAAATCCCTAGAAGGGGTAGCCACAGCTAAGGAATTCGATATTCCTCAGCCACGTTTGGAAAGTTGAGTGGGGAAAAGATGGTAAAATAAAGGTAACCGACCGTAACTCCAACCACATCGCCCAAAAATCCCTTAAAAGCCCCAATACCGTTAGTCGTTTCTTACGTACACCCACCGGAAGAAATGGGGTAGTGCTATTCTAAGCCGACACTACACAGCATAGTATTGTATACTATTTATTTGTGTATTATATATTTAATTTATCATAATCTTAGTAATACTATTCACACAACAACACAAGTCCTTTGAGTGTCACTTGAACTGTGTATGACTATACCTTCGATCATATATACCAAAGATGCCGCACTCCATACAAAAAAGTGGACCGGGAGAATGACAAGACTGTTTGACAATTAAATATTTATTTTCCTACAATGATCGACCTTACCGCATTTTCTTAAGACCTATTATTTATTGCAAGATCCAGCACGCGACTGTCAGTGAAACTGTGCTTATTATATAAAGAAGCACAGTTTGGCCGGGCCGTTTTTCGTGCTTTGTTGGTGTATCTTTGGTATATATAATCGAAGGACTATACACATAATTGTATATATTAGAATATTAGTAATTACCCATTTTCAGGTTGTAATACCCAGATATATTTTGATTTATCTATACTTATAATAAATCTGTAGAGAGGTCAATTCTGTACATGAAATATATTTTCAAAATAACTATCAGGTGGTGATTAGGGATCGATACTGATGCCAAAAATGCAATCAGTAAAATTTTTGTCTGTCTGTCTGTCTGTTTGTCTGTCTGTCTGTCTGTCTGTCTGTCGGTTTGTATGTTCCTTATGGAAACAAAAACTACTCGACGGATTCTAACGAAACTTGGTACAATTATTCTTCATACTCCTGCGCAGGTTTTTATATACTTTCCAGCAGAGTAGTAAAGGGGAATTTTGGGAAATTTTGGGAAAACGGGAGAAGTTACTCCATTTTTTAATCTTCCGTCGCGTGTGCAGCCTTAATGGTTAAACTTACATAGAAATCATGTATGACGGAAAAATTCTGCATAAAATTATCTAAAAAAAAAATCCTCAACAGTTTATGTCTATCTTTTACGGTTGACTCACAATAACACGTGTAATTCCTGATAGCTTAGCAGTTCGGAACATTCTGATTATATTTGTTTACTCTTACGTTTGTAAACCTCTCACTCATCCCTAATTTAAAAAAGGTAACATTATTACCTATTCAATAAAAAAAGAATCATAGAAATCGGTAGACAAACACCGAAATTATACATAAAATAAGCCAGCGCGCCCGTGACCAAAACCAAATCTTTATTAATTTATATATAACATACTAGATGGCGCCAGTAGTTGCATCCTACATCACGTAATGATTTATTTTTCAGATTGTTATAAATATTTTATAGCGTTTTATTCCAAAATTTGCTATTTAATGGAAATACTGAACCGTTCATTAAAGCGCATTCAAAATCACCAAACTACACTGTTTAGGGAGTGCTATAAATTAAATAAATTGAAAACATTGCGCTGAATTTCACAATGCTTAAGCAGGGACTGAAGAAAGAAACCTCAGATATTTAAAAAAAACAACGCTACCCGTGCGAAGCTGGGACGATCCGCTAGTTAAAAATATAATTACTGTGTTGTGCCGGCTTAGACTAGCACTACCTCATTTCTTCCGGTGGGTGTAAGTAAGAGGCGACTAACGGTGTTAGGGCTTTTAACGGATTTTTGGGCGATGTGGTTGGAGACCCATCACCAAAAACCTTTAATTTACCATCTTTACCCCACGCAACTTAAAAAAGTGGCTAAGGAATTTCTAATTCCCTAGCTCTGGCTACCCTTCATGGGATTTATAGCCGGGAGTATATGTATGTATGTAAAAATATCTATAAACAGTTATTAAAGTCATAACATAAGCTTCGCCACTTCGTTATCAGTACACAAGTAAACAGAACAGACAAACACTTATCAAGATTATTGTTTATGTCATAACGAGCAATGTCCGATAGCAGGCATTGTTTTCTTAATACCTTAGATAATTTATACTTTACATTCTATTAATGTGTGACCTCTGTTCTGTTAGCTTAGAATAGCACCAACCCTTTTTTTCCACGGGTGTCATAATAGTATGTACATTTCATATGGTTTTTCTATGAAACATTATATTCTATGACTTAAAACTGGAGCCATGTGATCTCAAAGACATCCCTCTCTTACGCCGTGCGACTGTGGGAAGAAATGCTATTTTAAGCTGAAACTAAACAGCATAATCGTACTTAAGTATTAAATAAAAAGGTTGTTATTAAAACAAAAATAATATTACAAATCAACCCTTTTCGTGTTACGGTTCGTAAGATACAGCCTGGTGACATCGAAGCCTTTCTTATAACTAATAGGGTGTTGTTTTACCTTTGTGTATGGAACCCTGAAATTACAGATACAATGCATGCACACGAAACATTCAAAACAACAGAAAGGTTTCAATTTATTGATGAATAACGGTCAGTTATCACACAACTTAATTCTATTGTTAGTTTGTTAAATTTGTTTGCCGTGTAGTGCCGGCTTAGAATGTCGCTACCCCTTTCTACGCACGGGTGGTCGTAAGAGGCGACTAAGGGTATAGGTACTTTTTATTGGATTTTTGGGCGATGCTGTTGGAGACCCATCACCAAAAACCTTTATTTTTATTATCTTTTTCCCACTCAACTTCCAAAAGTGGCTGAGGAATTTATAATTCATTAGCTCTGGCTACCCCTTCTAGGGAAATATAGCCGTGAGTATGTATATGTATGTATGTTCGTTAAATACATATAAATATCATGTTTATTCAAATTTATTTTATTTCAAAACTCATAAGAAATACGTTTGTTTGTAACAGTTTGATTGTGGGTTCCAAAGATCTTATTAGATTTCATAAGAACTGTGGATAAAAAATAAAATTATTTTTACAATGAAAACATCACGTAGAGGCATTATTCGTAATTAAGAATTTTACAAAATTGGTTGTACTGTCAAATTATAGACCGCTATTGAAATTTAAAAAAATGTTGAGTAACAATTGTAAATATAGCAAATAATAATAATATCATGTTTAAAATTTTACGGAGTTTCATTTATCATTTCTAGACGTATGCATATGTTTTGTTGTTTTGTTGTTGTGTAGTGTCGGCTTAGAATAACACTACCCCATTTCTTCCGGTGGGTGTACGTAAGAGGCGACTAACGGTATTGGGGCTTTTTAAGGGTTTTTTGGGCGATGCAGTTGGAGACCCATTACCAACAACCTTTATTTTGCCATCTTTTCCCCACTGAACTTTCTAAAAGTGGCTGAGGAACATCTAGTTCCTTAGCTCTGGCTACCCCTTCTCGGGATTTATAGCCGTGAGTATATGTATGTATGTATGTTAGCTTTAATAACTTTACCTGATTTTTGCCAATGGGAAAGAGCGACCAAACTTTATAACCCCATGACGCCTCTTGTGTCACCCGCTGGAAGAAATGGATTCTTGCTATTCTTAACCGACCCTACACGGTGATCTATAATTAAACCTAGTATACCTTAAATGAAGGGAGATTTTAATGATTCAATTGTAGTATAACAAATTTCAAAAGGTCAGCTAGCTATATTTAATTTTTTATCATTCAATTTTTGTTTGGAATCTTCCTCACAGACCTAAAGGATGTGATAAAATCAGGGCTCTCTCTCTTTGCTGACGACACAAAAATAATGGGTAACCCACTCATATCCCACGACCTTATTCAAAAAGACCTGGACCGAATTGTCCAGTGGACCAGAGACTGGCTTATAACCTTAAACTCAAACAAGTGCACTGTACTACACATTGGCAGCAACAACCCCATTCTCCCATACACCATTGATTCCAACGCTCTTCAAGCAGTACCTTCCCAACGAGATCTTGGAGTCACAATTACAACCAATCTGAAATGGGACAAGCACATCATCGGAGTTACAAAGAGAGCTAACTCACTCACATACATGATAAGAAAGACATTCTTGTACATTGACAAACAGTTATTCTTAAAGCTTTACAAGTCATTTGTACGACCACTCCTAGAATACGCCTTTCAAATCTGGAATCCCTACTTCAAGAAAGACATTGAGATGCTGGAGAAAATACAACGCAGAGCCACTAAAATGGTAGTTGGTTTGCAAAACAAACCATATGAAGAACGACTTGAAGCACTTGGCCTAACTACGCTAGAGGAACGGAGAATGCGTGGAGACCTCATTGAGACCTACGAAATCCTCACAAACTATTATGATGTCAACAACCTACATGAGATCTACAACATGAACAAAAACCAACACCTAAGAGGTCACCATCTAAAACTGAACAAATCTCTGTGTGCAAGTAACCCACGTAAACATTTTCTGCCAAACCGTGTTGTGCGTGAGTGGAACAAACTCCCGGACTCTGTAATCAGTGCTGACTCAGTGAATAGTTTCAAAAACCGACTGGACAAACACATAAAAGACAGTGCAGTGAAAAACAAATAGATATACACGCATCAGCTTAAAGCTGCTAGTGTATCATAAATAATAATAATAATAAATAATATTAATAAGATCCGAGCCATTAACTCCTGGGTCATGCCTGTACTGATGTACACATTTGGCGTGCTCAGATGGACTCAGACCGAACTCGACGCTCTGGACAGACGAGTCCGCACGAAGTGTGGTGGTCGAGGCCTCTTGAGTGCCAAAACCATGCACAACCGCGAGGTATGCAACCTCAGAAACTATTTTTTGACGATGACGAATGATAGTATTCGGGAAGAGGTGGTCGCTAGTGATAAAGGACTGACTCGCTTATCGTTGGCCTCACAAGATTGGCGAACCCCGGAGGTACTTAGCACCTCTGATCGGGAGTCCGTATGGAAAGAGAAGGAGCTGCATGGGAGGTTTTACAAGGTACTTCACGAACCTTTCGTGGACCGTAAAGCCTCCCTGCATTGGCTGCGTTTCGGGGACCTCTTTGGGGAAACCGAAGGTTTTGTCTGTGCAATACAAGACCAGGTTATCAAGACGCGGAACTATCGGAAATACATCCTAAAGGACGGTACCACAGACGTTTGTCGAGCATGTGGCCGTCCCGGAGAGTCACTTAGGCATGTTATTTCCGGTTGTTCGGCTCTTGCTAACACTGAGTACTTGCACAGACACAACCAAGCAGCCAAAATCCTGCATCAGGAGCTCGCTCTAAAATACGGACTCTTGCAACAGAGGCTGCCGTATTACAAGTATCTGCCGGAGCCAATCCTAGAAAACGACCGTGCCAAAATCTATTGGGACCGATCCGTTATCACGGACAGGACTATTCTAGCGAATAAGCCTGATATCGTGGTATGGGATCGGTCGCAGTCGAGGGTATTTCTAGTGGATGTCACTATCCCTCATGACGAGGGTCTCGTGAAAGCCGAAACCGAGAAGCGTCGGAAATATCTCGATCTGGCTCACGAGATCACCGACATGTGGGGTGTGACTTCGACAGAAATAATCCCAATTGTTTTGTCCGCGAACGGGTTAATTCCAACCAGCCTCGCGACCAACTTGAGGCGGTTGGATTTCTGTGGCGTGTCGGTTCCAGCACAAATGCAGAAAGCGGTGCTGCTCGATACGGCTCGGATCGTCCGTCGGTTCTTGAACCTGACTCCCTGACCCCGACCGACTGTTCTTTTGTCGGGGAGTACCGCCTCTCCCATTTCAAATTTATATTTTCTTTTTCGGCCATGGGAGAGGCGAGGAACTAAAAGTAATGCCAAAATAATAATTATATTAATTATTAATTATATAAATATTATAATAATAATTATATTTTCTTTTTCGGCCATGGGAGAGGCGAGGAACTAAAAGTAATGCCAAAATAATAACAATAATAAGATCCGAGCCATTAACTCCTGGGTCATGCCTGTACTGATGTACACATTTGGCGTGCTCAGATGGACTCAGACCGAACTCGACGCTCTGGACAGACGAGTCCGCACGATGATGACCTCTCATCGAATGCATCATCCGAGGTCGTCGGTTATGAGATTGTATATCCCGCGGAAGTGTGGTGGTCGAGGCCTCTTGAGTGCCAAAACCATGCACAACCGCGAGGTATGCAACCTCAGAAACTATTTTTTGACGATGACGGATGATAGTATTCGGGGAGAGGTGGTCGCTAGTGATAAAGGACTGACTCCCTTATCGTTGGCCTCACAGGATTGGCGAACCCCGGAGGTACTTAGCACCTCTGATCGGGAGTCCGTATGGAAAGAGAAGGAGCTGCACGGGAGGTTTTACAAGGTACTTCACGAACCTTTCGTGGACCGTAAAGCCTCCCTGCATTGGCTGCGTTTCGGGGACCTCTTTGGGGAAACCGAAGGTTTTGTCTGTGCAATACAAGACCAGGTTATCAAGACGCGGAACTATCGGAAATACATCCTAAAGGACGGTACCACAGACATCTGTCGAGCATGTGGCCGTCCCGGAGAGTCACTTAGGCATGTTATTTCCGGTTGTTCGGCTCTTGCTAACACTGAGTACTTGCACAGACACAACCAAGCAGCCAAAATCCTGCATCAGGAGCTCGCTCTGAAATACGGACTCTTGCAACAGAGGCTGCCGTATTACAAGTATCTGCCGGAGCCAATTCTAGAAAACGACCGTGCCAAAATCTATTGGGACCGATCCGTTATCACGGACAGGACTATTCTAGCGAATAAGCCTGATAAATAGGTGTGAGATCGGTCGCAGTCGAGGGTATTTCTAGTGGATGTCACTATCCCGCATGACGAGGGTCTCGTGAAAGCCGAAACCGAGAAGCGTCGGAAGTATCTCGATCTGGCTCACGAGATCACCGACATGTGGGGTGTGACCTCGACTGAAATTATCCCAATTGTTTTGTCCGCGAACGGGTTAATTCCAACCAGCCTCGCGACCAACTTGAGGCGGTTGGATTTCTGTGGCGTGTCGGTTCCAGCACAAATGCAGAAAGCGGTGCTGCTCGATACGGCTCGGATCGTCCGTCGGTTCTTGAACCTGACTCCCTGACCCCGACCGACTGTGCTTTTGTTGGGGAGTACCGCCTCTCCCATTTAAAATTTATATTTTCATTTTCGGCCATGGGAGAGACGAGGAACTAAAATTCGTGCCTGAAATAATAATAATAATGTTTTCCGAATTATAATAATAAATAATAATTTAGCTCAGCATAAGCTAAGCCACTACCTTTAAGAATAGGAAAGCAAATTTCTTTTCTCAAATTAGTCCTCACAACTTGAGAGATATCCGTAGTTCAATTTATCTGGATAATGGATTTCCGATGCAACCGTGATAGCCCAATGTATAGAACACTCGGTTATCATGCAAACGACTAGTGTTCAAATCCTAGGTCGGGCCTACACCAATTTGTCTTTTATAAAGACATATGTGTGGTTAATTTATCATGGCTGTTAACGGTGAGGGAAAACATTGTTAAACTAGCGAAGTGGTGTACCCGTTACAGCGTTGTATTTAACAAAGAACCCAAGTTCGAACCCTAAATACACAAAAAAAAATAAGATATTTATGCAAGTTTTGTAAAAACATTGAAAAATTAATTCCCCAGAAAGCATGACGATTTCATGCTACAGAATTTCACCAAAAATAAGAAAAAAAAAGGAAATGTTTATTCGCTGCTGCAAATTAAATTACTGCTACATAAAAAAACATAAAACGTGTCAAAAGAACACAATAAAAAACAAAACTTAAAAATTAATTAAAGACTCTGACTCAGTATATTGTTATGAAATTTACCTCATAACACTGGTTTTCAGTCAGTCCTATATTTGTGACAATGACTCCTAAACAAATAACCCTACAGCATACAATATAGAATATAACACAATTCACGCAAACAAATTTGAAAATGATATCACTGATCTCATACAATGCAATGGCCACTTAAAAAAAACATATTTAATACTTACTGTAATATATATTTATACACATACTTATATTATCTCACATATATAAACATACTAACTATACATCATCATCATCATCATCGGTCCGTTGCTGGACATAATGTCGTGCCATGGATCATGTCATCTAAGCACATTTCAATACTTCCTCCTTCATTATTGCTAAAACATAATTAAATGATTCGTTAAAAAATCATTGCATTTATAAATTATTAATAACTAGCTGACCCGACAGACTTAGTACTGTAAATTTGCTCATGCCAAACGTTATTTCCAGTACTCTGAGTTCAATTAATAGGATATAGACCTCTCCTTTCCGGCATTACAACCATAAGTAGGTGTATCAACATCAGTCATAACAAACCATACATACATACATACATACATATACTCACGGCTATATTTCCCTAGAAGGGGTAGCCAGAGCTAAGGAATTATAAATTCCTCAGCCACTTATGGAAGTTGAGTGGGGAAAAGATGGTAAAAATAAAGGTTTTTGGTGATGGGTCTCCAACCGCATCGCCCTAAAATCCAATAAAAAGCCCCAATACCCTTAATAACTTCTTTCCTTTCCGGCATTACAACCATAAGTAGGTGTATCTCCATCAGTCATCATAACAAACCATATTATGTTCAAACCGAGTTGTAGGAGCCTATCTTGGATAAGATATTCCCGTCATAGTCAACCACGATGACCTACTGCAGGTTGGCAGAATAACGACTGCTAGAGTGGTAGCAGTCAGGACTGACAGGTTGACGTGCCCTCCAAAGCATAGAATTATCTTATTTTTTGAATCAACAGATGATTCAGCTAGCAATCATCAGTAATTTAAATTGGTTTAATATCACAAATCGAATTAATTATATATTTTTCTTCTTCTCACACAACAATCTTTCAAAACATGCCCCTTTATTCTTCACACATCGTGCGCCTCTTTCTAAACACATTACATATTCGATCTAAATGTGTCCTCTGTGATCGTCTTAATGACCGACTGACATCACCTTCTTCATTGGCTCAAAAAATGTTTTCTATATGTTATTCATCCATCCATCCGTTAAATGTGGCCAACAAAAGGATATTTCATACATATTTATATTTAAAAGAATTAGTATAACTATAGTACGCTGTGTAGTGTCGGCTTAGAATAGCACTACGTCAATTCTTCCGGCGGGTGTACGTAAGAGGCGACTAACGTTATTGGGGCTTTAAAGGGATTTTTGGGCGATGCGGTTGGAGACCCATCACCCTTTATTTTACCATCTTCTTCCCACTTAACTTTCCAAAAGTGGCTGAGGAATTTCTGATTCCTTAGCTCTGGCTACCCTATCTAGGGATTTATAGCCGTGAGTATATGTATGTATGTAGTAAAACTATAACACTTAACCGCTGAAGATTAGCGTAAATCAAAGCTATGAAGTAGACGCGAATAAATAGTCGGCTTCCCAATACCCACCGCGACTAATGTGGGGTTTTCTATTATTTATTTGGCGATTAGGCGATGATAGAGCTCGCATATAAATCTTTTAAACGAATCGCTTACTTCCTTTATATTGTTACGATTCGCCATTCTGATTTGTGGATAACATTTTATTAAGGGTATTTTCATAGAGGTACTCTATTATTATATCTCTGTGGGTATTTTGGTATTTATAGTTAAACAAATACTTCCTATATAAGCAGCACCAGTGCTGTCGTTGTATATATATTTTTGGCAAATCTGTATACAGCAGTAGATATCAATTGGCTGAATTTATTCTTGCATGTTCAGAATAAATTTTAATCAACGTGTCTTTAGTCAAACTTTAAAGATCAAATTATTTTAATAAGCGGAAGAAAACGTTCAAAAAACGTACACCTCTGCCATACCTCCTCGGATAAATTGTGTGAATGTCTTGTCATGTCATAGACTTAGTAACTTAATACTAAGAGTATTCAGGTTGAATCTGACATGACTTGTCGTCACGTGATTAATAAATGAGGTTCCATTATCATCAATCACGTGACCTCAAACATGGTTAGTATTCTTGTGGTATATTAGAATGCTTAGTTGTTAATCTCGGCCAGCTATTAGACTTTTACGGCTCTATCAATGACTTAATTTTGTCTTTGCTTATGAATGTTGTAACAGAATATTTTTTATAAATTACTTTACAATATTTGGATCTTTTTAACTAATCCCTGAAAATTATATTTCAAATGTAAAACTTGATTATTCTAAATGAGGCGTACCATAGAGTCGTAGAGTAAAAAATAAACTGAATCAAGCTTAAGAATACTGATTTGTTTGTGTTGTCGTAAAATCGATTGTTTTTTCTACGGAAGAAATACAGATAAAGAAATATAAATATACTACTCTGTGTAAAAAGTATCGGGAATATGTCAATAAAAAGACCCGCGTAAAAGAGGTCGTTCAAATTTTGTTAATGCATGTTGGTAGCACTGTACTGATTTAGCGCGCAAAATTTGAGCGGGATCTGTCATTCAATTTGTTTTAAACTACATTTTTTGTTGGTCATAGTTTTGAGTCCTCGGCGATTTTTACAATGGAAAATATTGTTGAACAAAGAGTGTGCCTTAAATTTTGTGTTTCGAATGATATTTCGTGTGGGAACCACTAAAAATGTTGCGAAATACCTGCGGCGAATCGTGTATATCGAAAATAAGGGCTTATGAATGGTATAAGGCTTTTAAAGAAGGCCGAGAAGTAGTAGTAGACTTGCCTCGTTCTGGTAGACCTTCAACCGCTACGACCAAAGAAAACATCGACAGAATCAAGAAGCTAGTGCTCCAAAATCGACGTATGAGTCAGAGAGAGTTGACTTGTGAGGTGAACATATCTTTTAAGTCCGTCCACAACATTCTCATTGACAATAATTGACATTTTAGGCATGAAACGCGTCGCCGCTCGACTAGTTCCAAAAGAGCTCAATTTTGTTCAAAAAGCGCAGCGAAAGCATGTCGCTGAAGACATGGTTTCCCGAGCTTCTACGGATCCGACCTTTATGAAACGTATAATAACTGGCTACGAGACATGGGTTTATAAGTTCGACATGCAAATAAGCCAACAGTCTTCAGAATGGCGTCTCGAAAACGAGCCGAAACCCAAAAAAGCGCGGCAAAGTCGCTCCAAAATCAAGGTGATCCTGAAACACAGCACAGTTTTTTGCAGTTCACAGCAGTGAACAGTTTTTTTTGACTACCGTGGTGTGGTTCACTCCGAATTCCTTCCAGAGGGAGAAACAGTGAATAAAGAATATTATTTAGGCGTCATGAAGCGTTTGCGTGAGAGTATCCGCCGAATACGTCCAGATTTATGTCAACACAACTCATGGATGCTGCACCATGATAATGCACCATCACACACAGCCATTATAGTGAAAGAGTTTTTAGCGAAAAATTCAACAAAAGTTCTCGACCAAGCACCGTATTCACCTGATATGGCTCCGTCTGACTTTTTTTTATTTCCCAAGTTACAATTACCACTTCGAGGAAAACGTTTTGAGTCGATAGAAGCCATAAAAGAAAATTTGCTGAATGAGCTAAAGGCCATACCGCAAATAGCCTATAAAATATGCATGGAAGACTGGGTGAAGCGGTGGAGATGTTGTATTGCAAGCGATGGGGCCTACTTTGGAGGCGATAAAATAAATTTAGATGAGTAATTTGTATTTTTTGTTTTTTTGACAAATTCCCGATACTTAGTACACAGAATGCTATATTAATTAACTCATACCGTAAGTATCGGGAATTTGTCAATAAAACAAAAAATACAAATTACTCATCTAAATTTATTTTATCGCCTCCAAAGTAGGCCCCATCGCTTGCAATACAACATCTCCACCGCTTCACCCAGTCTTCCATACATTTTGTTTTACTTGTGTCCTAGTCGTATGAGTCATACGACTCGGACACAAGTAAAACAAAATTCAAAAACCCTTTGTAGAACCATTGTTTAAATACCAATTATACTTATTTACTATGAAATATTTTTTGTAAACGTATATTTTTTTAATATCATAATTCGATTGCGTCATATTTTATATGTTTAGGCTTAGCTTAAACTACATTCTCTATATTCACTATCCAAAGTCTAGTCATAAATAAAATAAAATAATCATTTATTTCAAAGTAAAAAGATAAATATTGGTTTTTTTAAAGGTCAACTTAATACTAAGATTACTTCGGATTCGGCAGGTGTTTTGTTGAGAGAAGAACCCGTAAGAAACTCTTCAACACACGTCTTTTTTACGTCCATTACAATTTTGGTGTTAGCCCGGAAACATCCTGCACAGAGCCCTGATGACATCAAGCCACTTTATCATTAATATTATCATTAACCATTATCGGCCGTGTAGTGCCGGCTTAGAATGTCGCTACCCCTTTCTACCCACGGGTGTCGTAAGAGGCGACTAAGGGTATTGGGGCTTTTTATCGGATTTTTGGGCGATGCGGTTGGAGACCCGTTACCAAAAACCTTTATTTTTACCATCTTTTCCCCACTCAGCTTCCAAAAGTGGCTGAGGAATTTATAATTCCTTAGCTCTGGCTACCCCATCTAGGGAAATACAGCCGTGAGTATATGTATTAACATTATCATGGTTGTCCTACGTGGTGATTCGGGGATATGGGGCTTTTTCAAGCGATTGGTACGGAATGTTTTTGATAATTTTTCACTAACACTCCTTATTATATTCTTCTATAAGAATAACTATATTTCACTAAAAAGTTAATAACTTCGAAGCTCTGGTAACACCATTTTTATACTATTGCCTTGAGTATAAGCAGGAGGTAGCTACGTTAGTTTCCGTAAACAAGTCCAATCTAATTTTATAGCAAAAAATAACAGCCTTATTACTGATGATCCTCGGTTACGCCGCATGCCCCATCTTAATCGCGTGCCGTACGTCTAATTGCGAGCACGACCTGCCCGCCCTCACGTAACTACCCCTTACTACCCCTCAACACAATTTTATTACTTACCCTTATAATTCCATATATCTTGCTTCACTTTTATACAAAGTTTGAAAGAAAGAGATGGATGATTGTGAGTATAGAACTGGTACGGGGTGAACTGGTTTTCAGTAAAATGTAATGTTAATTTTGGGAAGGTTTTTCAGTCGGTTTCCAGCTTTAGACGCGAGCTTTATAAATAAAATTGGAAATTGTCTTTGTTGCAATATTCTTGTGACGCGAGGCTAAATTCGATTATAACATACTTTTAAATATAAATTGCAACGAAAAGTTACGTTTTGAATGCAATTTAACCAAAAGCAGTGAAAAAGTGAACTAAAATAATTTTGATGTGTATCTCAATTGAAACCAGATATTAATTGTTAATAGACTATAGATAATTTAATAGAATAAGTGATACAAAAAACGTTATTCAAGTGTTAGCAGCGATCAGCTCAGCCAATGCGTCTCTCACGTATGGAACCTTACATACTTACCATTACATACATACTGCTTACATATGACGACCATCTAATTGAACATACTTTTTTAATAATCAAATATACAAGTAAATACTTACGGATACTAATCCAAAAAAGGGTAGCCAGAATACCAAACTCCCCAGCCACTTTTTGAAACTGTGTGGGTGCTTCGCCGTAAGAACAAATGGGTTAGTTCAATTCTGATCCAACATTACACAAAACACAATTGAACTAAACTACTGAGAATTTTTTGAGGTAAATAAATATTTATGCTGCCTTTTTACCTGCGAGAAACTCATTATTGTGTCTCCATCTTTATTCCGAGGTCCATTAAATGGTTTGACACGGTTAAGTTATCTTTTTTTGAAGTATCAGTGTGGGATGTTTTTCACGTCGAATCTGGGGGCACGGCAGTGCCCCTGCCAAGTCTCGAGCAAAACGGGCACGGCCGTACCATCTTTTCTCATAGCGGTTCGCGGCTGTTTCGCCCCCCCTATATCTTCGACGTGGACAAAGCTAGGAGTTTAGGTTTTCGGTGAATAATAGTAGGCATTAGAACAAGCTTAAGTTCGAAATTACACGCCAAATGAATTAATAGTTTAGGAGTTACGGTCGATCAAAGTTACACCATTTTGTCACTCACTGACTCACTGACAGATCATCAAAAATCTAAGGTACTTCTAGCAGACTTAGAAACTCCAAATTTTGCACCAAGATAGGTCATTAGCCACATATAAAGGAAAAATTATAAAAACATTAAAAAATTATATGCCATAGAAAACAATTTTATTTTTGCGGTTTGGCAAGAACATTATGTATGGATTTTGACTGCATTGTTAACTTTGTTCGTTGTTCAAGTACCTATTCAATTGGATGAATACATACATAGAATAGAAAAGAATAATATAAATGTAATACATAGACTATCATTAATACAAATTAATACATAAAGTTCATTAAATTAATAAAGCTAAAACTCCTTTGTATTGCGATAAATATTGTATGAGCGCTCGATAGATGGCGTTGTACCTGTCTGAATCGCTCTATGGTTTCGTTACAAAGCGCAGTGTAAGTAGTACTTCAAAATAATTCGATAATATTCATTTGATACATCTGTCAATGAAAACCCATTTCGAAACTAAAAAATATTGTAGTGATAATTGATATTCGGAGAACTTTACGTGTTATTTAGTTTAGTTTAGTTATAGTTTGTAAGTTAGTAGATATATATTTATTTAGTTAGTTATTTGTTAGTTAGTTTAGTTCTATTTAGTTTGCATATATATATAAGTTTAAGCCCTATTGTTATAGAAGTAATTGTAAATATAGTGTAATGGAACGTGAAATATTGTACATAAATGGCGACCTTTGTCCACACAGAGTCATCTCTATTCCTGGAGATGGGTCGTGTTTATTTCATTCGTTGTCATACAGCATGTATGGGAGTTTTCAGTCGTCAAACGATAAGGGAATTTTAGTAGTATCAAAGCTCAGGAGACAGCAATAGCTGAATATAATCGACTCCGAAGTATATATCGCCCAGACTTGTCTACCTTAGAAGTAACGAAGCCTCAGAGAAGAAACAAAAGAGATAGAGACAGAGAATGGGTTCTAAGCAAAGCAGTAGCTGACGTCCAAGAAATTGTGAGGTCACCTAAAAGTAAAAGAAAGAAATACACTTACAAAAAATAAATGAGATCCCACCAAAAACATTAATACCATCCCTAGTCACAGTGGCAGATTATACTCCTCGGTCTTCTGTATAATCTGAAGTAGAGTGTTAATGTGGTCTATCGTACCAAAGCCTTTTCGATAACCGGCTTGTAGAGTATGGTAAAATAAAGGTTGTTCGCTGGTTCTTCAGCATTAACTCCCAATTTAACGGGTCAATGTCACAACGCTTCATATGACGCTTAAGCAAATCTTTGTACTAAATTAATTGTTCGCATGCTTTCCGCTTGCCATCCCGTAATTTATAAAAGAAGATGCACATAGCTACCCTGTCACCGATGTGTGGGAGACATGCCTGCTCACCGCAGCCATCATTAACACATAAGCATCCATTCCGTCAATATTTGCCCTTTGCAGGACGTTTGTGTTACGAAAACAAAAGTCTTGCGTGGTGCACCACATTTGTTTCTGAATAGTGCTAATAATGTCGTTAAGAAATTTTAGATGGAGTATTCGATAGGCGAATAACTTACGTTAGGCACCGTGTTTCTGAGGCATACATAGGAGGATTTAGAGAAATAAATTAGCGTTTATAGGGATACTACAGATATGAACATTTAATAATTGTATGGAATGTGTTCCCCTTGCAAATAAAAAAACTAAAAATCAAACAGACATCTGTAATTGCCACTGTTGATTTTCTACAGATTATTTGGCGGGTCTAAAGTATGATTAATATTTATCAATCTTCCGATTCCGACCCGACAGACTTCGTATAGACGGCATCTAATTGTCATGACATGTTCAGCCAGCTCGCTGCGGGTCTCTGTCATGCAATGAGAAGATGATTTTATAATTATTATTCTCACAACCTTTGCACGTTTTCTATAGCTAAGAACCTTCTGTTAATTTTAAGTAACACTCGTAGCAAAGGAATTAGTCGTATCGGTCTAGCTGATTTCGAGATTTGCGCTCAGCAACACATATTTTAGCTATTGCGATCCATTTTCATTGTTATGAGCCAATTGGCCTAGACTTCGTTTTTAAAACATACCCTTTTTATAGTTTAAAGACATTTAAAGACATCAAACTAAACAACTTTTGCCTATGGACGGCTTATCTTAAATATTGTAATTTACTATACAAAATCAAAGATATTATGATTATTTTTCGAAATAATATGATTTCAATGTATACTCGGGTGAAATTTATATACATTCCGTGACCATTTATAGATGTTTGTAATTTATTTAAAATAAAGATAATATTTTTTTATTTATTTATTTATTTATTGCATTCCATAGCTATTACATGGTTACAAATTTTATAACAATACAACACTATGGACCTTGTTCAGGCACAGCAATATGAGAGAGGACGGCATTTTTGTATTATATTATATAACCCGTATTTAATTTATATTAAGCATGTAAGTAAAATATATGATATTTATATAATAGTCTATGTTTATGTATAGTATTATTATCCAAAACTTTTTAATTAATTTATATAAATTATGTGACTAGTTTAAAATCAGTTTTAATTACTAAAATTGGTCATTTAAATAATCGTTTAAATTATAATAGCATTTTGTGGTTAGTAGTTGTTTTAATGATTTTATGAATATGTTGTCTTTGGTTTCTGTCGTTAAATGTTCTGGTAATTTATTATAGATTTTCGCGGTCATTAATTGTGGGCTTGATTTGTGAATTTTTAGTCGGGAAGGTGGTAAGGCTAGTCCTTTTCGCGGTTTCAGGTTGTAGTTTTTTGTCATTACATCCTGGCGTTCTGTGTAGAATTCGGGATATTTCCGGACAAATTTACATGTTTCCAATATGTAGATACTGGGAAGTGTGAGTATTTTCTGTTCTTTAAAGTGTGGTCTACAGCTTTCTCGAGGATTTATATTAACTAAAATGCGTATGAGTCGCTTTTGGAGTGTAAAGACGCTTGGTGCGTGGGTGCTATTACCCCATAATAGGATACCATAGCTAAGCCATGCATAGGCGTAGGCATAGTAGGTAACAAGAGCTGTTTTTAGATCTGTCGATTTTTTTACTTCGCGAAGGGCGTATGCAAATCTGGATAATTTTAAACGTAATTTTTGGGTGTGTGCCTTCCAATTTATGTTTGTATCTATATTTAAACCTAATAGGGTAAATTCACTTACTGTTTCTAATTTAGTATTATCAAAAGTGATGTCTATGTCTATAGATGTTTTTTGAGGAGGATGAAATAACATTAATTTAGTTTTTTTGAAATTTATTTGTAAATTGTGATCATTTAACCATTTTGTGGTAGTATTTAGGATAAATAAAAGATGTTATTAAAGGAAAGAAAAATTTCGACACTGGTGGGGTTCGAACTCGCGACCTTCGGGTATACGCCCCCGTCGCTCTGCCAACTGAGCTACAGTGTCAGTTGGCATCCAGCGCGAAATTTCTCTATCCTTTGTTTCTTTTTTACACGTTCAAGTAGTGTTTGCGTTTCCTACCTCCGAATTTTAACTAATTCGGACGGCCACTTGTCTACCTTTTCAGACAGAATGCAAATGTTGGAAACGCCTAACTATCACATAATTTAATGTTTTTTGACATGAATTCCTCATGTGGGGATTATTACTCATAAATAAAAGATGTTATTAAAGGAAAGAAAAATTTCGACACTGGTGGGGTTCGAACTCGCGACCTTCGGGTATACGCCCCCGTCGCTCTGCCAACTGAGCTACAGTGTCAGTTGGCATCCAGCGCGAAATTTCTCTATTCTTTGTTTCTTTTTTACACGTTCAAGTAGTTTTTAACACGCTTTTATTAGGTCGACCTGTATGTATGTAACTATGTAATCAAATCTAAGAAAACTAATTTAACCATCTTCTAAAGGTCATAGCGTTATGAAAATTGGCAGTTGTATGTGATTTCGATGACAATACAATAATATGGTACTGTCGAGCTGATCTGATGATGGAGCCGGAAGATATGAACTGGAACCTCATGATGGATGATCGTATCATAGCCGTGTTTGGACTTGTTAAAAAGGTCTTGTAATGAACGTTGACCATGATTAGGTTTCAAGGTCTGATGATGAAGCCGGAAGATAGGCACTAGCATTCCATGATGAAATATCGTATCATAGCCGTGTTTGGACTTGTTAGAAAGGTCTTGTACTGAACCTTGACCACGATTAGGTTTTAAGGTCTGAATACAATAATATGGTACTGTCGAGCTCATCTGATGATGGAGCCGGAAGATATTAACTGGAACTTAATGATAGATGATCGTATTATAGCCGTATTTGGACTTGTTAGAAAGGTCTTGTAATGAACTTTGACCACGAAACGAACTTTGACCACGACTAGGTTTCAAGGTTTGAATACAATAATATGGATGTTTAAAATATGCCATTAGCAAAGACTAAAAAGCATAAAATAAATTAATAGTTTAAAAAACACTAAAAAACACGCTTTTATAAGTGCACTTAAAAGTCAAAAATAAATTACGGGTCGTTCAAGTTGTCTCTATTTCTGGGCTGAAGTGTAAACTATGTGCTTTTAATTATAATATTTGATTGTAAAAGCGTGGGGTGCTGGAGCAGGAAAAACTTTCTTGTAAACAAATACACGAACAAAAACTCTACATTTTGCTACTGTTGACTAGTACTTTGAACAGACTGTTTAATATAGAGCCTCCAACTAGTGGTGCTGCAACTCTAGTTAGAGTGCCGATCTCTGTAACCTGCTTCCCGAAACATCGCTTAACTTGATTTCTTAGCAAGGTTAACAAAAAATCTTTCCTTTTCCAGCGCCCCACGCTTTTACTATCAAATATTATAATTAAAAGCACATAGTTTACACTTCAGCCCAGAAATAGAGACAACTTGAACGACCCGTAATTTATTTTTGACTTTTAAGTGCACTTATAAAAGCGTGTTTTTTAGTGTTTTTTAAACTATTAATATTTATGAGTAATAATCCCCACATGAGGAATTCATGTCAAAAAACATTAAAGTATTTAGGATAGTTTGTAGTTTATTTTTAATTTCTAGGTTATCTGTGCAAGGTGTGAGGATCGAGATGTCATCAGCAAACAATACACATGGGTCATCTAGAATTTTGGGGAAGTCGTTTATATAAATTAAAAATAACAAACAACTGACGACGCCACCCTGTGGTATTGAACCTATTAAAGCTTTTGTTTCGGAATGGATTTTTACTATTTCGTTATTGTTTTTATTACAGTATTCTATTTCTACCATTTGTTTTCTATTGTTTAGGTAAGAAGTGAACCACTTATGAGTTTCTCCTCGTATTCCAATATCATATAATTTATTTAGCAATATATCGTGTCGGACTCTGTCATATGCTTTTGCCATATCGAGGAGAATACCTATGGCATATTTTTTATCATTGATCATATTTATTGCTGTTTGTATGTATTTGTATACCGCTAAGGATGTGGATCGGTTTTTTCGGAATCCGTTCTGACTTTCGTTGAAAAGTTTAAATTTTTCACAAAATTTATAAACTCTATTACTTATTGCTTTTTCAAATATTTTAGATGCTGTCGGTAGTAGAGCAATAGGACGATAGTTTGTGGTCAATATTTTTCATAAAGGTGAAAAAATACGAATGTACTTTTCATGCAAATTCATAAATTTATTTTGTGTTGAAGTTCCACGATCCCAAGGGGGACATAGTAAAGTAGGTTGGCATGGGACCGTCGGATGCCAATAAAAGGACCGAAGCGAGCAATTGCCTGATTCTCAGATATTACTTATCGTTAAACGATTTATTCTACAAATATCTCAACACGCGTTGCTATGCTATTTGTTATGATTCTTTGAATATTCTTGTTGGTTTACCTAAACGCGTGATTGATTCTACACAAAACTGCAATGTAGTTATAGTCCCGATTTTTGAAAACTTAAATTGTTTACAATTTTCATTGTTTAAAAAAACATATCTGAATACCTATTTTCTTTGAAAAAAAAAAGATAAATTTTTTTTGGGAAAAATGTTCTAGAACTCGAGTATTAGCGTTCAAAAGTTCTAAAAATTACCAACTGTTAAGGCCTATCGAACAATAAGGGGTATCCTAGCGTATGGCTGAATACCGACATACTTACATACTAAATTTGCCATTGTTATGAAGAGCCCTTCGCTGCATCCACTTGCCACAATTTTGACAATGTTTACTAAATGCAAGGAGAAACAACAAACAAATATACGACCAATGAAAGACGCAGAAACTGTCATTCATTACTGACTGGAAGAGATATAAGTCATGAATTCGAACAAACGTGTTCTAGGTTCCTGCTTGCGTAATTGCTAGGCTTATTGTAGTTTGGAAGTCTGCACTACAATTTAGTGATGCACTACAGCGGATACAAAAGTGGCAAAAACAATATTATCGAGAAACGTCAACGACTGAAGTATATAGTATCTATAATAATAATTCGTTAAGAAGTATGGTAGACTCAATCGAAACCTCCTTGTCCTTTGCGAAACGATTGAAAAACATTATGAAACGGAACGTTTATGTCATCGGGTGACAATCAATATGGCGACTAAGATTTGTTTGTCAGCAATCAGCACCATTAAAATTTAGCAAAATACTCGACAATCCAAATTTTCCGGATACATGTTGTCGACTCAAAATCATTATTTTTTTATGTATTATTATTCAGGTAAGATTTCGATCGAGTCTACCGTACCCCGTGACGAAATTATTAATATAGATTCTATTTTCACGCGCTGGCATTGTTTACGTAATTTTTCCATATACTAACATTATAATTTTTTAATCGTGAATATTCCTCCGATTTTTATCAAAATTGACATAAACCATCTAGACATAGTCCAACCAACAGAGGCTTATTTATAGTCATTTCAGTTGTGCACCATTTAGCAGAATTTTCGTTGGTGGCAGAGGCTTATTTATAGTCATTTCGGTTGTGCACCATTTAGCAGAATTTTCGTTGGTGGCGGTCAAGGTGGGGGACCACCTGCGATGCTTTCCATAAACATTTATAAATTATATTCAGTAAATTTGTATTCAAAATAAGTTTCTGTTTATTTAACTATCGATTACGAACACATATTGTAGTGTATTTTAATATAGGTATTGTTTAAACGGTATTACATAATTAGTTTTTAGCATTTGATTGATCAATATTATTGTGGGGCTTGTTTTACTCTTTTTTTAGTGTGCAGTCGGGTATTTTGTTTTTTTAATAATAATTCTTTTATTTATAACTTTTTAGCTGTTTTTATTTAACGAAAATGTTGTAGATGTAGAAGACTATGTATATGTAAGTACCATTTTAAATTATTTCGACGACATTTGGCTTTAGATTACGAGTGATGTTACTCCGCAACATAAATTTACCGCCAATCTGGACTGTTGGTAGTGAAGAAGAAAAAGAATTAGGTGAGTCATTACTGCTGAAGATCCCGCAAACGTTTAAGTTCAGTTAAAGAACATTCGTCGTGGGGCCGGTCCAACAGCTTTTTTGGGTCAAGTGTTTTTATTGCTAACCCAGCAAGTGTTTTAACACGGCTTAGGGCTACATAAGCCTGGCCCTTTGCAAACACGTTTGATAGGTCCACGACAGCCCGATCCAAGGTGGTACCTTGCAGTTTGTGTACCGTTACAGCCCAACAAAGTATCAAAGGCAGCATCCGACGTTCAATCTTCCCTTGTCCGCGAAGCGCATCAAAGTCGACAGTGGAGGGCTCTATGCGAACCCCCACACCCAATTCATTGCCCTTAACAGAACGATCGTCGAACTCTACGAATACTGCCTGCGGTAACTCACCTGGTTCTAACTGCTCTCTGCGAAGAGAAGGCCACTCAATTCTTCTTATGATACCCATAGCACCGTTCACCAGACCGTGGTTTACATTGATGTTGCGGCGTAACATCACGCGAGATCCAATTCCAATAGTTAGTGTGCCGAGAATGCCCCCTGTTTTGTTCGGGTCGTCAGAAATGTATTGTTTGCGAGGGCACTGACCGTAGGTTTTAGCTTCTAGGGAGATGTCAACAGCGTTTATTTGGTAGAGCTTTAACGATTTGCCCAACTTTTTAGTCATGGCTGAATTATAAGCATCGACTTGTTTCGTAGTAGGGAAAATTCGAACTGCCTCTCCATCGGCAAATGGACCCTCTAGTGGAATTCTGCGGCTGTCCAGGATCTCAAGTTGGTCCATCGTTAACTCACCAACACGAATATTATTGAGAATGTCCACAAAGGTATTGTCTCCTGCCTGTCTCATATTCTGTGGCAATTCACAAAAGCTGAACAATTGCCACAGATTTGTTTCACCAGTTAAGTTCGACGGCTGTCGGAAGCAGTAAGAACCACCGGTGATTCTGGAAACTGGTGGTAACTGCATGAGATCTCCAAACAAAATTACATTGATACCACCAAAGTTCCCTTGATCCTGTTTTAGTTGCTGGAGGCGAATGTGAATGTTTCGCAGTGTTAAGTAGGGCACCATTGATATTTCATCGATGATGAGCCAATTTATATGCCTCCACTTTTGTCGCTCCCTTTGCAGCCTTTCACCTGTTAGTGGGCGTAATGTTTCATTTCTTCCCTTTTCAATTGGTAGCGCAAAAGTGGAATGCAGTGTAGTTCCACCGATTAGTCTGGCTGCTACTCCAGTTGGTGCAGTAACAATCACGTTTTTACCTATTTCAGTGTTACTCAACCTACGAATTTGTTCAGTCATAACTTTTAAGGTAAATGTTTTTCCGGTACCAGCTCCTCCAGTAACAAAAACTAGTAACGGATCAGAATTTGACACGTCCAATAACTTTTGGGAATTTTTTTGAAACAGTTGTCGTTGACTCATGTTCAACGAAGCTACAAATGTTTCAAACTGATTGTCTGGCATGCCTATGTCAGTTGGTTCATCTTCGACTTCTTCGATCATAATATTATGACCGCCGTCGTCGAGTATGTGTTCAATAGGCTGAACGTCATTGTTGTCATTTGCGTCATCGTTTTGTTCCTCAACGGTTCCTGCTGCCAAGTTTTCTGCCACAATGCGGCTTATAGCTTGTTGGATCTCAGTTTCCCACCGCATCATAGTTTCGGCGTCAAAACCTTCTTGCAGCGGACGTAGTCGATGCCTTTTGGCCCAGAAAGCTTCTTTTGCAGTATTAAAACCATCCAACAACTCTTCCTCTGCTCGGAACGGAATATGAGTCAGGACCAATGAGTAGTAATATGCTTCTGGGTCTGAAGACAGCGTATAATAACGCGTTCGGAGTATAGCTGGACGTGTCCGCTTTTTCATCCTACCTACGTTGTCTAATAAGGTAATGTATCGACGACTAGACACGTCCTCATCCTCAGCATCATAGGCATCAGCATCTTGTTCATCCTCCTCTGTATCGTTTCTAGTAGAGGCAACCTCGTACCAAATCGCAAACTCACCTAAACTAAGTTGCTCCAGAGAAAGAGGTCTGTGAACGTACCTATCAAATACATTTTTGTACGGTTCGGAACTTT
Source organism: Bedellia somnulentella (assembly GCA_963576735.1). Lineage (NCBI taxonomy): Eukaryota > Metazoa > Arthropoda > Insecta > Lepidoptera > Bedelliidae > Bedellia > Bedellia somnulentella. The sequence continues at coordinate 20,220,897 of OY755175.1, forward strand.
CTGTGTCAATCCTAAGCATTCGGTATCTTTGTTCAGGCGCGCAAGTGTTTACGAAAACACATTTACGTGAACTATCTCTTCATTTTAAATGACACAATCGAAACGCACATTCGTTGGCAGAGACTTCTCTGTGAGACAAGATTGCGTTTTGGATAGCAAAAACCAGCCGTCCCAAGTTGCTTCCACCGCGGTCTCTTACAGCACTTATAGCTTGCCTTATTGATCTAGAGACCTCTGCAGGTTCAGCTTTTGAGATATACTTTGAGATGTAGTACGCCACACCTAAAGCTGACCCGCAAGGCTGTAGATCAATATTGGCGCGCCACAGTTTTAATAATCTCGAACTGTAGCAGTTTATCATGGTTTCCGAATCTGTTCTTTTTAATATATAAAATCTTCCACCATTTCTCATTGCTTGCTCGTCGTCTAAGATTGTAGTGTTTTCAGACACTGGTCTCGGGAAAGCTAATCTACAAACGTTTCGGTTATTTTTGAAGCATGTTTGAGTGTGTCGATGTGTTTGTAACTGAACGACTAAATCATGCATCTCTGAGTCGTCCTCAGCGTCGGGAACCTCACACGTGACAACACGCTCCAGCAACTGAATACCTTCAGGGGTGTCAAAAGCCGGCATATCAGCACACCATAAAACCATGTGAACGTGAGGGCTACCTCGTAGCTGAAATTCTATGCGCCACCAAACTTCAATAATTTTCTTTCCTAAAATCGGATCCTCTTCTCTTCTCAGCCTAGTAAACAAAGTGTTTAGGCGCAACATAAATTGTCTTGATAACGTGACTGGGTAGGACTCGACAAGGTGCTGCTTTTCAAGGAAGGTCAAATCTTCAAAAGAAAAATTTGGGCGGCCATCGGCAACTAAAAGGGCTTTTAGCATGTCGGGCCAATTTAAATCGTTACAAGAGAGAGTAAGATACCAATGAGGAGGACCTAAATTTTTCACCATGGCAAGAAGATCCGTATACGCTTTGTGCCAGTACGCGGACGTGCCACGTATGTTGCGCATTACCAGGTGCACATTTTGTACAACATCTGTGGGCTCAGCTCCATCCTGACGCAACCGGCCACAGACTGAAACATTTTGTTGAGCCTTGCAAAGTTCTACTAACGAGAGGGCGTAAAATATGTACTCGTTAAATTGGAACCGTTTGTCATTGCTCATCACTCGAGTTTGGTAGTAATCGAGCGGTGTTATTGGAACGGGTCTTTGTTCCCTAAGCCCATTTCGACCATCTGGGAATAACCTTATCCACGCTAGCTCTTCTGCTCTTTGCTCTCTCAAGACGCTGACCGGGGGCACAGTTTTCCGTTTGAGTTCGTAGATAGGTATTGGTCTCTCTTCTACGGTATTAGCGTTCGAAACAACTTCGTTTAGATCTGGAATATTAGTATCAATCGGCATAAGAGCTGTAGTAACAAACGCGTGTTCTTCGTGAACAGGATCACTGCTATTCAGATTGCCGTCGCTAACTATCTGAGTGTCGTGTTGTTCATTCAGTACTGGCGATTCATTTGGGATGACCAAGGGTGTTGCATTTATAGCTGTGATACTATACTGCATATCTCGATGGCCTCTTACCTGTAGTGCAACAGCAAGATGTTGACATAAATCGCCTTGATTTGCAAACTTCATCAACATGGAGGCTCCTCTGTTAGGTGCAACATAACCTTTGGGTCCCCGAGAATGTGAGTCGAATAAGTAATATTCTGGGATCTCGACATCGGGAGACTGATTGCGTTCGACGATTACTTTCATTACCGCCAATGCAATATTTGTTTGACATGTAATAATTCCTTTATCGTGTGTTGTAAAAAAATATTCAATCCCCGAAGACAAATTAGGGAAGTATCCTTCAAGAACGTCAGATGGCGCACTCGAGTTAACAACTCCAACGACAACATCGGGCTGTATATTTAATTCGAATTCTGTAGCGGCCACAGAAACTGCGGGTAATAGCTCTTCAGTATTTAAAAATTGCGGTCTGTTTGCAAGTCGTGACATGCACCTGTTGAAATATGTATTACCAGCTAATAAAATTCGATCCAAGTCAGATGGGGCCCATTCATTTAATGGTTTGGAACTGGAGTAGGCGATAGCCGTGGCGGCATTAGCCGTGCACTGGCGGCCACGGGATTCCTCTTCAAACCGATCACTGCCTTGGTGAAAAGACCCACGCAAGATGTGACGGTCATGTCCCAAAGCCTTGAAGTGATTTTTTGGCTCATTTCTAATGTGATCTGCATTTTCTAATGTGATAACTGCCTCCAGAATACTTGACCGTATCTCTTCATTGGTAATGTTAGTATTAATTTGCACATTAGAGTACAAATGATTGTTTCGCAATAGCCACTCTAATGCTTTCTTAATTTTTTCGATGTCTACCGAGTATCGTCGATTGTTTGTCACGTTATCTAAATTTTCAGTGACCACACTTATTCCCGCATTTGCTATATTCAATGGAAGCTGTTCAGGTATCTCTTCAACTTGCTGTGCAAAGAGGATGGCTTGCCCCTTAAATCCCTGTTGTCCGTAACGACCACCCAGACGCACCACTTTTATAAACGGTTTTATCCGAGAAATGAGCCGCAGCTCCATCTCTGATAGACATTCAATTTCAGGCGGAATAGGTGCAACAGTCATGTTGTTCCAAAATGCATTTGACGGGCACTGATTCCTTGACAATTTGTTGGCGCATCTATTGCAACAATCTATGCGGTCTGAAACATTTTGTGGTAGAACAGTAATATTAGCAGTTAAGATACTGCGTGACTGTTTCTTGTATAGAAGCTTATGACATACGTAGCACACCACATCCGCCACTTGAGAAATCGCTTCATTGAATGTGGCATCACTATTTGTTAACAACTGCCGTCGAACACGAGACTGTGACCTCATAGCCGAAAGTCTTTCTAAACGCGAGCCAGGTGATTCGTTGTTACGAGACTGCACAGCATACTCTCGCATCTGCTCGAGTCGAGAAGCGCGGGATGATGAAGACTCATGCTCACGAATTAATTCGGCATGCTCCCGCATCTGGTCGAGTCGGGCAGCGCGAGTTGGTGGAGACTCGTGTTCGCGAACATTTCCCGCATGCTCCCGCATCTGCTCGAGTCGAGCAGCGCGAGATGATGGAGACTCATGTTCACGAACGTTTGTGGCATATTCCCGCATCTGCTGGAGTCGTGTCATACGAGACGACGGGGACTCAGCAGCTCTCTTTTCAGATTTGCTAGCTGCAAGCCTACGCCGCTTTTGTTCCCTATCAACGCTAGACTCACGTGCTTGTAAAGTACGTCTACGGGTACTTTTGTTATTTATAAGCTCTTGACGTGAAGTAGGTGAAAGTTGGCTGTACCGTTGGGACATTCTTACTCTTGCTTCTATAAGGCGTTTTTCGCGTGCCTCAGGAGATTTGGCTTTTAATTTTTTAGCCCGAGCCTGAGCCCTTTTTGTTTTGCGAGATAATCCCATATTGTATGTTTTTATTTCTTAAAATGGTCTGATACCTATTGCCGAAAAAATCAGTACTAATGGTTATTTTATTAATAATTATTATTATATTATTAATTAATATGAAGAATTTAAGAAAGAACCAAAAAAAAGAACGGAAGAACGAGTTAATTAATTAGAAAGAACGAATAAATTTAAAGAGAGAAACACGAAAGAAAAAGAACGAGTTATTTATACTTTATAAGTTTCGCGTCAGACGACGAAGTATCGAAAAAATCGCTATTTAGAGACGACCGTCAACGACGTGTGCCCTTATGCGTGTGCCCGCATTCGGGCTGTATACTCGAGCATATCCCCCTCCGCACCGCGCCGCGCGCCGCATGCCAGGCCACGCCCTATCTTTTTGCTTGCTAACGCATGAGTTGCTTTGCGTTGACGCAGAATTAACATGTTCCCGTGGGAATTTTGAGAAAAAACGTATCCTATATTAATTACTCCCATGATTGAAATGAATCTAATGATACCGCATACATATTTTTTTAAAGGGAAATTTATAAAAAATATTATTATGTCTTTATCCCGTGGGACTTTTAGGATAAAATGTATCCTATGACACTCCCGTAATCAAGACAAATCTAACGATACCTCATACATCAAAATCCATCAAGCCGTTTAGGCTACAGGAGGTCACAAAGGAACAGACATACATACATACTTGCATACACTCGAAAAACATTACCCTCCTTCTTTGGCAGTCGGGTAAATACTCGACAATCCAAATTTTCCGGATACATGTTGTCGACTCAAAATCATTATTTTTTTATGTATTATTATTCAGGTAAGATTTCGATCGAGTCTACCGTACCCCGTGACGAAATTATTAATATAGATTCTATTTTCACGCGCTGGCATTGTTTACGTAATTTTTCCATATACTAACATTATAATTTTTTAATCGTGAATATTCCTCCGATTTTTATCAAAATTGACATAAACCATCTAGACATAGTCCTTAACAACCATGCAAAATTTCAGGGTTCTGAGTTGAGCCGTTTGGGAGGAGTACGATCACAACGAAATGCAAAAGTCGGGGGTAAATGGAGCTTCGCTCCAATAATGTAATTTTTTTTTTTAATAATTATCGTATAAAACCTTTAATATTCATTATTTTCCTATCAAAAGCATGTAAAATTATTGTTACGATAAAATCCAAAATTAAATATCATTGTCATACGAATATTTGGGGGAAAACCGCTTCAAACCTGGGGGCATGGAAATTAGGCGAGTACACAAAAATAAAAAAAAACCTATAACAAAACGCCATCTGATGAATGAATACAAGTTGAAACCTTAACACTGAACTCTAGCGGTGAGTAGCATAACTAACAGAAATATTGTGTGACTGAACTATTATAACTAGCTAAACTATATATTAGTATTCTCAAAATTGAATAGATGGCGCTTACATAGTTACCGTCGAACATTATTTTCTTTTTCTACTAGTGGTACCCATAGATAAGTGGTACCCCGGCTTTGCATGTATGTTTGTTAAGTATTTTACATTACTGACACTATGATATAAATCGTGATGAAAATTACCTTATGTCTCTTCTGAAAGTTTACTTTTCCTTAACGCAAGATTTTTTAATATTGTTGTGGAGGCTGTGTGGAGCCCATAAATACAGGCAAACAAACATACAAATCATTTCTTATTCCCTAAACCCTATGTCCGTCATCTGGTAATGAGTTACCTCCCCACCGTTTCAGCCAAATCGGTTTAGTCCTTTGTAAGTTTTACAAACGCGACTTGTTTACTTTTATCCATATAGATTTATTATAACGTAAACATAACATAAACTTTCACGCCGAATATCCCCGAAGGGGTTGGCAGAGGTACTAATACTTCTGAACGTCACGTGACTTTGTCACCTGGTGTTCAGATTTATTATATTTGCCGTATATCCCGTATGTTCGACCGATGTCCGTGTCATATAGAATATGATATGGAATGGGATTAGGATAGCTATAGTGTCAATTAAATGAATAGAAATGAAAGAAAACAAATCATGAAATAGAAGTTTTAATCAAATCAAATCAAACATTTCTTTATTTCTATGCCAAAGTAACAAAAAAGTGGATGGGACATCTTTTAAGCATAAACAATACTAGTAAAAGATGCCCCACTAGCTACTTACTTGGCAAAAGTAGCACCTAAGATAAAAAAAAATCTTTTTTTGTAGGAATACATAAATTGAAAAAATCAAACTAAAATATTAGAACTATGTATGTGAGTGTGTGTGTGTGTGTGTGTGTGTGTTCGTGTGTGTATATTTGTCTCTATGTAAAGGTGTAAGTTTGTGAATGTATTTATGGAGGACAAGTCTCAAACAATAAGAAAAAGTAATAATATGATAGATAATTATTATCATAAACATATATTAAATCAATAGTTATTCATAGTTACTCTATATCTACATATTTCCATGGATAAAATTAGGTTATTCTTATCAGTAGTTTTGCTCAATGTCTTCACAGGTTTTAGTCTGTAACCATTCTGTAAGCAGTTTTTTACATTATTTATTTATTAGTAATAATCCCCACATGAGGTTTTCTTGAACAAAAAACATCCAAATTATTATTTATTCCTACCCTCGTGAATATCTTGTTTTTTATTTATTTTATTGTACCTATAGATATCCAGATTGTGAGTCAAATTTTCTCATAGCGTTTCTCCTTTTATTATTTAGTGCATGTGGGTCATAATCATAAGGCAATTAACGACGGACTTTGAAAATCGTTTTCAAAATATATGAGTTTCTAACTGCAAGTTAGTTACTTATTTCATATAGGCTCTCTGTCGCATACCTAAATGGATTTGAATACTTCTATTTAATAAGCTTCTTTATGCCCATTCCATCTCCAAAAACTTGGTAAGCAATAAGTAGTAGGTTAGGTCAGTAACGGCTAGCAATATCTTCACTAAGCAGGGCTATCTCACAAATTCAATTGTTTGAATGTACTCCCTGGAAATCTAACCAGATACCTTGGGGTCTCAAGTCCCTCTAAAGTTTTCTACTCTTTAGTAGACTGAACTATCGAGTTGATTTGTTGGTAAACAAGAACACCCTTGCGTCTATCTACTTTTATTAAAAAATCTTTGCATCGCGTGTTCTTCAGCTATAGACATTATAAACAATGTTTACGGTTCAGAAGGATTTCTCTTAAACTAAACTTTTTCGTGGCAGTTTTATTAACAATTCAGCTACATAAACAATATTGCGTAAGTGTAAAAGTATCATCAAGTATCAAGTTTGCAAACTATACACCACTTTTCCAAATTTAGAAAAATTAAAACAGGATTTTATGCCTATAGTCGATTTCTAAAATGTATAGTGAACTAAAAGTGCAACTTCTTGCGATTTAGAATTTTTCTAAATTTAGACAAGAGGAATTTCCTTAGTTTAATGGAATAAGGGCCAGTTTCACCACTAACAGATAAAGTTTCAGTTAGTTATCTGCCACATCACGTTATCTGATGGATAAAAGTGGCTGATATATTTTGTAGGTTTCACCATCTATCTATCAAATAAATTACCCGTTAGTTAAATTTACCTGCCAGATAAGAATAAACAAGACGGCAACGTCACTTTTATGCGTTTAGTTTTAATATTTGTAAATTAAGTCTTATTAAAAACATTTTGAATTGTCATAAAACAAACATTTTTATTAAAAATACAATCAGGAACAATGTTTTTTATTTAGAAAAATGCTTTTAAAGGTTTGTTACCGTGTATATGTCACACAATTATGAATTACGATTTAAGAGCTTTCGTGTGAAATGGAATCTCGAAACGCAACGCAAATGCTGTTGGGCAACCGAGTGAAGTGTTTGTTTGTTCAACTTTGTTTTGCTTTTTTGCTGTGTTGAGTTTCGTTTTTATAATTCACTATGGAAAAAAAACGTGGAAGGAATATTAACTTCACTCAGGAAGAAACGGACTTGTTGGTGTCGCTTGCAGAGGCCAAAAAATATATATTAAAAATTATTCCAAAAATTCAAATAGGTCCATGTTATAGCACTTCTTATTACAATTTGAACATTGATAAAGCAGTTTCATAATTTACCGTCTACAAGTGGCGGTAAATTATGAAAAAATTGTGATAAAAGTATCTAATCTGCCGGATAAGAATTTAACAGTCACTTGATGTGACTGATAAGATACCAGGGAGTTTATCTGCAAGATATTACTATCTGAGACCTGTGAAACCGAAACTTGTTGTTTATCCGGCAGATAAGTGCCGAATAAACTATCAGAGAGTTTATCTGTGAGTGGTGAAACTGGCCCTAAGTCTTTTAAATGCTTCGGTCGCCTCGCCCTCACGCCTTCGCACCCATCAATGCGTGCGTGCTAAAATTCAATGTGCCTATGATTGCAAATTACCCGGAGAATAAACTAACATTTATCTTATTATTATTCTTTCTCCCAGTTCTTTTCGACTATTTTACTATCATTTATATCTAGCGCAAGTGAAAAGATAAACAAGACAATTGGAAAATCACCAAAAAACTATGCATGCAAAACGTTAAATTCACCTAAGAGAAAATTAAACAATATTCGAATCAGTATACCAGACCATAGCGAAACCTAAATACGATAAATTCTTCTAATCTATACTTATAATAAATCTGTAGAGAGGTCAATTCTGTACATGGAATATATTTTCAAAATAACTATCAGGGGGTGATTAGTGATCGATACTGATGCCAAAAATGCAATCAGTAAAATTTTTGTCTGTCTGTCTGTCTGTCTGTCGGTTTGTATGTTCCTTATGGAAACAAAAACTACTCGACGGATTTTAACGAAACTTGGTACAATTATTCTTCATACTCCTGGGCAGGTTTTTGTATACTTTCCAGCAGAATAGTAAAGGGGAATTTTGGGAAATTTTGGAAAAACGGGAGAAGTTACTCCATTTTTTAAGCTTCCGTCGCGTGTGCAGCCTTAATAGTCAAAGTTACATAGAAATCACGTATGACGGAAATATTCTACATAAAATTATCTAAAAAATATTCCGCAACAGTATAAGTCTATCTTTTATGGTTGACTCACAACAACACGTGTAACTCCTGATAGCTTAGCAGTTCGGCGCATTCTGATTATATTTGTTTTCTCTTACGTTTATAATACTCTCAATCACCCTTATTTCAAAAGTTAACATTATTACCTACTCAATAAAAAAAGAATCATAGAAATCGGTATAGAAACACCAAAATTAATAGTCCCAACATAATAGTCGCACGTGATCAAAACCAAATCCTTAGTAATTTACATATTACGTACTAGATGGCGCCAGTAGTTGCATCAATTAAAACCTAAAAATTAGCTTAATTTCGGAGATACTGATCTGAACCGATCATAAAAGCGCTTTCAAAATCACAAAGTAACACTATATTCAGACATGAGTGCTGTAAGTTGTAATAAAGGCGCTAATTTCATAACGCTTGAGCAGTGATTGAAGAAACCTCCAATATTTTTAAAACTACGCTACCCGTGCGAAGCGGGGCCGATCCACTAGTTTTAATACTAAAAGACAAAAGGGCAAGCATTGAAAGAAACGATCCCTTAAAATTCATCAGGCATTCAAGAAAAGAATGCTTTACATTAAGATCCCCTTTGAATGGAAATTCAAATGTCGTCATTGAGTTCAATCAAACTGAAATAATTAATTTGGCATGATATAAAAACTATAATGTATTTTTTTATTACCTAGTTAATCTATATGTGAATCAGTGTATCAATCAGTAAATATCTAAACACAGTAAAAGTCAACTCCACCCCGAAACATGTGAGCTCTCAATTCATTAATGTAACTTATATTTTATGTATTATATTTGGACTGCCCATTTAGCCAAGTATACTCAATTTTTTCATAACTTAGCTCAGGACATAATACGGAAATAATAGTTATACCCCAGGCAGCACACAAGTCATATAACTGGCCAACAATTTAACCTTATGCAGGGTTAAGCTTTATTATATATGTATAGAAGCTGTGTGTATTGCCAAGTTCTGTATTAAAGTTGTTTTTTGTTATGATAATGCTATTAGCTGAGTTAGTTCTGTAATTTGCCGATTTTATTTCTTAAAGCTGAATAGTCATCATAAATAGACCTGTTACTCAAGAGTTTGTGTAACCTTTTGTATAACACTGGTATAAGATTTTATTATCCAGCAGAGTACTGAATAATTGAGGTTCTGTTCTCTTTTAGCTGTATTACACACCACATCTTGACAGTTACACAGCTGCTGTATAAAGTAGGGTGTGGTTCCTTTTATGAAGCATATATTTAGTTAACAGAATTTAAGGTAGCTGTTATAACTACTTTATGGCGCTTTAAGTACGAAATTACTGTCATGTGCAGCTAACTGGGGTAAAAGCAAAAGTAACAGATTCTTATGCAGAAGTTGGCTGCGTATTCACGAAAAGTAGACATTTTTTAAGCTAGCAGAGCTATTTTGCATTATTTGTCAGCATTTATGCGGCTAGTAGTTTGACATTTCGATTTCGTGTGCGCGCTTATACTTAATATTAAAGTGTGTTGTGTAAATGCCGCCTATAAAAAAAAATGCTAAAATCATCTCGAATTCATGGAAAAATAGAAAAAGAACAGGAGGCATACGAAGAAAGTGCTTGCGCGAGTATGAAAACATAAAAAAATCTATTTGTGCTAATCCACAAACGACTGAAGGAAGTTCTTCCAGTTCATCTGATCCAAGTACAAATCAAGTGCGACCACAATCCATAAAAACGGGTTCCGTAATAAATAATTATGAATCTACATTGTGTGAAGATTATGAATCAATTCAGAGGTCTGAAGATAGTGATGCGAGTTCCAATAATTTTGAAAAAAGTGAAACGGAATATGAAAAAAATTTAATATTTCGTAATAACTTAAAAAAATGGGCCATAAATAAAAACATTTCTCTAGAAGCCTTATGGGAATTATTAGCTGTCGTCAATCACAGATTGCCAGGAGTTTTGCCAGTAGACCCGAGAACATTATTACAGACTAAGAGAAATGTCGTAATAAAAAAAATTGAAGGTGGAGAATACTGGCACAAAGGACTTATTGAACCTTTAAAAGATATAATAAATTTTGTATGGCTGGAAATCCCTGAATCTATACAATTAAATTTGAATTTTGATGGCTTACCTATTTTCAACAGTTCGAAAAAAGAATTTTGGCCAATTCTTTGCAATATCTGCGAAAAACCAGAAATAGAGCCTTTTGTAGTTGGAATTTATTATGGATCAGGAAAACCAAAGAACCTTAGTCAGTATTTAGAAGATTTTGTCGCAGAAACTCAAAGTCTTCTTGAAAATGGAATTTCTATGGTTAGAGAAGGCAAAGAAAATATTATAGTCAATGTAAGAATAAGGTGCTTCATCTGTGACTCTCCGGCTAGAGCATTTATAAAAGGTAAATGATGACTAAACTTGTTACCTACATTACAGATGTCATGCAAAAACTTTTTAGGGTTTTGGTAGCGGTAGGGTAGGGGTAGGGTAGGGGTGGGTTAGGGATTAGGATAGGGGTAGGGTAGGTTACACGACATTCATTGACTGGGGGTACGAAGTTCGCCGGGTCAGCTAGTTAATTAATATATAAAAGAGGTCTTGCAGATCCTTACTACAATAACATACAATCCTTTATTGAAAATATTTTACATTTTCAGGTGTTTGCAACTTCAACTCTAGGCATGGATGTTTAAAATGTACGACTGTAGGAGAATACTCGCATCAGTATCATACTGTCGTTTTTCCAAACTCAAGATGTCCTAAAAGAACAAATGAAGAATTCAGAAATAAGAAATATAGAGATCATCTAAAATCTGATACACCCTTTTTTTTTTTCCTATTTCCGATTCATTACATCTGATTGACTTAGGAGTCATGAAACGATTACTCGTGGGATGGCGTGATGGAAATTTTAAGAATCTTACTACAAAATGGCGAGCTGACGATACGCTGAAAGTAACACAGTTTTTACTCACCTGTAAACTACCCTCCGAAATTCATAGATCCATGCGAGATCTAGATGAGCTTCATCATTGGAAAGCATCTGAATTCCGGTCATTTTTCTATTATTTGAGTATTGTTATTCTGCCTGACTTTATGTCGATAGGACCCTATGAACATTTTTTGACTCTTTTCTGTGGGGTAACAATTTGCTCTAGCCTACAGTACAGCTCAATATTGGACCTTTCTCATGAATTATTATTATATTTTGTAGAAAACTTTAAAACATATTATGGTAACTACATTACTAGCAACATTCATAATCTGGTACATATTACTGATGAAGTTCGTAAATTCGGCCCACTTAACACCTTTAATTCTTACCCTTTTGAGAACAAACTGTACTGCATTAAAAAAATGCTTAGAGCTGGCAACAAGCCATTATCACAAATAGCTAAAAGGCTTACAGAGAGTGATTGGAATGTTCAATCTAAATTAAGTAAAGCGAAAAATGAAACTAACCAATATCCTGTCATAAAAACAAATAGTAAAAATAGAAAAATAATAGATTTTGGTAAGTTCGTAATTTCTAACAAAAGACAGGATAAGTATTTTATGACTACAGAAGAAGAAATTATAGAAGTGGCAGAAATAACCGATGAACATATCAAAGGGTACAGAATTGAAAATGTATCTGACATCTTCGAATTACCTATTAAGTCTTCATATCTTAATATGTTTAAAACAGGTGTACAAAATGAAAACCGTACAACAGAAATCATAAGTTTCAATAACATTAGCTATAAGTTTGTAGTAACTACAAACAAAAATGAGCTTTATTTCATTCCTCTATTACATACATTAACAATTTAAACTGTATAGACCGTATTCTAATTGCTATGTATTTACGAGGTACTTGGGCACGCTGCTGTTTAGTAACTAAGAACAGTAGGAAGGAAGGAAAGGAATGAAAACCAAGGAATACTTATCTTGATCTCATGCTATTTATAAAAAATATTTGACTAAATGTGTAATATTAATGTGAATTGTAATAAAACAATTATTTAAGTCAATCAGTCTTCCTTTTATTTTCGCTACAAAAATCACTTGAAAATACTTAATTGTCCGATACATCACTACCTATTAAACGATTACACTTAACAAAGTACGAAAAAAAAAGAAAGTTATAAATCTGATTATTGAGTAAACGCAAGTGTTTTACTCGGGATTCTGTTTGAAAGAACACTTAATAAAATTCTAGTTATAAAAATCTAAATTGTTATAAAGAAATCAACAAAATAGAATTAAACGTATAGCGTTACATCGCCATAAAAAAATCAACAAAATATAATTCAACGTATAGCGTTACATCGTAATAAAGAAATTAAAAAAATAGAAGTAAACGTATAGCGTTACGCATTAGGAACGAAATACTTTCATATGGAAACATCTTCTTTCCTTATAAATACTAAAAATAATAAAAATAACAAGACCTCTATTCATTCTCTTCAATTATAGCTTCGTTTTCATTACTTGGATTATTTTCTTCATCATCGTTTTTATTATTAATGCCATTATTATTAGTCTTTTCGTCGTTGGGATTATCGTTACCGTCATTATCATTTATATTAACTTCACCATCATTTTGTATATTTCCTTCACCATCATTATTCATAACATCTTCGTCGTCATGATTATTAGCTGCACTTCTTTGATTCTGAGGCTTACGTTGGACTCTTTTGTCGAATTTCCTTCTTTTCTTGCTGGACTGACGAATGTTCTTGGATGTTTTCCTTTTCAAAGCATTTCGCAATATGTTTTTGAAAAACTCTTCATTATCTTGCACTGTGTACGTGTTGTCCCAGTAATAGACCATTTGGAAAAATAATTTTAATACGTTTTTATATTTTTTGAAGCCTATTTTAAGATCATTTCCACGACTTCCTCCAGTCCAGGAACACTGGCAAAGGAAGTCTTTGGTAAAAATTGAATCTAAAAGTCTATAAGCACAGTTAGAGCCTGATCCTGGTGCCACAGAACATAATATTGCATACTTTTCTAAGTATGTTTTAAGTATTTGAGGGCATGATAGTTCTTTGTCGAGCTTCTCCAAGCTTTCGATGTTATCGACAACTTCCATACACATCCTTTTAGTTTCTGCTCCTTTGGCTTGTGCTAAAGTTGTTACTGTAATATTTTCTGTGCTTTGTTCTTGTATTTCTTGTAACTGAACCGACATTTCCCCAAGCTTTTTCATTATTTTATTTTGGTTGTCCAAGATTGCAGTTTGTATCTCGTATAAATTATTAATTTGGGTTGTCATATTTTGATCATTTGTATAATAATGTACTTCTTGAGGTGTATTTTCTTGCTCTCCGGTGGATACTGTATAAACTGTTTCATCGATAATATAGGAGGGCTGCTGGTTGGTTAGAATTGACGTTTCTGGAAATATTTGTATGGTTGGATCTGCTTGTGTGAATGGACTTGCTTGTATGGTTGGACCTGCTTGTGTGATAGGACCTGCTTGTGTGAATGGACGTGCTTGTATGGTTGGACCTGCTTGTGTGAATGGACCTGCTTGTATAGTTTGCCTTGCTTGTATGGTTGGACCTGCTTGTGTGAATGGACGTGCTTGTATGGTTTGACTTGCTGGTATGGTTGGACCTGCTTGTGTGATTGGACCTGCTTGTATGGTTTGACTTGCTGGTATGGTTGGACCTGCTTGTATGGTTTGACTTGCTGGTATGGTTGGACCTGCTTGTGTGATTGGACCTGCTTGTATAGCTTGACTTGTTGTCAGTGTCAATTTATCATGGTTGTTGTTAATGTTGAAGGAAAAAATCGTGATATAATCGTGTAAACTAACATATATATATATGTTAGTTTACACGATTATATCGGTATCGGTATTGGGGCTTTTAAGGAATTTTGGACGATGCGGTTGGAGACTCATTTGGAGAATCTTTTCCCTTTTTTAAATTTTCTTTTTGAGACTAGAAACACTAGAATTGTAAACTTGATTAAACCAAACCATCCGCAACGAATATTATTCTTTCATCAACATATCACAATATTTAATATTTTACTAACGACCTAACCTATTCTATTTATGTATTACGCTGGTATTTTTTTTATCTAGACGCACGACATGTATGTATGTTTGTAAACTAATACTACCTATATCCTTTTCAAAATTCAAAATCAATACGGAAGCAAGCACCCTAGTGAGTCAGCAAGTATAGGTATGTATTTTCAAGAATTGCAGGAGCGGACATTCTGTAACTTCTTTATTTTGTGGTCGAGTGTCGCATCGATCGAGAAATAAAGAGAAAGTCACTGTGTGGGGAAATCGCTCTGTCATCATCCATTTGGAAGGACATCAGAAGACTGATCAGTTAAAACTGCCCGTGTGTGGCGAGCATTAATTATTTAAAAACAAATAATTCAGATAATTGCTTATAACCAGTTACAACCTCAATTTTCTTAGTTTGTCGTTCATATTTTTACTTGAACTACCAAAATGATGCACAAAACGCAATGGATATGGACATAGAGATTTAAATAAATAGGTAGGTAGGTATTAATTTACCACTATTCGTTGAGCTGCAGCATTCAAATTTAGAACTTTTTGAGGAGGAGTAGTACGTTTGTAGGATCGTTCACCGTCATCGGTATCGTCCGTGTCTGTTTTGTCTAACATTTTTGCTAATTCATCCTCTGCTTCTTCGTATGTACTATAGTTTCTTCTTTTCACTACACAATTATAGGTCAACCAATCTGTCTGGGGCTGCAGGGTATCATTTTTTGCGAGTATATCACCGTACATCTTAGGCCAACGCAATATTCCTTTGACTTTCCATGTTTCGGGCACAGTACATAGTTCTACCTTGCCTTTTCGACGAGTCGACACAATTTTAAACGGCATGTTCCCTGAAAAATATCAATAACTTAATTAGTACGTACTTACCTTAAGTAGGCACATCTGGCCACTTGAAATAACCTAAATGTTTTTTGCAAGGCACAACTTACATCTATCTACTACTACTCAAACTACATATCCTATGTCTGCCACTTATCAAATTTTTAACCCGATGTCTCTTCTTTCTGACTTATTAATGCGACAACTATCTGCTATACTCCACAAACAGCCGTACGCATGCACTCTGATGGCAGACTGACTGACTATACTATGTTTTACGGCGGAGCGAGTGGGGAGGCGGGGGGGTTAATACAGATGCCGCGCGCCCGCCGACCGAACCGAGGAGAGTACCTAAACACTACAGAGGTGTAGTAAGTAGTTAAACCTACTATACTTACTTATTTATTCTGTACTACATTAATTATTACGTTAGTTGTAATTTTTAGTGTCGTAACACTTTTTTATATTGAATAAGTATTAACTAATAATAATCATATGATTAGAGCTAAAAAAAACAAATAACAATAGGTCTATACTGTGGGTTTTCATTTATTTTATGACTGAATCCTAATTGTTTGATTTATATTACGAGTGTGCATGATTATAGAACAGTTATCGAAAATATGTTGTGGGCAGACCAGTTTTAACCAGAGAACATCCGAATAAGTGGACACTTAAGGTCTGTTATGCAGACATTAGACGAGGAGCCGCTGTGCAAGCAGACTTTATTCAGAATGAGCGTCGCCATAATGAATAACATAACCTATTAAATGATGAGAAATTATATACCCGAAAACTCAATTATGATAACGAAATCGGTATAATATTCTTGTAAAAAGTATTACAAGGTTACTTTTGAACCCTCAAATGGTATAAGAACATAAAAAATATTTCACTCGTAAAAACAAACCAACGACGAAATGTTGTTTATTTCTCAAAAACCTGGCTTATCAGGTAGCGCGTAAAAATTTTGCACGAAATGTATATATGAATACACGGTAAAGTTGCATGCGCACCTACAATTTATTATTTCAAGCACAAATAAGCGTATAAAATTATTTACTTACCGTAGGACATACAATATGGCCATTTTTTTTTCTGCTCACCAAACAACGCGTGCACTTTTAATTTATTTTTGTGTTCGATTATGTCAACTTCAAATTTAATTTGAATAAATTCTTGATAAATGTTCTGAAATAAGCTTAAAGCTGTGTATCATCTGAATATCTGAGCTTTGAAGGACTAAGCGTATAGTTCATTCATCATTCATTCATCTTCTGGATAACAGAGCTGTAATACTTGCATAAAAGAACAAAATGCTTTTATGCAGAAGATACTCAGCTTGTTGTACAGTTATTCAAAACTTATTCATGTGTTATATTGCTGTTACTCAGCTATTAGCGGTATAATTTTGTGCCCAAATTGCTTGAGTAACGTCTGAGTAAGCGCCAAATCAGCTAATTACGGTAGTCTTATTCAGCAATTCGTTTCTGTGACTGCTATTATAAAAAACTTACTCAGAAGGTTTGTGCTGGCTGGGACGATAGTAGATACAAATAGTAGTTAGACGGACGCAACGCAGACTGATAGAGCTATAAAAGATAATGACAATTATTTTCGAGAACAAAACCAATAAATTAGTTTTATTCCATCCAAATATTGCTGGATGGATCGGAAAGAATATGTTTGGTAAATGCTTCACTACACGAACATAAATTTAGCTTTCCAATGGATGAAATTGGTTTCAGTAAGACATTCATAAAAGAAGGATCACAGCTAACTTTTACGCAGAAAGTAGGTACATTATCTAAGCCTGAAAGCACATTTATAAACAAAAACATACCTTCAAGACACGCAGATCTTTTCAATCACCATACTACCTACACCAGTAGATATCATCCACGTTACTTTCGACTCCAACCAAAACACTTTAACCAAGCAACATAAAGCAACACATATATCCTACAAAAATATGAGGAGCACCTCACGAAATACTCTACAACCGTCGACCCCTTTTCCCCCACCCTCCTTCCCTCCCCTGGTCCTCATTCCGTTCCATGACGCTGACGAGGCTGATCGCTGCCAACGCCGCCGCCGCCGCCGCCGGGGCAGGCAAGAAGGCGGCCCAGGTTCAGCTCCAGGCAGAACTCAACACTAATGATGACTGGAGGAAGTTTATCGCTAAGGATGGCTTACTTGGTATGGATATTTTTGTGGCTGGTTTAGTGTACTCAACTTAAATTTATCGTATCTACGCAAACCGCGTGATATCTAAGTTATAAATGAAAATCGTAATTTACGGCTACTTTTAATAGTTTTTGAGTCGAAAACTCTACCGATTTATTAGAAGTGTGTATTTTAGCACTTGTGGCTTTTGAGTTTTTTTTTATTTATAGTCATCAACTTGAACTAAAATTTGTGCTGTATTCAATATGGGTACATTAAATTTTAATTGATTTGATTTGACTATTGTTTAATAAAACCCAACTGTGTTGAATTCTCTTTTAAATAACATTAGTTTAGAAAATGTGCTCAAAAAGGCAGGTGTCCGAAGTACGAAGAATAAAAGAGCATGTATGAAAAGATTGATGGATGTGAATGAAGCTAGAGAGGTTTGCCAGGATCGTACAAAGTGGCGATCGATAGTCTCTGCCTACCCCAATGGGAACTAACGGCGTGAGAATATGTATGTATGTATGTAGTTTAGGAACGTAACTCTATGTGCTGGATGGTAAATATGTTTTTATTGATATTGATATTTTCCAGTGATAGATGTGTACTCGGAATGGTGCGGCCCCTGCATCGGGATGGTGGGCAACCTGAAGAAGATCAAGGTGGAGATCGGAGGAGACAACCTTCATTTAGCTATTGTAAGTAAGAATTTTTCTTGGAATATACAATTTATTTACGTGCAGTCTTAATAAGTTATTGCTCATCTTATTTCGTGGTTTTTATAAGCGAAGTATCTGGGATTTTGAAGTTCGCACGCTTAATACTACAGTGACCTATGTCAAAATTTTGATGAATTGGCCTAGACCTCGCTTTTATAACATACCCTTTTTATATTATAAATCAATAAAGGACATCAAACTAAACAACTTTGCCCATGGAATGCCTATCTAAAATATTGTAATTTTCAAAATATAATAATAATTAAAAATTGTCGTACCTAGTTCAAACTGAGAATGTATACAATGAGATTCCTTGCTTCAGTGAAAATAAAAAATAAAAAAAAAACATTTGATCTATGCTTTTCGCTCTGTAAACAAAAATATAACTTCTTTCGGTATTTTCCAGTTGTATTGATCGTCGTTGAAAAATAATATCATGAAAATAAACCGGTAAGCGAGCGATTGAACTGGAAAATACCGAAAGAGGTTATGTTTTTGTTTACACCATAGATCAAATGTTTTTTTTTATTTCTTATTTTCACTGAAGCAAAGAATCTAGTTCTATACATTCTCAGTTTGAACTAGGTACGACAATTTTTAATTATCATTTTTTTTTGAAAATTACAATATTTTAGATAGGCATTCCATGGGCAAAGTTGTTTAGTTTGATGTCCTTTATCGATTTATAATATAAAAAGGGTATGTTATAAAAGCAAGGTCTAGGCCAATTGAGTTACAACACTACACAGACCTTAAAAATCATGCTCTACAACATTATGAATACGAGACGATAAAGACCCAAGTGAAATTGAACATTTTTTACAACCTATGTTGTAGAGCATGCTTTTTAAGGTCTGTGTAGTAAGTATTGTAACTCAATTCATCAAAATTTTGACATAGGTCACTGTAGTATTGAGCGTGCGAGTTATTGATTGTGATTTATCAAAGTTGTTATTTTGGGGCAAACTATGACGAGGAAACGTACATATATAGTTGTACATGGTCATGTGGCAGTTTAATTAAAAACCGAAGAAAAAGTTGGGTAATGTGCAAAAGTATTAGTACCTCTGCCACTCATTCGCAGTAAACATTATGTGATATCAAAAGATGGCGATCTGTGTTGTGGGTGTTTTGTATCCAACAATCTTTATTTCTTTAGTTAATGTGGAAATATGTTTTATAAGCGAAATAAAAAGGCAATAGGGTCTTCTATTCGCAATGTAAGAAACTCTTGTCTGCTGACTTACCTTTAAGTTTTGGGCCACTTCATTCATCCAAAATTCTAATTAGAATAATATTAAAATTTATGTCAAAACCATTGGTAGTTTCGAATAAAAACTAGTAATTAATAACAACACATGGCACGTTCATTAAATTTTCTCAATGGTGGGTGCCTGATTGATAAGGTTTATGTGGTGTATGTCTTTAGCTTTATGACTTAACTAGTGGGTAACACTGGCGCGAATACGTCGCGTCCTATAAAATGAGTTTATTTTAAAATTTTCCGACCAATCACAGCGCAGCTCTTTTGAATTTCTAAAGAATTTTTCTGATTGGCCGAATTGAAAAAAATCCGACCAATCACAGCGCATCTCTGATCGACTAAAGTTTGCGCTAGTGGTGCCAACTTGGGGGTTTTCACCCTAAATTTAGGGGGAAGAACTGTTGAAAGGGGGATTTTTAGGGGCAGGAATATTTTGGGGGTTTATATAGGGTTTTTTTTTCGTCCTAGGTACTAAGATGGCATTTTATAAAATTAAAACGGTTGTATTGTTTTCATAAGGTAGGATTTTTTAAAATGTCATCTTAATTTAGAATACAGTGAGATTATCTTCATCATCGTCAGACAACAGCTGCCCACTGCTGGGTTTAGGCCTTTTCCCCTTGATAATGTATATATATTAATTCAAAAAGTGAATTTATTTTTTGAGTGAAAACTTCTTGGCAAACCTACACATACCCATAAATTTTTTTTTGAACATTCATATTTTCACAGGATATAATCTCTATAAGGGGTAGGTAGAGAAAGGAAGTTGGGTTCTTTTGTAAAGTTGAGTGGGGAAAAGATGGTAAAATAAAGGTGGTTGGTGATGGGTCTCCAACCTCAACGCCCATAAATCCCTTCATTAATACCGTTTATCGCCTCTTACGTACACCCACTGTAAGAAATGGGGTAGTGCTATTCTAAGCCGACACTACAACACAGTTTTTTTGTAGTTTTAACCATTTAAAAAAACTAGGGGTTTTTAGGGGTATTTTAGGATTTTCTTGGGGGATTTTTTCTGTAATGGTTGGCAATTTGCGCGCGCTTATGACCAGCGTTGCCAGAATGTTACAAAAGTAACATTTTACGTTACTTTTGACCCTCTCATGTTACTTCCATGTTACATGACTCAATATGTTACTTTTGTGTTACTTTTCAGATTTTTTAAGCTTTCCTTTCCTGAAATTTTAAGCTAATAAAAATAGCAATAAAAGTTACCTCTCTATTATTGGCTATGTGAATAATAGTACTAAGTAAGTTGAAGTACAAAAAGACATGACTGAATCTAAATTGGGGTTGGTATATGTATATTACTAGTACACATAATTTATTGAATGTGAAATTGTTCATGAAGAAGTACCGTGCTTGTTGTTTTTCTCAATAAAATAAGGTGATTACGTTTTTTTTTTGCTTATTCTTCTGTTAAAAGCCATATCTCAAGCATTTTAAGCGCGCGCATACTAAATCTACGAGTGTTTCACAGGTCATGTTACTTTCCTCGTGTAAATGTTACTTTTTGAGCTGTGTCGTGTTATATTTCACCATCTGGTACTGGCAACACTGCTTATGACACTCAAGCAAAGTCTATGGGCCAAGCCATTGAAGAAAAATTGAATTGAATTGAGCATGCGAAGTCGCGCAATTCGCAAACATTTCAATTTTCTTATAAAATTCCATTCCATTCTATGGGCCAAAATCGAAACTTTGAAATTCTGTAACAATTAACTTAATCCAGTTACATCAGAAGTCTGAATTTTGTGCACACCACGGCCGCGAACTATTCAACACGATACAAAACGATACCTGAACCAAATTTCTAGCTTAACTCGTCGCGTCACAGGCTTCCGGGCAAGAAAGAGGCTTACAGAAATAATATATAAAGAATAATATATAAAGATAAAATGTAAAGTATGTTTCAGGCACGCGCGGACACCATTGACTGCCTGAAACGTTTCCGCAACAGAAGCGAACCTACTTGGATGTTTATTGCTGTAAGTATACGTTATATATGTCGTAGGATGATTTGATGTTTAGGTTTTTTGCAAAAAAACTAGTTGGTTTAGTATGAGTCCAAAACGAAATGTCAGTTTCTATGAATACTGTACACTGATTGGTCGATTGCAGTGCCTCATAAACACGTCATCTCTCATTGGTTGTTAATTAAGACGTAGTTACTTCATTGTTCCTACCTACATTTAATTCGATTGTTATTTTAATATTAATTACAAAAAGTTCTTAAGTATAAAAATAGTATTGTCATTTCCCTTTATAACTCTAGCTATAATACCTCAATACTACAATTTAAAACGTACTTACTTTATTGTTCCTACCTATATTGAAGACGTCCGTGGCCCAGTGGATAGGTGACTAGCTTTTCGGTCTGAAGGTTGCGAGTTTGATCCCCGCTGAGAGCAACATTTATGTGATGAGCATATGTGTATTATATTATATTAAATATATCGCTGAGTTAGTATCCCATAATACAAGTGTTACTTAGTTTGGGCACGTTTGGGGTAACTTGATCTGTGTATAATATGTCCGAACGTCAATTTGTCATTTTACTCCAACAAAAGAGTAAAAAAATATATTTAATTCCTAGTATCAAATAAGTGTTGTCATTTCTTACCCTTTATAACGCTAACTATAATATCTCAATACCACAATGACGAACCAATCAGAATAAGTGTAGGCGAGCAATCAGAAATCAGCCAATCAGCATTAAAGAAGTACAATCTTACTAAACCAACTAGTTTTTTTGCAAAAAACCTAGTAAGATTAGAAAATATTATTACCGTTGTCTAATTATCCGGATTTTTGCAAAATCCCTAGGTTTTTTGCAAAAAACCTAAACATCAAATCATCCTACGACATATATATCATTTTGAAAACATTTTGTATAGAAACTTTAGTTCGTAGTTGTTTGAACTTATCAGCAGTTTTGTGAGCACATAGATTTAGTATGCTATACTTACGTATATAGATTGGCAATACAAAGAGGACAGGCGAGACCTAAAAAAAAGTACAACGGTGTGCGTAAGGGCCGGCGCTGACTGCCGGCATGGCACGGCGTGTCATGGCAAAGGATTTCGGTACTGATATACCAATGTTTAATCTTATAACCATTAGTATAGAATTCATGTTACTTTATTTTGACACAACGATGCCGAGGGAGGCCGCGGTAGGACAGAACGTGCCTAAGCCCTAAGCATTGCGGGATGCCGCGGCGTACTGCTGCATCTCGCGAGACGCACGCGCATGACACGGGCCGACGGCGCGCGGCGCAGTCCGCTCGCCGCGCGGGGGGAGGGCAAGGGTAGGAGTGTATAATACGTTAATACTAAATCCCAGTCAATCATTATGAACACAACTAACTTTGAACACGCGCGGAGTTAATAATAATTGTTGCTTGAGTGGCTGGGTCGACAGCAAGATGCCACAGCATACCGCGGAATGCCATAGCGGCCTTCGGGATGCCACAGCATAATTTGCCGTGTCATACCAGCAGGATGCCACGGCATGCCGCGGAAGGCCGTATTATCCTTCGGAATGCTGCAGCACAACTTACCGCGCCATCCTGTGCCGTGCCGGCAGTCAGCGCCGGCCCTAAATGAGTGTGTGTGGTGTGAGTGACAATAGTATGGCGGATTCCATACTAGCCCTATTAAAATTGAAATTCGCGTATGTGTTATTATTGCTAATTAGTAAAATGTACAATAATTGTAATATTATGATGATAGAAGATATTTTTTATCATATATTTGCACTGAAAACTTTGGTATAAGATAGAAGGTATAAGTAGAAGACTGCTAATTATACAGTCTTAATTTGGATATGAATGGCTGAGAAATTTATGTTTGCCAAAGAATATGTATTTAATTTAGATTTTGTGCTGTTAATTATTAATAATTTTATCAAAGAAATTTTGCTGTGTACTGCCGGCTTAAATAGCACTACCCCATTTCTTCCGGTGGGTGTACGTAAGAGGCGACTAACGGTATTGGGGGCTTTTAAGGGATTTTTGGGCGATGCGGTTGGAGACCCATCACCAACAACCTTTATTTTACCATCTTTTCCCCACACAAGATTCCAAAAGTGGCTGAGAAATTTCTTATTCCTTGGCTCTGGCTACCCTTTCTAGGGATTTATAGCCGTGAATATATGTATGTATGTATGTTTATCAAAGAAACACGAAAGTTAAGACTTAAATACCAGAATTAACGAAAATAAGACAATTATTTTCGTTCATGTTGGATGCCAAAACCGTTGTACGCGATTATCATGTCCGTGAGAGGTCCTGCCTTTTTTGACGTTTATCAATTACTGCCAATCTAGTGCTTCTATATCTATGTGTGAGCTATAGCAGAACCAGTTTTTCATTAGGTTCATGTTCATTTCCCAATTGGCCTAGACCTTGCTTTTATAACATACCCTTTTTATATTATAAATCGATAAAGGACATCAAACTAAACAACTTTGCCCATGGAATGCCTATCTAAAATATTGTACTTTTCAAAAAAATATAATAATTAAAAATTGTCGTACCTAGTTCAAACTGAGAATGTATAGAATGAGAATCTTTGCTTCAGTGAAAATAAGAAATAAAAAAAAACATTTGATCTATCGTGTAAACAAAAACATAACCTCTTTCGGTATTTTCCAGTTCAATCGCTCGCTTACCGGTTTATTTTCATGATATTATTTTTCAACGACGATCAATACAACTGGAAAATACCGAAAGAAGTTATATTTTTGTTTACAGAGCGAAAAGCATAGATCAGATGTTTTTTTTTATTTCTTATTTTCACTGAAGCAAAGATTCTCATTCTATACATTCTCAGTTTGAACTAGGTACGACAATTTTTAATTATTATATTTTTTTGAAAATTACAATATTTTAGATAGGCATTCCATGGGCAAAGTTGTTTAGTTTGATGTCCTTTATCGATTTATAATATAAAAAGGGTATGTTATAAAAGCGAGGTCTAGGCCAATTGGGACCATACTTTGTTAAACTTCGATAAAGATTGGTTTTATTGATAAGAAGAAGGAAGAAAAGTTTGCAAATAGTTTTAATTGCGCTCGCAGAAAAGAGTTTTCTATTCTATTCGATCTCAAACAGCAAGTTGTTTTTATGACTAGTGCATATTCAGTACGTGTAAGAATAGAATGTAAACAATTTATACCTTTACCCCTGAATAAAACATGGTCGATCTCATAATTGAAATCTTTTTGTTCATGAAAACCTCATGTGGGGATTCATTGTTTTATTGATTACTAATAAATAAAGAATAAATAAAGGAAAATTAGGCGTTTTCAACATTTGCATTCTATCTGAAAAGGTAGACAAGTGGCCTTCCAAATTAGTTAAAATTCGGAGGTAGGAAACTGTAAAAGAAATAAAGGATAGAAGAATTTCGCGCTGGCAGCCATTGACACGGTAGCTAAATTGGCAAAGCGACGGGGGCGTATACCCGAGGTCGCGGGTTCGATTCCCGCCTGTGTCGAAATTTTCCTTCCCTTTATTTAATTTTTTATTGATTAGTAATGGTCGATCTCTTTGTATAGTCAACGTATCGTATACGTATATAAATCAATGTATCAGCTATTACTTTATGTATATTCCAAATAATACTGATTTATAACAAATAAAAAGTACAAATTAAATATTGCTCATTAGCAAACAGACTTGCTCTAGCTGTAGACTTCCTCTCGTATCATGTTTTAGCCATCCTTGATATCCACCATAAAGCTGGTATTTGTAAAAAAAACAGACATTATTTTACACCTTCCTTTGACAAGCATTCAAAACAGCCCGACTTCAAGACAGTTTATCTATCAATAGTGAAGCCTGCACGCGAGGGTAAACGATAAACAGCATTGTCATGATGGCTCATGTGGTTCGTGTGTCGTAAGGGCCCGTCACGGGTGTTTGATCGATGCCGTCGACCGCAATATCCTATAACTTCTTATACCACATACTTGATATACATTTTGTTGTCTCTCTTACTTAGGTACCTATGTATGATAATATCCATAATATGAGTATAGCGCTGAAATCGGTTAGAGAAAAGCTGCGTTGTATATAGTTTAGCGTCATTTTTGTGTGTACATACATATACTCACGGCCATATATCCCAAAAGGGTTAGCCAGAGCTTCAAAGATAGAAACTTATCAGTCACTTTTTGGAAGTAGGTAGGGGACAAGATGGTAGAAATAAAGTATCCTTGGTGATGGGTCAAAATATTATGTTACGTATTTGTAAATGTAATGTTTTAGCATAAATAACATACATACATACTCACGGCTATAAATCCCTAGAAGGGGTAGCCAGAGTTAAATAATTAGAAATTCCTCAACCACTTTAGGAAAATTGAGTGGGGAAAAGATGATTAAGTAAAAGTTATTAGCGATGGGTCTGCAACCGCATCGCCTAAAAATCCCTTAAAAGCCCGAATACCGTTAGTAGTCTCTTACGTACACCCATCGGTAGAAATGGGGTAGTGCTATTCTAAGCCGGCACTACACAGAAACAGAAGCCTATCCCAATATTATGTATGTTAACATAGACACCAAACGTTTTTACAATATTTTCGTTCGACTGTATGTAAGTAGGCATAAAATATGAACATCATTCCATACATAATACAATAGAATAAACTTCCAGCTACCTGTTAACAAGTACCAAATACAGCCTCAAAGACAGTTTTTCTCGTGTGTAACGATGCTGGTCACAGCTAGTTTCTGATGAAGTATCAAAGGTTACTGAATTGTTTTACATACTTACGTATCCTAACGGCTATAAATCCCTAAAAAGGGTAGCCATAGATTCAGAATCTGAAAATAAATGGGGTAGCTCTGTTCTAAGCCGACACTACACAGCATTGTTACACAGAATTGTTTATTTGGTAAAATTAATCTATTCCAGGCTGGTCAACTTTTAAACGTCATCTTCGGAGCAGATGCACCCCGATTGACAAGAACTATAATACAAGAGCTGAAGAATGAGGAAGCTGTGAAGAAAGGGGAGAGAGAGAGACCTCAAAGGGCACCAGACGAGCTGACCCCACTCGAACAGGTACAAAATAATGAGTCATCAACCATAGGAACACAGCAGTAACACTGTTAATTTCCAAATAGGTATGGATATCTGCATAATGTCGGTTTAGAATAGCACTGACTAATTTCTATGTGGATGATGCACGAGGCGACTAGGGATTTTAGGTGATTTTTGCACGACGTTGCTGAAGACACATCATCAAACATACCATTTATAACAATATTTTCCAATCTAACTTTAACAGAAAAGTTTGTAATGTGAAGTTATGTGATCGTGTGAGGAATGACGTGATTCGTGCAAGATGTGCTGTAAAAGATGATATTGTAAGAAAGATAGAAAAAGAAATGTTGAGATGGTTTGGGCAAATAGAGAGGATGGATGACAGTAAATTGATAAAAGAGATCTATAGAGCCAATGTGGAAGGTAATGTTAGTAGAGGACGACCTCGGAGGACACATTTGGATCAAATAGAAAATGTACTCAAAAAGGCAGGTGTCCGAAGTACGAAGAATAAAAGAGCATGTATGAAAAGATTGATGGATGTGAATGAAGCTAGAGAGGTTTGCCAGGATCGTACAAAGTGGCGATCGATAGTCTCTGCCTACCCCAATGGGAACTAACGGCGTGAGAATATGTATGTATGTATGTATGTAACTTTTTAAAATTAGGGTGGACTTTCAGTGCACGAATTTTTGGAATTTACAGCCGCGAGATGAGTGCTAGGTTAAGATCAGAACATTCCGTGAAAAATGACTTTATAGACTTTGCTATGAAATGGGCACGCAGACTGTAAAAACCATAAATAAATTTACTATTATACTCCTAATCCTTCTTTTTTAAGGACCCCTTGTCCCGCAATTCTGTTTTTAAAACCGATATTGCATCAGTAAAAAATCTACGGAAAATTCTGAAAAAAATATAATGTTTCAGTTGAGGATCTCACAAAGTGTGATTCATTTACAGTTACACAATCAGATGAATTTTGCTTGCTCGATAGAAAAAAGGCTCAAAGTTGCCTCTTTTTATAAAACATTTTCGATATTGTGCCTAAAATAATAAACAAATCGACCTTTTTTTACACCAATCTTTAGATAATTCATTTTTCTAGAGAATATCGAAGAGGTGAATGTTATAGTTTTATTTTCCTATTTACAATGCCAAAAAACCCATAAAATTACGAGCGACACACCACTCTGCGGAGTTTCCGGGCTTCGTCAGTCGCGCCATAGATACTACCATAGTCGCGCGGTGGCGCTAATCGACATCGGACCTGTGCCAGTGCTCCTCCCGTCCGGTCCGCGACGTAACATAACATAAAAGTTCACGCCGAATATCCCCGAAGGGGTTGGCAGAGGTACTAATACTTCTGAACATCACGTGACTTGTGTCACCTGGTGTTCAGAGTACCCACGTTTTGCATGGACAGTGTACTCACGTGATAGGGGGCAGGCCTATCGCCGTTTTGTACGAATACACTGTCACATGACTAAGTACAACTCAGCCATGTGGGTTTCCTCACGATGTTTTCCCTCACCGTTAACAACCATGATAAATTAACCACACATATGTCTTTATAAAAGATAAATTGGTGTAGGCCCGACCCAGGATTCGAACACTAGTCGTTTGCACGATAACCGAGTGTTCTACCCACTGGGCTATCACGGTTGACGTCACGCTATCTATTACGACGTGTGACGCGGAAACTAAGCAACAAAAAGAAAAAACCCGCCAAGTGCGTATCGGCTCGCGCATGATGGGTTCTGTACTATAATAGAAAATGACGTTTGTAGTAGGAATACTCATTTTTAGTATGTTGTAGTTGTTTCATAAATCCATGAGATTTTATTCTTGCTTTTGGGGTAGTTCTGATGAAAAGTAATGCTTAATTCGGAATTTTATCCATAAAGGGCTATGTTAACTAAATAGTCCAAAGTAGGTGCCAGCATTTAAATAAATATTGCTAAACACCTTCTTTTCATTTAGTAAGTTCTTTTTTGTAAAATGCATGCGGGGTATATACCTTTAAATATATAAAATGCGAATAATTTAGCGTTATGCGTTTTCATAGGTTTCTAGATTTTAAGGCTAGTGCGACTCCACTTGATTATAGTGATAGATGTAAGAGATATCATTTCTTACCATAATCAGAGACAAGGAACATTTCTGACACATTTTATTTGTTAAAACTTCTAAAAGATTGTCTAGAAGTCTCAAAAATTAATATAAATGTTCCGAGCAGACAGCATGTACCATTGGCAATTCACAGATTCAATACAAATTATAGAAAAACCCATTTAGTTTAAGAGCTACTAATAACTTAAATGATATTAGTTTAAAAATGTATATTGATATACGAGTATTAAACTCAAAGTGTTAAGATCGATTCTATTAGTGTTGGTGGAGCGGTATTTTATTTATTTATTTATTTTGTAAGCTAGTGCAGCTTTTGATATATGTAATATTTGGTTTATAAGTTTGTTACAAACCCAGTATTGTAGCACAATTGTTTAGTTCTATTATGTGGATAACAAAAACATGACCAGTAGCACTGGAGCAAGATTAAAAATAAAATTTACTGCACTAAACCTAAACTACCCATAACATACTCTTAAATTCTCAGGAAGCAGTAAACGCCGAAGAAGAGCGCCTCATAAAGAAGCAGGCCAAGGAGACGGCGGCGGTGGAGGCGGCGCGGCGGGCGCGGCGGGACGCGCGGGCGGCGCGGCTCGAGACACACTTCTGTGACGTCTGTCCCGCGCTCATGATGCCG
Source organism: Bedellia somnulentella (assembly GCA_963576735.1). Lineage (NCBI taxonomy): Eukaryota > Metazoa > Arthropoda > Insecta > Lepidoptera > Bedelliidae > Bedellia > Bedellia somnulentella. The sequence continues at coordinate 20,250,293 of OY755175.1, forward strand.
CATGCGCAGAAACATCTGAGGAAGGTCTCGGACGCTTTGGAGCCATGTGGTAAGAAAAGTGGTCTCGCTTACATCAGGTTAGGGCCTACTACCCTACCCGTTAGGTTCACCCTAGGTGTAAGGTCCTAGGAAACCTCCCTGACTTACCAAAGTTTCGTCGATCGCATATATGTTCTTATATTTAATCCTCCTCATAGTTAACATGAAAAATTCAAAGATGTTTCACAGAAAATACGAATAGACCACTTTTTTACATTTTAATAAGAATAATTCATTGTTTTTAGGCATAATGGTGGCCGATAAAAGTCCGCTACTATTGAGTAAAGACCATATACACGTTATATTAACTAAGTATTATTAATAAAATTATTCTAGGTATAATGGTTGCTGACAAATGCCCGCTGCTGTTGAGCAAAGACGGGGTTAGAATACTTGGTGCTGAAGATGAACGGTTGAAGTCTCCGCCAGTGGTGGCTGCGTTAATTGAAAGACCTTCTCTGACGTTGCTTTTGAAGAAAATGGCTGATGTAGAGGGAGATGTTATCGGTGAGATGCACAAATAACTAACGTTTTATCGCTTTTATCACAAAACTAAGTTTTACTCTAGTTGGGAATCCATTTATTTTAATAAATATGTAACAAAACTTGCGGAAAGTATTAACGACTGTGCTGCGGTGAAAAGCGTAAACACTATACATTATGATGGAATTTCCTCATAAATATTATTTTTTGGAGCCTTATACTTTAAAATTATAGTAATCAAGCCAATATAACAATCATAAAAAAGTATAATTTCTATACTTTACAGCCTTAGTCCGCAAAGCTCTTTGCGGTGAGGGCTTAGAGGAAGACGCTCCGAAGAAAATCGTGGTAGACGAGCTTGTCGCTGAGGGGATACCAGGACTGTTCATACCGGCTGACAGACAGCAGCGCGCTGTGGCTTTGGACTTACTGTTTCCGAAGGTATTTTTAAAAGCTCTGCATAGCTAGTACGAGCTGCGTTTAAACTAGTTATCGCGTGGTACAAAACAGCCATCTCTTACACACTTACTTAGTATCGTATACTGCCATCTCATTCTAACTGTTATCGTGTCGATATAAGAGCGCCCGTACTAGGCCTCCAGTTGTGTTCTATCCGACTTAGCTTAGGTACACTCCTTTGCCTCGCCAGGGCGGCCTTCAGCCGCCCGGCACACAAGTTATGGTGACGCCGCATAGGCCGCAGGGCCAGCAGCACCGAACCGGTGGGGTTTTAGTTGGTAAAAGTCCGACATACCCCCGTCGCTCTCCCGAGCGACGGGGGATCCTATGAGGATTTCCCCACCGGTAAACCAAAAAAAAAAAAAAAAAGCCTCCAGTTGTCTTAACACTGATAAACCGGTTTCTAAAAACTCTCAGAGCCTTCGTTTTCAATTCGAAGGGGTTTACATCCACAAATTCAATTTGTCAGTTCGGTTAAAATATTGCAAGCTAACGATCCATTAAATAAAATGTTATCGAATGGCTTCATTACCAAACTGCAGAGAGCTAGCGTGGTGGACTAATGTCTTATCCCCCTCTCCAGGATACGAGTTATATATACGACAAATATATTCGAGCCGTCATAATATTGAAAGACATCTCTAGCATATTGAATCACTAACAAAGCCTTGTCCTCTTAGTAATCCATTTTGCTTTCCGATCAATTAAATAAATTATTTTATCAATCATCCACCACCATAACAATTTTTATGAAATCAAGACTGAAATCAGAGTATCTTTCATCCAATTCCAGATGGTATCATCAATGGTAGAGCCCCCGGCGATAGTAGAACCTCCTCACGTGGCGCTGGTGTACGGCGCGTGGCAGCGGCGGGCCGTGTTGAACGTGGCAGCTCTAGCGCACGTGGCGCCCCGACTACTGCGGTACGGGTTCTTTGCGGACCTCAATTTGGAGGAACCCAAACTACTGGTCAAAACTTTGGAGAAGTATGAGGATAGGCCCGAAAAGGATTAGTAAGTTTCTCGTTTTTCTTGCGTTCTACTTAGTTCATAGAGCTCATTCCTAGAAATTATGCATACATACACATACTCACGTCTATACATCCCATGAAAAGTGACTTGCAGAGCTTCAAAATTAGAAAGAAAGAAAGAAAAACGTTTATTCGCCATTGTAGGCGCAAGAAGAACAAGTAAGATAAATTTTTACAACTTACTTTAAACAACATTTAAAGAACCAGAACTTGTGCAGAACAGAATTGGTGCTGACTCAGCATTTTCTATGAGCTTTTGACTCACAGAACTGAAATAAGATATTCCTCAGCAACATTTGGAATTTGATAACATAACATAACATAAATATTCACACCGAATATCCCCGAAGGGGTTGGCAGAGGTACTAATACTTCTAAACATCCGGTTACTTTGTCACCTGGTGTTCAGAGTACCCACGTTTTGCATGGACAGTGCTCACCGTTAACAACCTTGATAAATTAACCACACATATGTCTTTAGAAAAGACAAATTGGTGTAGGCCCGACCCGGGATTTGAACACTAGTCGCTTGCACGTTAACTTGTGTTCTACCCATTGAGCTATCACGTCGTTTTGGAATTTGAGTAAGGAAAATAGGAAATATGAATAAATGTTGTCGGTGATAAGTTATCACTGATAACTCTCCAACCGCATCGCCAAATGATCAATTAAAAAGCCCCGTTACCCTAAGTCGCCATCTACAGACACCTACGGGAAGAAGTGAGTAGTACCAACGTCTTGTTTGTACAGTGCTCTCACGTGATAGGAGGCAGATCTATCACCGATTTTGTGCGAATATACTATCACATGACTAAGTACAACTTAGCCATGTGGGTTTCCTAACGACATTTTCCCTCATCGTCAACCACCATGATAAACTGACCACACAAATTACTTTAGAAAAGGCACATTGGTGTCACGACTCAAACCTCTCTCCATGAAAGGCCCAACTAAGCTATCACTATTATTAAATTTCCAGCTGCGAAACCATAATCCTCATGGTATCAGTGGGCCCGGCGGACCCGTACCTGGTGGACTCCGACGAGAAGCCACCAGACGGGCCTCCCAAAGAACTGCTAGCTCTAGGCCCGATACACGTGAGTGTGGACGCGGTGGTCGGGGCGGACGAATGTTCCAGATTGTTCCCGCCGGGATACAGCGAACCCGAACATAAGCCGAAGCCTAAGACTAAGAAGCGGAAGAAGGTATGCTGGTTTGATGTGGAAGATATTGTAACACGTATCGTTCATTAAATTATTTATAACTGTCCCCCTTCTGGCTTTGTTGGCCATTGGCTATGTTGATGATATTTGCCCCTTATTCAGCATTTCGTTTGTCATTCAAATCTTCCTACACTGTTTGACCGAACTTGTTAAAATCTTCCATAATGGTCATACATAAACAAACAGGAGATGGTTTTAACAAATAGAAAATTAAAAAAATATGTCCATGCTGTTGACTTTTTGCTCCTTTAAAAATAGTAGTGCCGTTCCTTGCACTTTCTTTCTTTGCCTCTATGGCATTGATAGTCTATTGGGTCTAGTATATGCTATCCACATTCAATGCAATGGCACCATCCGCACAAAGTGTCTGTAGGTGCATAGAGGCCTTGTTCAACGCCCAAAGACTGTCCAAAATCTAACACTAGTCTGATATTTTTAACAGAAGCGTGACACCAAAGAAGAGAACTCCGAGGATCACCCAGCAGACAATACTCCACAAACCAATGACAAAGAGGCTAGTCCGGAAGTAGAAGATGGCGCAGAAAGAGATGCAGAAGATGGCGAAGTCGATGGAGACGGAGAAGGAGAGAACGACGGAGATTTAGAAGGAGAAGAAGAGGAAGGGGAGAACAATTTGGGAGTTGATAAAGCTACGTCTCCTTTACCGCAAACACCGCATTGAAAATAAGTTTCCTAGTCTTTATATTACATCAGTAAATATTGAATGTTTTTAATTTTAAGCAGCACATTAAAAGCAGTTGTAAACCAAACGTTGTTCTAATTTCATGCCCATATATATGACCGTAATAATAAAAAATCTTTAATTTGTAGGTATGACTGTCAAGAGAAGAGACCAGAAATAATAGTATAATTGTAAATTTTGAATTGAGGTATTCCTAATTAGGTAGGGTTTAGATAACTAACGCCCGATTTCTGAATTGAGTATTCCAGCTGAGAACAACTTAAGTATCGTTCTGTCGCATTGAAATCTTAACAACTGAATGAGACAAAACGATACTTAAGTCGTTCTTAAGTTGAATACTCAATTCAGAAATCGGGCGTAAGAAGTTCTCAGCACTGATAAAGAGAAAAAGGTTAAATAAAAAACAGTTTTGAATAATTACTCTAGAATTTATTTCATTTTTCTATAAATAGTCAATTATGTTACATTATTATATATTTAATTAACAATAAAAAATAATGAGTAACGACTTACTGAGAATTGATTGTGGAATAATTTACATTGCTAATAGTTATGTGGATTACACAACTGAGTCTTTCCGGTTCCTGAAAGTAACAAAATTATGTTAATCTTAAGTTTAGGAATATTAGGTACTCACGATTTTTATTCCAGTTCAAATAGCCAGACTTGGAATATATAAATCTAGTATCAACGTTAAATTAAAATAGCAAGAGAAGATGATGATAGAACAAGTTGCATTGTAATAACAAAGCAAAAACAGAGATAGCACGTAAGATAATGGGATGATTAGCGTGGGTATAAATAAGTTATCATTCACTTTATAATTTTAACGGTTAATTCTACTACTAGTTGCCAGAATAGGAACCACGATGGTAAATGGTAACTAACTATCTAGCACACCGCTTAAGACAGAACATTACTGAGCTGTGATGAACGATATGAACTCGATTTGATCCCTCACTGACAAGCCACCTTACTAACTAACCACAAGTACAAGAGTATATGTGCATGTTTTTCTTTTTTGAATGATTCTGCGAAGTCATATACCATAATATACCCACAAGTTACTAAATTTTACTGACTTTGGGGCTAACATGATCTGTGGGTTATACCTACATACAGGTGTGTGTATTCTCGTAATTAGCTAGGATTAATGTCGGTGAAAGCTTTAAGTCTCCAAGACTGCAGATATGCGTTGAATTCAAATATGTACATTGCCAGTACACCCCGCGGTGTGCCATCTTATAATTTGTGATTAAACTTAGCTTGAGAAATTATTTGATACCGCGATACAAGATTATGAGACTATGCTAGTGTGCGAGTGAGTCCGCGGACTAGAGGTCACTTGCAGTGTGTGCGTGTTTATCTGTACGTTTGCGTGTGTATGTGTGTGTATACTCTGCATCGTGCGTTTACTTAGTGAGTGTGTGTATATGTGTGTGTGTACTCTGCATGGTGCGTTTATCTTAGTGTGTGTGTGTGTGTGTGTGCTCACCATAGGTAGTGGTTGTCGTGGTGCGGCGAGCGCATGACGCCGACGCCGCCGCCGAGCCGGCGGTAGTTCATGGCGCCGCATAATCGCCACTGGTTCGATTCCGGGTCGAACACCTGTATTAGCAGAACAGATTATTTTTTGCTTTATTGGAGGATAGTTATTCTTTTTAGTTTTTCTATCTGAAGAAGCTGCCGTGTATTGTCGGCTTAGGAGAGCACTACCCCATTTCTTCCGGTGGGTGTACGTAAGAGGCGACTAACGGTATTGGGGCTTTTAAGGGATTTTTGGGCGATGCAGTTGGAGACCCATCACCAACAACCTTTATTTTACCATCTTTTCCCCACGCAACTTCCAAAAGTGGCTGAGGAATTACTTACTCTTTAGTTCTGGCTACCCCTTTCAGGGATTTTTAGCCGTGAGTATATGTATGTATGTATGTTTCTTGTAAATTTGATGACCACCAGGCTCCCTAGCTAGCCGGTTTCCGAAAAGAATTGTGTAGCCTAGACCACATTTATAACCTGAAGCAGATTATACAGAAAACCGTGGAGAACAATCTGCATTTAAGTTTAGGGCTTGTGGATTAAAAGCCTTTCATTTGATGGAAAGATGGCCCACGCTTGAATCTCTGCAGATGTGCCATATTGGATTAAGATTCATCGAGATGTTAAAATGTTTCTATGCAAACGCCACTATTTCGGTCCGACTCCAGGAGCAGAATACGAATCCTACGAGGGCTGCTATTTATGTATCCGGAATAAAAAAAAGAAACAAACATATATCAATTAATATGGTTTTATTGCTTCTCAAAATATTCGCCGCTCAGATCTATACACTTTTGCATGCGTTGAAACCAATTTTCATAGCACTTTTTCCACTCAGACTGAGGTATCTCCAAAACGTGCATTTTGAACGCATCGACTGCCTCTTCGCGGCTCGAAAAACGTTGACCACGTAATTTTTTCTTCACATTTGGAAATAAATAAAAATCATTGGGTGCCAAATCAGGGCTGTACGGCGGATGACCTGTCAATTCGATCTTTTGAGCTTCTAAAAACTGAGTTGTGACGGCCGACCTGTGACAGCTAGCATTGTCGTGATGCAGAATGATTCTACGTTGTCGGTTAGTCTTTCTTATTTGTTCAAAGACTTCCGGCAAACAAATGGTCGTATACCACTCCGAATTAACAGTTTTACGATTCTCTAAAGGCACTGTAGCTACATGGCCATTTATACCAAAAAAACAAGCGACCATTTGCTTCAATGTGCTTTTTGCACGAATAACTTTTGTTGGGTTCGGCTCATCTTGGAACACCCACACCGTGGACTGCTGCTTAGTTTCGGGGTCGTAAGCGTAGATCCAAGATTCGTCACCTGTGTAGATATTATAAACAGCTTTTGACGCACCACGGTTGTATTTTTTTAACATTTCTTTGCACCAATCGACACGAGCCTGTTTTTGATCAATACTCAAGTTGTGCGGAATCCAACGGGAGCAAATTTTTTTTACAGCTAAATGTTCATGAAGTATCTTATGTATGCTCGTCATACTAATGCCCAGAGATGCCTCTATCTCACGATATGTAACATGACGATCTTGAGTTATTAGTTCCCGGACAGCATCGATGTTTTGAGGTACAACGACCGTTTTAGGGCGACCTTCTTTAATTTCATCAGTAAGCTTAGATCGTCCACGATTAAACTCGCTAAACCAGTGATACACAGTGGTCTTTGAGGGTGCTTCATCCCCAAAAGTCGAAGTAAGCTGATCGATGCACTGTTTTTGAGTTAGACCACGCCGAAAATCGTAAAAAATCATGGCACGAAAATGTTCACGAGTTAAATCCATGGTGGTGAAGACACGCAATTTTCAAAATGACGCTACGATGTGAAAACAATTGACAGTCACATAAAAATAAATGTATTCTAAAGCTAAAGAGTTCTATTTTTAAATGATGTAATTACTTTTTAAATTATTGTTCTGTAAGTGGCCAGTTCCGGATACATAAATAGCAGCCCTCGTATTCAATTGCACCGAGAAGTGAGACAGAGATATGTCATTTCTGCGAAAATGTTCATTGCTGTAATAGAAGATATATTCAACAACACAAGCAACCGTGATAGCCCAGTGGGTAGAACACTCGGTTATCGTGCAAACGACTAGTGTTCAAATCCTGGGTCGGGCCTACACCAATTTGTCTTTTCTAAAGACATATGTGTGGTTAATTTATCATGGTTGTTAACGGTGAGGGAAAACATCGTGAGGAAACCCACATGGCTGAGTTGTACTTAGTCATGTGACAGTGTATTCGTAAAAAACGGCGATAGGCCTGCCCCCTATCACGTGAGTACACTGTCCATGCAAAACGTGGGTACTCTGAACACCAGGTGACAAAGTCACGTGATGTTCAGAAGTATTAGTACCTCTGCCAACCCCTTCGGGGATATTCGGCGTGAACGTTTATGTTATGTTATGTATGTTATGTTATGTATGTTATGTTATGTATGTAAGATATAGCCAAGCTTCTGGACTGGGAAGGACTCGGCATTAATATCAACGGTAAGTACACCACGCATCTTTGATTCGCTGATAATATTAGCTATGATTGGAACCACGGAAGACTTGAGTACGATGTCCGATGAACTCAGTAGATTATCAGAAAGACTGGGTAAGTGAACTTGGACTAAACAAAAATCTGTTCAAATCGTCACTTTGTGTCCACTACCGTTGAACTTGGAGACTCGACGCTCGAAGCTGTAGAACAATATTTTGTGTCTTAAAAGTTTTCCTGTTTCTCAACTCTTAAATCATCAACAAAAACCATCATCATCATCATTCATCATAGGCCTCCCCCAAAGATTTCCACAACGACCTGTCCTGCGTTGCCCTCATCCAAAGGCTTTCCACGATTTTCACCAAATTTACACCTATTTTGCACAAAACTCGCAGAGATAAGGCGTATCTTTATAAATGACTTTTTTTAGTCCTGCGAGCGCAACAGTTACTTATGAAATAATTGTTGTTACTTTGTAAGATATTTGTAAGATAAGCCTTCTCTATGTACTTTATTTGCGAATACTTGTAATTGGCTTAGTTTATAACTGATTTTATAAACATTTATTGTATAATTTAGCTCCAAGTATTTCAAACGAATAAAATAAAAAATAAAAATCGTCGGTCCACCTTGTGTGTGCCCACCTACTAAAACCCATGCTGAAACAGTAATCTAACCACAAGGTACCACGTAAACTTTAAACTTTATTTCTTTTTATTTTTTAAGTTTTGTCAGTAACAATGTTACTAATTCTGTTTCATATTTTAATGCTTAAGTGGTATCCTGTCTTTGGCTAAGAAATTTTGTAGTTCTTTATATAACATTGTTTTCGGAGTTTTTGAAAAGTGCCGTTGGATATCATAATAAAATAAAACATACATATACTCACGGCTATAAATCCCTAAAAGGGGTAGGCTGAAGAATTGCAAATGCCTCAGCCAGTTTTGGAAGTTGAGAGGGGAAAATATGGTAAAATAAAGGTGTTTGGTGATGGGTCTCCAACCGCATCGCCCAAAAATCCCTTAAAAAACCCCAATACCCTTAGTCGCCTCTTACGTACACCCACGGGAAGAAATGGGGTAGTGCTATTCTAAGCCGATACTACATTTGTAAAAGTAAATACAATAAAAGGCTCTCACCTCGATACTCTTAAGATAGGCAGTTCCGTCGAAGCCTCCGACCGCGTAGAGCTGTCCGTTGACGACGGCGAGCCCCACGCCGCTGCGCCGTGACGTCATCGCCACCACGGGGGACCACGTGTCCGTCGCCGGGTCGTACCTGCGGAATAGATAACGGTTTGTAAAACTTATAATGTTCGCGGTAGTATTTAAGATGTTTAGAGAAGGAGCTTTCATATAGTGGCGTTGGGGCATAGAGGATTCGAAGCTCGCTAAATATGGTTGGGTGAGATGGCATATTATATTTTTTAGCCTACTAAAGTTAAAGATTTATTTCAGCTTAGATATTTTTGGGATAATTGCTCTAATTTAAATCTTTTTGTTCATGAAAACCTCATGTGTGAAATAATCCATTACTGATAAAAAAAAATAAAGGAAAGAAAAATTTCGACTTAGGCGGGAATCGAACCCGCGACGACGGGCGTATACCCGAGTTTGCGGGTTCGATTCCCGCTTGTGTCGAAATTTTTCTTTCCTTTATTTATTAATAATTGCTCTAAGTGAAAGTATAGATGGGAAGTATGAATAAATTACTGTAAGTTTAAAATGGCAAAAAATGTATACAAACATACTACATAATATACAGTACCAGACAGTACTAATAAAATTATTCCGTTCCCCAACCCTGTAGATGTGCATGTCACAGTCAATGTAAGATCTTGTCCGTTTAGCAACCTTTCCTCCCAAGTGCTGCAACAGCTGGATACAATCATCCCGTCCCACGACCGCGTGAATGACAATATCATAAGTATTCAGTGTAGTATCTATGTCTATACCTATACCTCTGCCTGTGCAGATAGTATTCATACTATCCGGAATAGACAGGTCGTAGCGCTCCACTTGTCGAGCTATATCATGACAGCGAGTGCAATAGCTACCTCTCCGCACTGGACAGCTCGGTGCAGTCGTCGCGGCCGCCCACCGCGTAGATGTGGTTGTCGAGCTATATCATGACAGCGAGTGCAATAGCTACCTCTCCGCGCTGGACAGCTCGGTGCAGTCGTCGCGGCCGCCCACCGCGTAGATGTGGTTGTCGAGCTATATCATGACAGCGAGTGCAATAGCTACCTCTCCGCGCTGGACAGCTCGGTGCAGTCGTCGCGGCCGCCCACCGCGTAGATGTGGTTGTCGAGCTATATCATGACAGCGAGTGCAATAGCTACCTCTCCGCACTGGACAGCTCGGTGCAGTCGTCGCGGCCGCCCACCGCGTAGATGTGGTTGTCGAGCTATATCATGACAGCGAGTGCAATAGCTACCTCTCCGCGCTGGACAGCTCGGTGCAGTCGTCGCGGCCGCCCACCGCGTAGATGTGGTTGTCGAGCTATATCATGACAGCGAGTGCAATAGCTACCTCTCCGCGCTGGACAGCTCGGTGCAGTCGTCGCGGCCGCCCACCGCGTAGATGTGGTTGTCGAGCTATATCATGACAGCGAGTGCAATAGCTACCTCTCCGCACTGGACAGCTCGGTGCAGTCGTCGCGGCCGCCCACCGCGTAGATGTGGTTGTCGAGCTATATCATGACAGCGAGTGCAATAGCTACCTCTCCGCGCTGGACAGCTCGGTGCAGTCGTCGCGGCCGCCCACCGCGTAGATGTGGTTGTCGAGCTATATCATGACAGCGAGTGCAATAGCTACCTCTCCGCGCTGGACAGCTCGGTGCAGTCGTCGCGGCCGCCCACCGCGTAGATGTGGTTGTCGAGCTATATCATGACAGCGAGTGCAATAGCTACCTCTCCGCACTGGACAGCTCGGTGCAGTCGTCGCGGCCGCCCACCGCGTAGATGTGGTTGTCGAGCTATATCATGACAGCGAGTGCAATAGCTACCTCTCCGCGCTGGACAGCTCGGTGCAGTCGTCGCGGCCGCCCACCGCGTAGATGTGGTTGTCGAGCTATATCATGACAGCGAGTGCAATAGCTACCTCTCCGCGCTGGACAGCTCGGTGCAGTCGTCGCGGCCGCCCACCGCGTAGATGTGGTTGTCGAGCTATATCATGACAGCGAGTGCAATAGCTACCTCTCCGCGCTGGACAGCTCGGTGCAGTCGTCGCGGCCGCCCACCGCGTAGATGTGGTTGTCGAGCTATATCATGACAGCGAGTGCAATAGCTACCTCTCCGCGCTGGACAGCTCGGTGCAGTCGTCGCGGCCGCCCACCGCGTAGATGTGGTTGTCGAGCTATATCATGACAGCGAGTGCAATAGCTACCTCTCCGCGCTGGACAGCTCGGTGCAGTCGTCGCGGCCGCCCACCGCGTAGATGTGGTTGTCGAGCTATATCATGACAGCGAGTGCAATAGCTACCTCTCCGCGCTGGACAGCTCGGTGCAGTCGTCGCGGCCGCCCACCGCGTAGATGTGGTTGTCGAGCTATATCATGACAGCGAGTGCAATAGCTACCTCTCCGCACTGGACAGCTCGGTGCAGTCGTCGCGGCCGCCCACCGCGTAGATGTGGTTGTCGAGCTATATCATGACAGCGAGTGCAATAGCTACCTCTCCGCGCTGGACAGCTCGGTGCAGTCGTCGCGGCCGCCCACCGCGTAGATGTGGTTGTCGAGCTATATCATGACAGCGAGTGCAATAGCTACCTCTCCGCGCTGGACAGCTCGGTGCAGTCGTCGCGGCCGCCCACCGCGTAGATGTGGTTGTCGAGCACGGCGCAGCCCAGGTGCTTGCGGCGCGTGGCCATGGCGGCGACGGGCGTCCACTTGTTGGCGCGCGGCTCGTAGCGCTCCACGCTGTTGAGCGGCGCGGCGCCGTCCGACCCGCCCACCGCGTACAGCGCGCCGCCCACCACCGCCACCGCCACGCCCAGCCGCCGCGACGTCATGCCCGCCACCTGGGAGAGATGTGAGTTGAGTTAGTCGGACAGTAAACGAGGTCCTATCATGATTTTCAGTGAAGCTAATGTGAATTTGCTATAATATATTTTGAATTACGCTACAGACAATAAATAATAAAGTAAATTTACAAGTGCGACAAATTAATGTGTTGTGGTAAAATACTTAATTATGACAAATAAATATTAACTAAAAGAATAACAAAGAAAGAGATTAAAAACACAAAAAATATATTATCATCATTAAAATTGTACAACTAAATCATCTACATAAATTTATTCACTTATTCATTTATCAGAATTTAAATATCACAAAGATTTCAACTATCAACGTTGAATAACAATGAAAGAATCAGAATAATTGTATAATCCTGTAGTTTTATCTATTTGAAATTAGAATCTGAGGTCACTCGAATATAGGTTTCAGGCAATCTGATGATAAGCTTAAATTAAATCAAGTATTCTTAAATCTTGTTATCATTATAGTTTGCGACTTTCATGCAGAGGGAATTCAGACTTGCGGGCGTGGGACCGAAAACTGAGTCGGGTTTAAACCAATGTGTCTTTTCTGAAGTCAATTGTTTGTTTATCATGGTGGTTAACGGTGAAAGAAAACTTTGTGATGAAATCCAAGTTGTACTTTCCGTATCATCGGAGACATACGGCCTAACGTTTGAAGTCAGAAATGGAACTCTAAAGAAGTAATTAACAATCGCAATTGAGATTATTTAAACTTTCTCGTAATGTAGGAATCGATGTAAATAAGTGTGTGCAGTGCGGTATACCTTGGTCCAGCGGTTGTCGGCGGGGTCGTATCGCTCCACGTGGTTGAGGCACTGCACGCCGTCCTGCCCGCCCACGGCGTACAGCGCCCCGTCCAGCACGGCCACGCCCACGGACGTGCGGCACGACGATGTGGGAGCCACTGCGCCGCACCACTGGAATGACAAGGAAATTAGATAGATGAATTATCACCTTCAGAAGGTGGATTTGTATTTTACCAGTACAAAACAAAAATCCTACCACTGAAAAACACCAAACTTTATTTAATTTAGAAAGTTTTAGGAGTATATTTTTTTCTTTTTTGTTTGTTTGCCTTATCATCACTTAACGCACCCGATTGGCCGGATCTTGAAGCCTTTCCGTCAAAACTTACCTGATTAGTCTGCGGGTCATATCGCTCGATGGAGTTGAGGTAGCTCTGTCCGTCGTGTCCCCCGACCGCGTATAGTAGATCGTGTAGCACGGCCACGCCCACTCCACAGCGTCTCTTGCTCATGGGCGCGACCATCTTCCAGTCGCCGCTGGCGGGGTCGAACCGCTCGACGGACGCGATCGCGTCGCCGCTGCACCAGCCGCCTACCGCGAATACTACCTCGCCTGGAATGGTAGGAACAAGTTGTAGAATTAAAATAGATAAGGTTTTCACTGTGATACAGATAGAATTAGAAAAAACACAGGCAGAACCATAAAGCACTGAAATGGATAATTAAGACCTCATGTCCCGTGATTATTATTTTATATCCTTCTTTTATATTTTTTGTTTGGAAAAATGCTTTTGTACGATTTGTGGAAACAAAGAAAAGAAACAGAATATTTTTCTTGTGCATAAAAAGAAATGCAGAAAGATGTTTTGTTTATGGGAATTTACAAGAGAGGAAAAAGTGTGAAAAAGACGTAGCAAATAATTAAAAAGTATACCACGGTTAATGAAGCTGTGAACAACTTATTGGTTATCAATCTATGAATAAAAAAGCTCGAATGGCAATGCATGATGCTAAAATAGCATAAGAAGAACTAAAGCCGTGATGATAGCTCAATGGGTAGAACACCGGTTATCGTGCAGACGACTAGTGTTCAAATCCCGGGTCGGGCCTACACCAATTTGTCTTTTCTAAAGATATATGTGTTAGGTTAATTTATCATGGTTCTTAACGGTGGGGGAAAACATCGTGATGAAACCCACATGGCTGAGTTGTACTTAGTCATGAGACAGTTTATTCGTACAAAACGGCGATAGGACACCAGGTGACAAAGTCTAGCACTAGAAACAGAACAAGAAAGTTCCTAGCCGTATGTATGGCAAGAATATTAGGTATAACAGAAGAAGCATGAGAGCTGAGTGAATGCGGTCGTAAAAAAGTACATTCTCAGGCACTTTTGAAAGTTGACTGAATGGAGGAGCCACAGAGCTAAAAAAATCCCTTAAACCTTTGCGTGACTTATTACCGTTTCGAAAACCCTTTAAAAAAATCATTAACTAATATAGACAAATACCCAACTTAAAAACTACAAGCACCGCCACATTTCCTCACCTCTCCTCGTAGGTTTCCTCGGGCGAGTCCTGGGTCCCTGCATCAGCGGCCTCTCTTGAGGCAGCAGCAAATAGTTCTTGGCTTCATCCAGCAGATCTCGACACGCGTCGTCGGATCTGATGAGGAGCTCCGAGGACACCGTGCCCACCAGGAACTTGGGACTCAGGAGCGGCAGTCTTACGTGTTGGAGGACCTGGGTGAGAGGATGTTGTTAGTTCCGGGCTGGATTTCTCCAGAGTAGTGCCGGCAGGTTTTAATATTTTCTAGTTTGGATAAAGATTTCACAGTATTTAAGTCTTTACCAGTTTTTTATCGCGGTGATTGTATTTCGGTTGTAAGAAAAGGCTGAATTGACTTTATAGATATTTGTTTTGTTAGCTAAGTATTTGTATGCATTTTACCTACCAGAGTATCTGGCAAATCATCACGCTGATTTCAGAAAATCAAAATATGATAACAAAAATAATTAAATGGAAACTGAACAACTACTTAATTTGTACCTTCGAACCTGTACATAAAGCACTTTATTCCTTAAATTTCAACTGTTGCAAACCTTATTATTTTAGATTGTTAAGCCTCCTACTAAAATTCGTTTAACTCTCGCTGGTTATCTAATATTTCCATATATTGGGACAGACCAAAATAAATTTAAATTTTGGTCCTTCGAGTCAGAAAATGTGAATATTGGCATTGCTACAACATGCTTTATATACAGGTGTAAATAAAGCACTTTTTTCTTGCATTAAGTTGCTTACAACTTTATTGTATTAGAATACGCAAGTTGATAGTTGTCATCATGTTGTTCATTGTCAACTTATTTTGTCAAGCCTATAACCAAAATTTGTTCAACTCCCGCTGGTTATCAAATATTTCCATATATTGGACAGTGCACAAAAAAATAAAATTTTGGTCCTTCGAGTCAAAAAAAACATATATTGGCATAGCTAGTACCTGCGCGAGATGCTGCCTCCGCTCGGGCACGTTGTACTTGACCCAGGTCATGACGGCCAGGAAGGTCTGCTCCTCCGAGCGCACGTTGAGCTCGTCCGACGACACGATGTCCACCAGCTGACTGGCCGGCAGGAGCAGGAATTCTTCGCTTTCCATTACCTGGGGGGAGGAAATATTTTAGTCTCTTTGGAAATATTATAGCGTTAACAGATTTGTACATACATACATACTACTCTGTGTAAAAAGTATCGGGTATATGTCAATAAAAAGACCCGCGTAAAAGAGGTCGTTCAAATTTTTTTACTGCATGTTGGTAGCACTGTACTGATTTAGCGCGCAAAATATGAGCGGGATCTGTCATTTAATTTGTTTTAAACTAAATTTTTTCTTGGTCATAGTTTTGAGTCCTCGGCGATTTTTACAATGGAAAATATTGTTGAATCACTAAAAATGTTGCGAAATACCTACGGCAAATCGTGTATATCAAAAACAAGGGCTTATGAATGGTATAAGGCTTTTAAAGAAGGCCGAGAAGTAGTAGTAGACTTGCCTCGTTCTGGTAGACCTTCAACCGCTACGACCAAAGAAAACATCGACAGAATCAAGAAGCTAGTGCTCGAAAATCGACGTATGAGTCTGAGAGAGTTGGCTTGTGAGGTGAACATATCTCTTAAGTCCGTCCACAACATTCTCATTGACATTTTAGGCATGACGCGTCGCCGCTCGACTAGAGTTCCAAAAGAGCTCAATTTTGTTCAAAAAGCGCAGCGAAAGCATGTCGCTGAAGACATGGTTTCCCGAGCTTCTACGGATCCGACCTTTATGAAACGTATAATAACTGGCGACGAGACATGGGTTTATGAGTACGACATGGTGTTGTCTGAAAATCAGTTCTGTGAGTCAAAAGCTCACAGAAAATGCTGAGACAGCACCAATTAGCTGTTCGGGTGGCACGGGAAGTGCATGACAAATTTTTGTATGTGTTTTATTAATTCTCTTTTTTGTTTTTTATTATTTTTTATTTTATAACTAATTTATTTTAAATGTTGTTAAAATTAAGTTGTAAATTATATTTTGTATTATGTTACTTGTTCTTCTTGTGCCTACAAATGGCGAATAAACGTTTTTCTTTCTTTCTTTTCTTTCTTTACATGCAAACAAGCCAGCAGTCTTCAGAATGGCGTCTCGAAAACGAGCCGAAACCCAAAAAACCGCGGCAAAGTCGCTCCAAAATCAAGGTGATGCTGACAGTTTTTTTTGACTATCGTGGTGTGGTTCACTCCGAATTCCTTCCAGAGGGAGAAACAGTGAATAAAGGATATTATTTAGGCGTCATGAAGCGTTTGCGTGAGAGTATCCGCCGAAAACGTCCAGATTTGTGGCAACACAACTCATGGATGCTGCACCATGATAATGCACCATCACACACAGCCATTATAGTGAAAGAGTTTTTAGCGAAAAATTCAACAAAAATCTCGACCAAGCACCGTATTCACCTGACATGGCTCCGTCTGACATTTTTTTATTTCCCAAGTTAAAATTACCACTTCGAGGAAAACTTTGAGTCGATAGAAGCCATAAAAGAAAATTCGCTGAATGAGCTAAAGGCCATACCGCAAATAGCCTATGAAAAATGTATGGAAGACTGGGTGAAGCAGTGGAGATGTTGTATTGCAAGCGATGGGGCCTACTTTGAAGGCGATAAAATAAAAATTTAGATGAATAATTTGTATTTTTTGTTTTATTGACAAATTCCCGATACTTAGTACACAGAATGTACATATACTGACGGCTATAAATCCCTAGAAGAGGTAGCCAGAGCTAAGGAATTAGAAATTCCTAAGCCACTTTTGGAACTTACGTGAGGATTAAATGGTGAAATAAAGGTTCTTGGTGATGGTTCTCCAACCGCATCGCCCAAAAATCCCTTTAAAACCCCTATATCGTTAGTCGCCTTTTACGTACACCCACCGGATGAAATGGGGTAGTGCTATTCTGAGGCGGCAATGCACAACACAGCAGGTTTGTACTTTTAACTATAACTCTCGTGGATTATAGCATCTATCTTTTTCACACTTTCAAAGTATGGCATATGTTAAACTCATCATTTCAACAAACGTGCTCAAGATATAAGTCGGTTGGATTCAATGGCCCTAGAATGTAGTAGGTAAAAAAGTTTAAAACTAGCAAGATTGTTGAGTTATTATTGGACGATTTATTAAGATACCCATGAGTGAAAATCTTAACTAAACTATTGCTAAACGTGTATGATAAATAGGAAGGATTTCGATTCACTGGTTAGGTAAATGTAAAAGTATCTAATATCTTCTATTTGAATAAAGGTTTAAATTTTTGCAGTTTAGTGACTGCTCAGAATAGCACTACTTTTCTATACTATCACTATACTAAGCACTATCTTCCTACCCGTTAGTAATCTTTAGAGGCGACTAAAGGTACAGGGGCTTCTTCAGTATTTTTTGGGCGTTGTGGTTGGAAACCCATCAGCAATAATTAATGCAAACAATTATTTAAACACTCAACTTCCAAAAGTCGCTAAGTCATTTCTTATTCCAAAGCTCTGGCTACCCCTTTTAGGGGTGTAAGTAATTGTAAATAATAAATCCTGTATATTTTAAAATGTTATCTATATATTTAATAAACTCATACGTTCACGCCGTACATCTCCGAAGGGGTTGGCAGACCTTTGTACCTACTAATAGTAGCATAAACAACAACGGAACCTACCTCAGTAAAATTTTGTTGCGTGAACTTATCAGCGATCCTCAATAGATCCCTGCACGCGTGAGTATCGGCGAAGGCTCTGATCCCGAGGCAGTTGGAGCAGTCCAGTTGGCGTTTGAGGAACTCGCAGCATACCTCCTGGATTTCTGATAGCTGGAGGAGACAGGCCGCTGGGAGGAGGGCCTGAGGAAGAAAATATGTTATTTGATTAGAGTAGTTTTTTGTTAATTTGGTAAAAGGCTCTGTAGAAAGCAGTTGGAATATTTTATGTTATTTAAATACAATAAAGAGATTTTATTTAATTTTGTTGTTCTGTGAGACCAGTGGCTTCGATGCATAGAGTTGATGAGAGAGATGGGTTCAATCCGTTTGGGCCACACCAATGTGTCTATCTAAAGTGTAGCTTATTCATCAACAATGTTACAAACATTAAATGTAAGAGAAAACATTGTGATGAATAGCCAATTATTCAATTCTACTAAGTGCAGAGCGTGATCGTAAAAAGATGTGATAGACACCCGTAACTTAATACATTGTCCAAACAAAAAATGGGTACTCTGAAAACCAGAAAAAAAAATGGAGCAGACAGAAACACAAAGAGATCAAGTTTTTTTTAATGCGCTGGTTTTTTCAGACACACAAAGAGATTTTTATGCGATGTTTTTTTATACCTGCACGTTGCTCTCCTCGACCACGATGTGCGCAGTGTAACAGAAGTCCAGTAGCTGGTCCATGGCGTGCTCGTCCACGTCGCGGATGGTGACCTCCGTGGCGCGCGACTCGGCCAGCTCGCCCGTGAACATGGCGCGGAAGTACGGGCTGCACGCTGATAAGATCACTCTGATGGAGAATGGACAAGTTTTACTATTTTATGTATTTAAAAAAAAACAACACTATTTTCGAGGCGGTGTTTACTGGACACTGTCTTATGTGAATTAAATTTCGATGTTCCAATAATTAGTGTGAACATTGGCACTGAATTGGGAAAATTGAGTTTATAAAAAACGCAACACAATGTATCTCTATCACCTCTATTGCGTGAAATATCCATATAATTATTAGTTTAAAAAAATATGTAGTGTATTTATGTGTGTATATTATACGCAAGCCAAAGTATCGTGATAAGGACAAGACCGACATCAATCACGGGAGCAAAGTACAGGCGAATGTTTTTAAAACATTTTCACATGTACTGCGCCTGCGCGCCTTATTTTGCCAGATTTGTTTTCATATCATGGACAGTTTGTTTTTGTTTTTATGCCTTTAGTTGGATTTCTTTTCTGCATGTCCTTATTTTGATGGTGAGCACAAATTGACTTTTCATACGTCGCCGATTTGATCCCTCTGAGCAATTTTTATTATTTACAACCCCTGCTACTGAATCAAATAGGATACCTATCGGGCACATGCACACCAATGGCCAATGAGCCAGTTGGGGTACACCGCAAGATTAACAACGGCCGGGTGGAGGTCGCGTGAAGCCGATGGATACAGATCGGTACTTGTAAAGAATTTTGGGGGAGGCCTATTTCTAGCAGCGAATCTCCATTAGCTGAGATGATGAAGAGTGTTTCCCATTGAGCAATATTGAATAGAAAAACTATTATTGCGTATCGGAAAACTATTATTACGTATCGAAAATTAATCTGTTTACAAATATAACGTTGTTTAATAGACGTAGAATTGGCTGTCTTACTGAAAGCTTTTTCTAGACAACCTTTAGGTACTAAGGTCAATATCGTAATAATGTTGTATAAACGATCATTAACAATTCATTGCGCAACGCTCATTCATCTATTTGATTGGCTTCCATTTATTTTCATCTCTGTGCCACCTATGCACGTAGAGTTTCGTTAGCCACGTTAAGCAAACTGGCTTAGTCGACAAACGTGACAGCCTGTAACGGTTTTATTTTAGACCACGCTTTATAAATCGATTAACACCGGCTGCTTGCACGAAATATCACCTTCCACGAGCAAGAGCGCGGCACAGAATAAAGTGAGGTACGATCGGCCTAAGCGCCAGATAACTAAACTCAATGGCTTCTTAAATTGTCAATAGGTAAACGTTCTTGAGATTCGTTGTTACCTTCATTATCCATCTATTCTTCATTATCCGTCCCTTATTCCATCTATAAACTTACCTATGCGCAAACAGTTTCCTATTGGCCACGTTGAGCACGACATCACAGAGCTCGCGGTGTCGTCTCAGCGCGGCCAGTTCGGCCAGCACGCCGCGGCCGTGTTTCTCCGACGTGTGCGACAGCCGCGCGCCCGTGCCCGCCGCCCCGCCCGCCGCCCCGCCCGGGGACCCGCCTTCGCCCATCCTGTGGACACTTGGGTTATCAATGCGTCGGCCCCCGTATTAGAGCCTTTGATGTGTAATGATGCCCGTCGCGAACCGGGTCTGATTACGCTGGCCGCTTCATAGCTGAATAGGCACTGACCAATGTAAATTGACTGCTCGCCTACATCCGCACGGACACAATGACTGGATGGCGTATGAGGTCTAGTGATATTGGTCAGTCCTCATTTAGCTATGAAGCGACCAGTGTACTCTGACCACACCCGCAACGGGCACGCCATGCGGATCTTTGGATTTTGATCGCAAAAGATACCTAATCAAGACACTGGTGTGTGATTCAGAATACATCGATTTGGAATATTTTAAATGCATGATTTAAATTAAAGATCTTTATGCACTTCTTCTGCATATAAACTATAAGTGCGCATAATGTTATTATGTGTCATAATCAAAACATACGTTACACAAACTCAAGATTTTTTGCTTCACGTATTCATATCAGTATAAGTGATTATTCCCAGTCATAACTAACCGACATGACTGCTCTTGCAAAAGCCGATACACAAACGCAATAATTTTGATTTAGCTGATGAGATCACACTGAATCAAAAATTCCTCAACCACTTTTGAATCAAATCAAACTTTATTTGCGAATATAGGTACATTAGGTGTAACAAAATTTATATCTGAACATGCTATCAATGAACAAAACATTATAAAGTAAGAGTCATTAAAATATCATTGGATATGGACCTTCCCCACATCACACACAAACCACTAAAAAGTTCCAGATTACTTAGCCACCTTTAACGAAAACAACGCACCGGGATAGTGAAGATTGATATCGAAAGCCAACAATCAATGGTTCTGACTATTTTGATGTCAAATGACTTGAAAAACAGCCCAACAAGCAATGCTTGTACACATAAACATTTAGTACCTCTGCCAACCCCATCGGGGATATAAGGTGTGAATGCTTGATTCTTGATAAACATATACATACACTCTGAATAACCTTCAAGTATGAAATAAAATATAATTAGAATTTTATTAATGCATCATACATACTGAATACATAACTGTTTCCATTGTTGCTTAAAACAGAAGGTGTCCTTGGCAAAGCATTACTAATTGAAGGCAATCTAATTAAATAGATTAGAATGTTCCACAAGGTTACGATATTTAGTAATAAAAAAAATTACATACATGTGCATTGGTGCAGTTGTTAAATAGGTATAGTCAAAGTCAAAACTATGACTCAATATCAAATATCAGGTAGTAAATCTTGAAAGGGGTTGGCAGAGGGGTTTTATCTACTGAACAAGTTAGACTAATTACCAGAGATTGGAATTGGGTTTGTGAAAATACCTAAAGCTTGCAGCAGGGTTGATATAGAGCTATTAAAACCCCTAGTTAAACCAGTTTTTGATTTTACCATTTAAGTTTAGTATTCTTTTTGGTTTTACTTGTTCCTTACCCATGTAACACCAAACTATAAACATTTGCAAGCTGTTAATACAGTTCTAAATTAATTTCTTTTTTTTTACTTCTCCAGTTAAAATTCGGCTTTTTAGTCCCAATTGTTCTTTGTAGGCTAAACACTGATCTACATAACATATACTCACTACTAGAGCTAAGGAATTAGAAATTCCTCAGACACTTTTGGAAATATAAGTGGGGAAAAGATGGTAAAAGTAAAGGTTGTTGGTGATGGGTCTCCTACCGCATCGCCCAAAAATCCCTTAAAAGCCCCAATACCGTTAGTCGCCTCTTACATACACCCATCGGTAGAAACAGGGTAGTGCTATTCTAAGCCAACACTACACAGCAATCTACATATTCTGCAAAATGCTATTATAGATTTTATTCCTTTTTTTTCATCTGTATCTTAAGTTAAAAAGGTTTATTTATTTTGTAATTAGTTAATTTTGTTATATTTTAAGTTCAATTGGTGAATCGAAAAGGCAGATGCCAATGTTTGTTTATTGACATGCTAGTCAATTAGAACCAAAAGACTTTGAGTTTGTTGTTTACATTTACGCTTTAAAATATGTAAGTATCACCAACAATCTTTATTACTTATATTTACCATCTTTTCCCCACGCAACTTCCAAAGGTGGCTGAGGAATGTCTCATTCCCTAGCTCTGGCTACCCCTTCAAGGGATTTATAGCCGTGATTATATATATTAATACATACATAATGTATTTAAAACAATTTGTCTTCTTGAAAGTATTTCATTACCAGCTTCACTTGCAGCTGTAGAAGTTCATACATTACAAACCTCTGATCATTCAACTAAAAGCAGTGAATTTAGAAAACTAAAACAGTAGTTTCAACCAAAGAAAATGTTACACTTATAATATGCTAATTGAATATCGAACATTATGAATAGTCGGTTCAACGGTAAATAGTGAGAGACAACGATTACATGGTCATTACAAAGTGATGAATGATCGTGACACTTGCCTTTTGTGCCCGCGCGCGTTTCCCAGCTGCAAACGCAGCGGGGGCGAAGCCCAACCCCACACGGAGTCAATCTAAAAAGTAATTAAACTCATTATTCACTCCAAATACTATACAAGTAAAAGTATTTGCGAAAACATCACTTGTAAATGACAAAACGCCCGTCCTCGACCCTACTTACCTTTGACGATTATGTGGACACGGGACGAAAAAAGATGACCCCGAAGGCGAGCGTCGGGATGCAGATATTGCAAATTTACAATCACGTCCAATTTTCACTAGTCATTCACTTTCATAATCGATGTTTTGTATATTTATTCATCGTAAATCAGCTAGCCCAATTATTTTACCAACATGCCCTGTTTATTTTTTAAATTAACATTCTGATACCCTTTTCTTTCATTTACTATCACTCACTACTTGACCAAATTAAGGTAAACCTTGTTTAGTAAAATATACACGAAAATCGTTATAACTAATCAAGAAAACACAAAAACAAAAGTTTTCTTTACAAAAGATGTAATTGTGTATAAATATACACTATAAGTTTCGATGAATAAAATTATGGTAGAAGAAGTCAAGTTTTTGAACGTTTTTGTTCATTTTTGTAGGTCCAACGTCACTTTTTAATTGCCAGTAAATAAAACCTTACCCCATTTTTGTAAAAAAGATAGTATACTAAATAAACGTTTAGCATATATTATTTTTAAAATAGGCCATTACACTTAAGTAAAAAGCCGGTTGATATAAGATTGTCGTCATAAATCACATAAATTTGTCTGCGTTTTGACGGAGATGATATTGCAACTTGCTATGCAATCAACCATTGCAAAGATCCAAAGTCCGGGGGCCGCCGCCCGCCCCGGTGCGTTTGACTAACAACAGTAGTTTTTCCATACAAATTTAAACTAAATATATTACTTTGAAAAGAAGTTTAATCATTCGTTTATTTATAAGAACGGAAAATACACATCTCTAAAAGAAAAATTAAAATGCCTCTCTTTCAAGCAAGAACTGTGTGCTATTACTTTATGAGTCAATAGATATAGTTTTTCAAACATGATGGTTTTTATAATAAGACTTTGTTGTGTATAAAACCTCATGTGGGGTATTTTACAAATCAATCAAGGAAAGAAAAATGTCAACTCTAGTAAGACTTGTACACTACAATTTAATTTGAATTTAATTTGACACCAGTATGGCGTTAAGAAGCAACGAAAGACAAAGATGCTGTGTAGTTATGGCTAAGAATAGCACTACCCCATTACTTTTGGGGCGGGGTGTAAACCTGGATGTCGCGGGTTCAAGTCCTGCTGGTGTCGATTAGTCGATTCGTAAGAAGGTATTTATTTTATTTTTGAATCAATGACTAAGGTGCTGAAACATATTGGTATTTTATGAAAACAACACCCTTGTGGCGCGCATATTGGTCCTGATTTCAAAAGTTTGATTTAGGGTTACGCGACAGGCCTGCCCCCTATCACGTGAGTACACTGTCCAAGCAAAACGTGGTTACTCTGAACACCAGGTGACAATGTCACGTGATGTTCACAGAAGTACCTCGGCCAACCTCTTCGGGGACATTCGTCGTGAACGTTCGAGTATTTGAGAGTCTTTTACATATGTTTTTATTGTAGCCGTGTAGTGTCGGCTTACAATTTTACAATTGTTATTATTATACTGATTGTGATTCATAGTTTGAAAAAGGTTTAGTTTTTTGCCTATCGTTAACCCTGTGGTGGGTTTTAATTCAAAAAGTTTAATAATGTATTTTTTTATAATTTAACATGGTAATTCATAAATTTGACATTGACAGTAAAAATGACAGGTTCTGTGCCAGCCGCAGGACCAAAACATATGTTTATTTGTGTTGTGTTGGCTGGCGTAGCTGAGTTATATTAAATTTTCGAATGAATTGATAAAATCTTACTAATATTTAATAAGAAAAGAATGTCTATTTCACTACTTTTAGAAAAGTACGATGTTTCTACAGATGAAGGACTTCAAAAGGCAATTAATGAAATCGAAAAAGAGGAGGTTAGTTCTAAACAACTTCTGTAAGTAACAAAAAAAAACAACAATTTAATAAAGATATAGCTATAAAAAGTGTTTTACAGACTGAGTATTCTGAAGGTGTACTCTTCACGTTGAGAACTATAATTAGAATACTTATCTCTTCTACCCATAGTTATTTTTTTTCTCCCTCGCACGATCGATTTTTTCATTTTGATATGTATAGAATAATATAAATATTGACGCTTTCTATTCGATGAAACCAACGACAACTACAGAGGTCTCGTTGGATTCTCATATATCAGAAATGTCAAAATACGAATATTCAATCGTGTGAGGGAGAAAGAAATTAATAAATAAAGGAAAGAAAAACTTCGACACAGGCGGGAATCGAACCCGCGACCTCGGGTATACGCCCCGACGCTCTGCCAATTGAGCCACCGTGTCAATGTTCGATCCCTGCCTGTGTCGAAGTTTTTCTTTCCTTTATTTATTCTTTATTAATTAGTAATATTCCCCACATGAGGTTTTCATGAACAAAAAGATTTAAATTATGAGAAAGAAATAAATTTTAATATGGGTTACCGGTCTGCTCGAAGATCTTGTGCAAAATATTGCTAAATAGGATGGCGAGTGCAGTGGACGCACACTTGAGAGAAGAGCAGGGTGGTTTCAGACCAGGTAGATCGTGCACAGACCAACTAAATCTAATCCGAATGATCCTCGAACAATGCAACGAAATGCAATGTGAAGTTTTTACATTGTTTATCGACTTCGAGAAGGCATTCGACCGTGTGAAGTGGTCCAGCATATGGCGCACACTCAAAAAGAGAGGAATACCGGAGAAGATCATCGGACTCATCAAGTGTCTGTATGAAGGGTCCTCCTGTAGAGTGATGCACAAAGGCCGTCTCACTGATCCCATCCCAGTGACTGCAGGTGTGAAACAAGGATGTCTACTGTCTCCAATTTTGTTCCTTATGGTCCTGGACGACGTTATGTGTAGAGTGACCTGCAAATGCCGAAGGGGTTTACCATGGTCTCACGGCAAAGACTTAGAAGACATCGACTTTGCTGATGACCTGTGCTTAGTCTCTACAAAACGTTCTGACCTTCAGTCCAAGACAAACGACCTAGCCACGGAAGCTGCGAAAGAGGGCCTTCGCATCAATATAAGCAAGACCAAGGAGATGCGTCTTAACTCCCTGGATAACCAGCCGCTCCAAATTAATGGCGAAGATGTCGAACGGGTTGAGAAATTCACCTATCTCGGGGGAATAGTGAACCCAATAGGAGGAACAGAGATGGACATCGAAACCCGCCTAAACAAAGCTAGAGGTGCTTTTGCCCAGTTAAAGCCGGTGTGGAGCTCTAACGTCATGACCCGGCGTACAAAAGTGAGGATTTTCGAGTCTAACGTAAAGTCAGTCTTGCTATACGGTTGCGAAACATGGTTCGTTCGGAAAGACCTATCCAGCAAGCTACAGGTATTTGTCAACAAATGCCTAAGGCGAATTTTGCGGATTTACTGGCCACGAACCATTTCGAACACGGAACTGTGGAGGCTGACTAAGCAGAAACCCATCGACCAGGAAATCCTCACAAGAAAATGGAGGTGGCTGGGTCATACCCTGAGAAGACACGATGTATTCCCGTCGAAGCAAGTGCTCAGCTGGCAGCCAACCGGGAAACGTAAACGAGGCCGCCCAAAAACAACCTGGCGACGTTCTGTGGAGAATGAGGCAAAAGTTGTGGGATTGAAGTGGGAGGATCTCGCAGCCGCTGCCCAAGATCGAGCCAGATGGAGAAATCTGCTCAAGGCCCTTTGTCCCTGCTGAGGGACGTCAGGATGGATGTATGTATGTATGTAAGTATGGGTTAACCCTTAACCACTGACGTACGTACCTCATACGTCTCCTAAATGATTTTTTGTTCATATTTCTAATTTGATACTCATAAGTTTGTTGATGAATAAATATTTTGCTGTTAATATTATGACTGTTTATTTAGTATCCTAACTTTATATATAACATACATAAATAAATAAAAACCAAAAATAACCCAAATCACACTTAATGGATGCACCAGAGCAACTACAACAAAAACAAGACGTATATCATACGTACGTCAGTAATAGTGTAACAAAATGACACGTCAGTAGTTAAGGGTTAAAAGATATAAATATGGATATTATTGTATTTGATGTGAAGAGTCCTCTGTTCACTAGTTGGCCTGTAGCTTTCACATGTTTTTACCAGGTATATTTTTTTTGAGGGGATAACAGAGCGAGTGCATTATCATACATGATGTTGTCTAACTTTCCCAAGGAAATTTACAAATGTATTGAATGGAATTAATCAATTTTAATATTTAAATTGCATGCATTATCATATTGTTCTTGTAAATAAAATCCCACTGAAAACATAAGGTAAAAATACAGCAATGTCTTGATAGATCTGCTTGTTAATCTCTAACAAGTGACTCAAATAAGTTGATTTCTCCAAAACAGGTTTGGACAATACCAGTCATGACCACTGTCCTTCCCTATAACCTATAATGCATCTTCTCTCAAATCTTTTCTCAATTCAACAACCAATTAAAATAAAACCTATTAGCTATTTGGGCTTGCCTGTGAATAAATTACTATTAATAACATGGTTATAAATGGAGTATTGACAGGAAATTTATCTTAATTCTGCTGACTACATCTGGTTTATCATCAGCATATTTTATGTATCCTTAACATTTTTATTTCAATTGTTGGATCATACATTTATAATAATTTAATTTGAGTTAACAAAATTGAGGAACCGCAATGTCAACTTTAGAAACTAATATCTATATGCAAGACTAGTTAATTGTGAAATTATAACTTCTGTGTTTTTTGTCCTTAAACTGATACATTATAAATACTGAACTTTTCAAATTTCAACTATGCCCTCTCTTATATTTAGGGATTTTCTGTTATTCTGCTATGCAACCCTGAAAACTTGTTGTCAGAGCTTTAAAGGAAATAATTCCTAATCCACTTTTGAAAAGAAGAAGAAAGTAGCTATAAGGTTAAGAAATGTTATTGTTACCTTACTAGTCTAAAAATATTTTAGTCACTTGTTATACTATTACTATTTATTCATTTGTATATTATGATTCACTTGTAAAAACTATAAATCATTTTAAAAGGTTCCCACACTTGGTTACTTGCTGCTGCCGGTTAGTCCAAATCAAAATATTATCTGAAATTGTTATAGTAAAAATACCTAATGCCATATTATTTAAGTTCAAAATATCTGAAATACTGAATAGTTTATCTTTCTTTAAAGTTAAGTTTATACTGTGTAGTGTCGGCTTAGAATAGCACTACCCCAATTCTTCCGGTGGGTGTACGTAAGAGGCGACAAACGGTATTGGGGCTTTTAAGGGATTTTTGGGCGATGCGTTTGGAGACCCATCACCAACAACCTTTATTTTACTATCTTTTTCCCACTCAACTTTCCAAAAGTGGCCGAGGAATTTCTAATTCCTTAGCTCTGGCTACCCCTTCTAGGGATTTATAGCCGTGAGTTTATAAAAATAGAAAACATTTAAAAATATTTCAATATCTACATCAGTGTGAATTAACAGTTTCAGACCAATACACATTATACACTTTTTAAACACTTGCGGTTTGAATTCATTACATATATAATCAGGATTCAGCAATAAATATATTATTAAATCTACTGGTGCTGTGGTCACTGACTCAGTCATACAATATACAACACATATATCATTACAATACATATTATATACAACAATATAATCTGATAGACACTTAACTGTACTCAATTTCAGTTAAATTATGTTTGTAAAGTAAATATTTTAACAATAGGTTATAAAAAAAAACAATAAAATCCTAAGGGTTCACATTGCTGCGCTTCTTGAAAAGCGCAACATCAAAGTACTCCTACCAACCTTTCTTCTTGTATCTTCCATGTGTATCTATGTTGCAAACTATAACAAAGCAATGCACGATTGTTACCATTTCAAATCAAAATACATACATACATATACTCACGCCGTTAATTCCCATTGGGGTAGGCAGAGACTATCGATCGCCACTTCGTACGATCCTGGCAAACCTCTCTTGCTTCGTCTACATCCATCAATCTTTTCATACATGCTCTTTTATTCTTCATACTTCGGACGCCTGCCTTTTTGAGCACACTTTCAATTTGGTCCAAGTGTGTCTTTCGTGGCCGTCCTCTACTAACATTACCTTCCACATTAGCTTTATAGATACCTTTTACCAATTTCCTATCATCCATCCTCTCGATGTGCCCAAACCATCTCAACATTCCTTTTTCTATCTTACAATATCATCTTTTACACCACACCTTTCACGAATCACATCATTCCTCACACGATCACATAACCTTACATTACAAACTTTTCTGAGGGACCTCATTTCTACTGCATTCACTCTGCTTTCGTGCTTCTTCTGCCACACCCAACATTCACTGCCATACATAAGCGTAGGAACAAGAACGGCATCATTCACAGCCATTCGGGCCCTTTCTGACACCGATTGACTAGACATTAGACTATCCAATGCTCCATTAATCGCATTACCCTTTTTCACTCTTCTCTCAATATCTTCATCACATTTTCCATCCCTTGTAAATAAACTTCCCAGAATTACAAACTCCTTCACCTGTTCCACATCCTTACCATCAATCGCAATCACGCATTCTGTTACATCTTCCTGTCTCTCAAAAATCATCGTTTTGGTCTTATCCACATTCACCCTCATTCCCTTTCTTACAAAAGACTTACATGCAATATTCATCATCTCTTGCAACTCTTCTGCCGATGATGCAAGAAGCACTTGATCGTCAGCATACAAGAGGCATTTAATGATGAATCCACCCATTCTTTGTACATAATCACTTTCACGCAACTCTGTCAAACAGTCATCCATGAACAAATTGAAGAGCCACGGAGAAGCTACACATCCCTGTCGGACACCCCTAGAGATTCCGAACCAGTCAGTGTTTTCCCCGTTTACTCTTACACATGCACTAGAATCCTCATAGAGTGATACCAATGCACATATAAGTTGACTCCCCAAACCGAACTTGGATAACACCTCCCATAAACACTTTCTTACCACCCTATCATACGCCTTCTCTAAATCAATGAAGGAGCAATACACCTTTTGGTTCTTAGCTAAGAACTTTTCGGTGATGCTCCTTAGAAATCAAAATACATTGTGTTTTTTTTTCACTACACATTTCCGCCATACGTCTGCGCCACGCTACTCAGTGCCCCTGCTGCGGCCATAGCAGTATCTTCATCTTGGCAGACACTTCAGTATAAACCGCCATTACTTTCGTCCTTCCAGGTTTTTCACTCGTCTTTCAATGTCTTCATAATATTTTCTCTCTCTCACTTGTGTCACTTTTTTATCATCAATGTCAATCATGCATTCCTTTTTCTACTCCAGGCCGAGGTAGACGAAGCATTGAGCGCCATCCTCTCCAAAGCGGCCACGATAGAAAGCAAGCTGCTGTCCACCAGCCAGGGTCACCGCTCGCTGGCGCTGGCGCAGGCGGACGCGGAGGCTGCGGCGGAGGTTGTGGACCGCACCGCAGCGCTGGCCAGGGATGTCAGCGCTAAAGTTCGGCAGTTGGATGAGGCGAGGGTAGGGATTGTTTTAAGTTTTATAAAAGCGCCGGTATTTCGATGCTGATCGGAAAACTATAGGCTTTGTTCATTTTTTAAAACACTGGACAAATAACATTTATTTGGGAAGTTGTGTCCACAAACTAGTTGTTAGGTTGAAATTATACATAAATCTATAAAATATATTCAACCACTTTTAGCACAAAAAAATATTACTACAATTAGGATACTCAGCTAGTGATAAGAAGCTAACAGGGTTGATTACTCGTAGAGGTGGAAATGCGCCGACGTCCTCTGTCTGGGAGGCTCCGTGTCCAGGAGTAATGAGACTAGTTTGTTATCTCTTTAAATTCTGTATTAGTTGTGTTCATTTGAATAATTGGGCGTTACAAGTGCCCTCTGTACAACAATAGCGGAAGCTTCTAGAATACATAGCAATCGACCGTTAAAACGGTACTTTATTAATTCGAATGTTTCTGGAAGAAACAGAAAGTTCTAATGTTCCTAACGGTTGTTTTACATTGATCGAGAATATTCTTTATTACGTAATTTACTAGCGACATCTGTTGAGCAATAGTAAATCTAACTTAACATATCAATATCAATATGCCTCTGATGGTTTTAATGTACATACTTTTACACCAGATGTCGCCACCTATAAAATACAGTCCTTTTAATTATATTCTTTACCAACCCTTTGGGAAAGGCGCAGCACTATGTTATGATAGTGCGGCTTAACATGTTCCCCACAAAAGGCACTGTATTTTGGTATGGTGAAGTAACATATATGACCCTGGCCTACCTAACTGACAAGCCTATACTTACTAATCTAACTTTGAATTAAAACACAGGAATAATAAAGATTTATTGGTAAACATAAATTGATTAAAAACGGAACATAACTTATATCTAACTAATACTAAATGTTTTCTTTCTTCATCTGGACTTCCGGCCTTGGGATTTCTTCGTCGGCGTTGTGTCTAATGATCAGCTTGGAACGGATAAATCTTTAATGTTATATATTCTGGTAATTTTTTGGCTTCTTAAACTTCAGTATTACTTAGTAATCTTCGGTAATAATTTACTGCTAGTTTCCGCTAATTGAGTTCAGTAATTTAATTCAAGTATGGTCTCGGTGTAAGGGCTCAAATAGTGTGGCGTTCTTTGGATTGCCCTTTCTGATCTCCCGAACCCTGGACGTCTGCATTCACCTTCCCAAATTTACATTTGTGATGGTAGTGGTAACGGACATATATTGTTGAATGCCCGCTTTATAAGCCTGTTGGCTGTTTTAATGGTAGCCACTCGACCGACGTCATCCGCCCCGAGGTGAGCTTGCTCGATCTTCCCCAGGCGGCACTGACACGGGGGTGTCCTGCTGTCCTTGATCAGCACGATGCTCCCAGGATATAAAGCTGGACCACCGCCGTCAGAAGCTCTGGTATATCTGGTGGAGTTGACAAAACAGTGTAAGCTTCGATTCTGGTATATCAGTCTGGTCGTGGTCTGGGAGGGCTGTCAGTGATCGGCCCAATAATAAATGAGCTGGCGTTAAGGTTGGGAAATTGTCAGAATTGGAATTGGGTATGGGTTTGGTTAAATAAAGGAATGGATTGGTTATTAATATGGGTGTTATTTGGCATAATTTGGTTATTTTGTGGTGTTATTTGGTTAATAGGTATAAAGGTTTGTTTAGTTATTGGTACGGTTTTGTTAATTTTTGTTAATTAGTTATTGGTACGGTTTTGTTAATTTTTAGATTAATAGATATCGAGTATTTCTATCTGACCGAAAGGCGTTTACGACGCCTCCCTCTTTTAGTGTTTAGGATACCCATCCTGAACTAAGACACGTTGTGAGTGGGTAGACTATCGATATAGGTATATATCGAGTAATTATATCTGACCGAAAGGCGTTTAAGACGCCTCCCTCTTTTAGTGTTCGGGACACAAATCCTAAGCTAAGACACGTTGTTAGTGGGTAGACTATCGATATAGGTATATATCGAGTAATTATATCTGACCGAAAAGCGTTTACGACGCCTTCCTCTTTTTAA
Organism: Bedellia somnulentella; assembly: GCA_963576735.1. NCBI lineage: Eukaryota > Metazoa > Arthropoda > Insecta > Lepidoptera > Bedelliidae > Bedellia > Bedellia somnulentella. Next base: position 20,282,805 of record OY755175.1, read on the forward strand.
GCTACTAAGACACGTTATTCGTGGATAGATATTTAGTATATCTGATCGAAAGGCGTTTACGACGCCTTCCTCTTTTAGCTAAGACACGTTATTCGTGGGTAGATTATCGATATATATGGAACGGTATAACAATAAATTGACAATTAACACGGTTTAAATGAACACAGTGATTAAAATAAGCAGTCTAAACGAGATTACACTACAAATACAACATAACCTCCCAGACAGAGTTAACCCTAAAGGAATGAGGAAAGATAGGAAAAAACAACCAACTCACGATTTCAGGCCGATACTTAGCCCTCTCACAATCCTGGTAGCTTCTCAATCTTCTCCTTCGGTGGTTTTTCGGTCTCAAAAAAACGACGTAGTCTCAGCAGGATTCCAGCTATTTTCTCTCAGGTATTTACTTTTCTTCCTTTTTACGTTGGGCGCCAAATGATTACTCGTAGAGGTGGAAATGCGCCGACGTCCTCTGTCTGGGAGGTTCCGTGTTCAGGAATAATGAGACTAGTTTGTTATCTCTTCAAATTCTGTATTAGTTGTGTTCATTTGAATAATTGGGCGTTACAAGTGCCCTCTGTACAACAATAGCGGAAGCTTCTAGAATACATAGCAATCGACCGTTAAAACGGTACTTTATTAATTCGAATGTTTCTGGAAGAAACAGAAAGTTCTAATGTTCCTAACGGTTGTTTTACATTGATCGAGAATATTCTTTATTACGTAATTTACTAGCGACATCTGTTGAGCAATAGTAAATCTAACTTAACATATCAATATCAATATGCCTCTGATGGTTTTAATGTACATACTTTTACACCAGATGTCGCCACCTATAAAATACAGTCCTTTTAATTATATTCTTTACCAACCCTTTGGGAAAGGCGCAGCACTATGTTATGATAGTGCGGCTTAACAAGGGTCGCCAATCAAACGTCACTCGCCTATTTGAAATTCAGTTAAAACATTTGAAATTAACAATCAACTTTATACGTTACAGTCAAGAGTAGCCGAGTGCCAAACCCGGGTGAACGACCTGATAGATCTTCAGCTCTGCAGCGCTGGTATAGAAGCGGCTATCAAAGCGCAGGATTATGAAACAGGTCGGATATGTCTTAGTTGTTACATGTAGAACTGTATGGGTAGCGTACGTGAGTCCTTGAAAATAAAGTGGAGAGGAAACATATATACAGCAGCAGAGCTTTACAACTAGATATTCCTTAGCCACTTTTGGAAGTCGGTTTGGGAAACGATTGTAAATAAAATATTTTGGTGACAGATTACCTACTGCGTCACCCAACAATCACTTAGAAAGGCCCGAAATCCTTAGTCGCTTCTTACTATTCTATGTTGTTATAAAACTGGATAGTTTGCAATTAAATTTTCAATGCAGTAATTCTTGGAACATTGTGACAGATCTTTTTAAAGACTTTTAGTCTTACATACTTTATTTATACATACATATACACATGGGTTTCTAACCGTTTCGCCCAAAAACCACTAAGAAAACACCCGTGTGTAGAAGGGGGAAGTGATCTTCTAAGCTTTCACTGCACAGAACTTTATTTAAAAGTATAGTGTAAGTCTATAAAGAAAGTATAGTGTATAATCAAAACGTTCAATAAGTATCCGTGCTAATCCGACCCCTTGGTTGACTGCGATTGTGTAGTAAGTTACAATGTTGTCGCTGTCAAAACTGTCAGTACGCATACAATAGTGATACCTGGGCAGCGCAATTTTGCAAGCTGCCATAAAAATACGTTACGTTGCCAAAGATATGATAATGGGGGGGAGGGGCGCAGGCTAGTCCTTGAATAAAGCTTATTTGCCGAAGTTTTGTGGTTCTTGATCAAAGAAGACATTTCACAAATAAACGCGTTATCTATGCTATTGTATATAAATTCCATAAATATCTTGTTTTTTTTAAATGTTTTTGTTCATGAGAACCTCATGTGGAGGAAAAAAAAATTTCGACACCGTTTCATTCTATCTGAAAAGGTAGACAAGTGGCCTTCCGAATTTGTAATAAATTCGGAACGCAAACACTACTTAACAAGTGTAAAAGTAGCAAAGGATAGAAGAATTGCGCACTAGAAGCCATTGACACTGTAGCTCAATTGGCAGAGCGACGGGGGTGTATAGTATACCCGGAAGTCGCGGGTTCGATCCTCGCCGGTTTCGAAATTTTTCTTTCCTTAATTTATCTTTTATTTAAATTGTATTGCGATCCCAGGCGCGCGCCTAGTGTCCCGCTTGCTGGGCATGTCTGACGGGGCGGTGCGCGCGGCGCGGCGCGGGGGCAACGACCCGCAGCCGCACATCACGGCCGCCGTCGCCACGCTCAAACAACATCTTGTGCGCAAGTATGACCTTTTTATATGGCCAATAAATTATGCAAATAAATAAAATATATATTCAATAAACTTTGATTTTGAAAGAAATAAAACAAATTATTTTTATTTCGGGGTCCCAGGGTCCTACTGAGACGTTCAGTAAAAATGGACTGTATTACGAACTTGGGATAGTTTGTTAAGGGTTAATACTAAATAACTGGGAAGGTTCTGAAGTAGCGGCCTCGTACAGGATGACGCAGGCCTCCCACAAGGTGGACCGGCGACTTTGGTGAAAGTTGCGGGAAACCGATGGATGAGAGCAGCACAGGACCGGTCGTTATAAAAATGTCCAGAGAGGAGAGGGGAGGCCAATGTGCAGCAGTGGACGTCTATTGGCTAAATGATGAAGTTAGTGATGATAAAATAAGTAACTATCACAAAATGATGCAGGATCGTTCCTGATTTGATGGTCCTAATGTGTTGCGCACTATGCGGATGTCCCTGCCCTGTGTCAATCTCCCCGCTTCTTCACGAGTGAGAGTAACACCAGTTTCTCAATATTTCTCATACACTTTTAAAGTAAACATATACTCACGGCCATAGTCCCAAAAACCAGTAACATAGTACCAGAACTTCAGAGCTGGAAACTCCTCAGCCACATTTGGAAGTTGATTGGGAACAAGATGGTAGAAACAAATTATGTTTTATAATATTATTATTATATGATTATAATTATGTTTTATATAACAGTATATAGTAAATCTAAGCAGTAAGTCAGTTTTGGAGGTTAAAAGAGAAAATCATAAGTATGATATGTCTTTTTAAGTGTGCTACTAAATTATCATTCTTTTTTGGTTTGCCATAGTTGAATAAAAGTATCTTGAAGATATCCAAACCCCTTAGACGACTAGTATGAAAACTACTGGAAAGTATTATAGTAGTAAAGTATCATATTAAGCTGACACTTAAAGGTAATAAAGGAATAGTTTACTTAAATAACTGATCCACAGAAATATCCATGATAATTTCTGTATCTGCTAATACAAATATGCATAACGCCCTATCCATCTCAACTCTATAAAACCTCGTATCACACCTTTAATCTAACATAAGATATATTTCGGATACTTTAGTCAGTTGTATTCAATTGATAGTGTTACGTACCGGGTTCTTAATTTGATAAATACCAGTCACACTTTCGTGCAATAAGGTGTAATTATATTTATTGACCAATAACGCACTTTACACAACACAACAAACACTATCGATAATTAACTATCGATACTCGCACTAATTAACAACACTAATTTACTCCGTTATAGTAACACTGTCCACACCGTTAAGCTTATTTCCGTAATCCGTATATCACTGCACTGTCGTATTTAATTTCTTCGCTCTAGTATTTCGCTTGTTCTCGCTTTAGTTCTTCGCACTCGAATAACTCCGTAGCACGCGTTGCTCTTTATATATGCCAAATCTCAAATACGCGAATATTACAGAAAGTTCTAGTACCACATTCTCGAAAAGTCGATATTCGAGAAACATCTAGTAATTCCTTATTTTACTTATTAAAATACTAGTAACGCCATCTGTTATAATCTAGTAGTGGCAAATCCTATCTCCTACTAGAGAACAGATGTCGTAACATTACCCCCTCCTTACATTAATACTCGTCCCGAGTATTATTGCTTCCATGGTACTTCGCAAGTCGATCGATGTGAACTATTTTCGAAGCCCCTCTAGGTTGGCGTTGAATTCTGTACGTTACATCGTTTATTCTAGTGACCACCTTGTACGGTCCTTCCCACCTATTTTGTAACTTAGGGGACTTCCCTTTCTGGCCAGTTGGATTGTGTAACCAGACGAGCATACCCTCTTCGAAACGCGGCGTGTTAGCTTTACGGTCATATCTGGTTTTCATCTTTTCACTAGCATGTAAACCATTTTCACGCACTAGGGAATGTACATCTTGCATTCTTTCCCTCAAATCGCTTACATATTCAGTTACACTCTGCGGCTCATCTGGTGACCCTCCTGTCAACAAATCTACAGGCAATCGTAGCTCTCTTCCAAAATTGACGAAAGCAGGTGTTTCCTTCGTGTTTTCGTGAACAGCTGACCGGTAAGACAGTAAAAATAATGGAATGTGTTTGTCCCAGTCCTTCTGATGTTTTTCAACCATCTTCGCCAACTGTCTCTCCAGTGTTTGGTTGAACCTCTCCACCATTCCATCTGACTGAGGATGATATGGCGTCGTCCTGGTTTTATGCATTCCAAGTAGTTTGCACACCTCTTGAAATACTTGTGACTCAAAATTTCTTCCCTGGTCAGAGTGTATCTCCCAAATCGACAGATCACTTCCTCAACCAGTTTTGTAGCCACAGTTATTGCTTCTTGATTGGGTATGGCAAACACTTCAGGCCACTTAGTGAAGTAATCCATCACCACCATGAAATATTTATTTCCGGACTCTGATTGTGGAAACGGTCCAGCCACATCAACGGCAATCCTCTCCCAGGGAGCTCCCACATTGTACAACCGTAATCCCCCTCTACTCCGGGTCTGCGGACCTTTCACCGCGGCACACGTTGTACATTTCCGGCACCAGTCCTGTACGTCGTCCCTACAATGAAGCCAGTAAAACTTCGCACGAACCTTCTGCAACGTACGATTTACCCCAAGATGCCCGCCCGAAACACCGTCATGTGTTTCCCGCAGTACATCTTTAACCTTGGCTCTGGGCACGACCAATTGTAGGTGCTCTTCCTTACCGTTGGGTTTCTCCCACCTCCGGTACAGTAGACCATTGGTCAGAACCAGGCTGTTCCATTGCGCCCAGTAAGCTTTCGTACTCACTCCTGTGGACGCTACTTCACTCCAAGCCGGTTGATCGTGTTTTTCCTTCTTCCATTTCATGATGGGTCTGAGGTTCTCATCTTCTTCTTGGGCCTTCTGCATAGCTTCTGTTTCCCATCCATCCAATGGACAAATTCGAGTCACTTTCACGACCTCCTCCTTCGACTCTTGCTTCCGGCAATGTTTACAGTCTTGTGAGATGGTCATTGTCGGGGCTTTCTCCTCTCTAGCCAGCACCTGCCCCCCGGTCCTGGCTAATGCTCGTTTCCCTGGACGTTTGCGGAAGGAGCCTCTGCCTGCCTCTTTTCTTCCTTCCTCAGCGGGCAACTTAATCTCAAATGGCCCCTTTTCCCGCAGCCATAACAAATCGGTCCAGTACTCCTTCCGACGGGTGCTTTAATGACCTTGACGTCCTCATTTGCTTCCGCAATCTCACGAAGTCGATGAGTTTGGCGCGTATCCTGGCGGCAAGCTTCAACTTCTAGAGCGTTCGCCAAGGCATCCTTGAGAGACGTGTGGTGTTGAAGTCTCACCGCTGTTCTCACTTCGATATCTCTGATGCCGTCGACGAATGCTTGCACCAGGTTCATTTCCACCGTCTTCGGATCTACACTGGGATAGGTCTTGCGGACGAGCTTCTCGATTTCAAGGGCTCACTGCTGAAGTCCCTCTCCGGAACGCTGGACCCTATCACGCAGCTGAGCGCGGAACACGTGCTCCAGGTGTCGCTCTCCATAGCGAGACTCCAACGCATCCAGCAGGTCCTTGAAACCACCACTCGGAGTCGGCAGCGCCTCTATTACTGACAGTGCTTGACCTCGGAGCGCCACCGTCAGTGCAGTCAAACACTGTTCATCAGTCCAACCATTGGCAGCCGCAACAGTCTGGAACTGATGTCTATACGCCGACCAGGATGTTGTTCCGTCGTAAGGAGGAACCTTCACACGAGGACCATGGACAGCTACTACATTCTCACCGGAGACAACCTTGACCGGTCGTGATTCAAGCTGCAGAACCCTTTTCTCCATTCCGCGGAAGTCGGTCTTCATGTCATCGATATCTTTCTCAATAGTGGTTACCTGCTCCTTCATCTGCTCTACGTCTTTTTCCACAGTAACCACCCGACCACTGACTTCATTGACCGCAGTGAGAACTTGTGAGAACTTAGTTTGCTGTTCCTCGCGCAACTCACGAACTTCTTGTTTCACAACACCCTGTACCTCCGAATGTATGTTTTTCACAACATCCTGTATGCTTTGTTGTGCTTCACGCATGCTTTGAAACATTTCAACTATCATCGCCAAGTCAGTATTAGTTGCGGCCGCCGGCGCCGTTGATGTAGACGGCGCGTTAGTCACCGCGGACGTCTCCTCTGGAATGTCACTCCGAGGGTTCGTGACCGATGACCTCATTTCCGACAGCTGTTCACCCTCTGCGGCTTTCTGAGCGCGTGTCTTCACACCCTCTCTTCCGTCTTCCTTCGGCATAACTGGCATCTTCAAATCCCACTTCTGACACCAATTGTTACGTACCGGGTTCTTAATTTGATAAATACCAGTCACACTTTCGTGCAATAAGGTGTAATTATATTTATTGACCAATAACGCACTTTACACAACACAACAAACACTATCGATAATTAACTATCGATACTCGCACTAATTAACAACACTAATTTACTCCGTTATAGTAACACTGTCCACACCGTTAAGCTTATTTCCGTAATCCGTATATCACTGCACTGTCGTATTTAATTTCTTCGCTCTAGTATTTCGCTTGTTCTCGCTTTAGTTCTTCGCACTCGAATAACTCCGTAGCACGCGTTGCTCTTTATATATGCCAAATCTCAAATACGCGAATATTACAGAAAGTTCTAGTACCACATTCTCGAAAAGTCGATATTCGAGAAACATCTAGTAATTCCTTATTTTACTTATTAAAATACTAGTAACGCCATCTGTTATAATCTAGTAGTGGCAAATCCTATCTCCTACTAGAGAACAGATGTCGTAACATTACCCCCTCCTTACATTAATACTCGTCCCGAGTATTATTGCTTCCATGGTACTTCGCAAGTCGATCGATGTGAACTATTTTCGAAGCCCCTCTAGGTTGGCGTTGAATTCTGTACGTTACATCGTTTATTCTAGTGACCACCTTGTACGGTCCTTCCCACCTATTTTGTAACTTAGGGGACTTCCCTTTCTGGCCAGTTGGATTGTGTAACCAGACGAGCATACCCTCTTCGAAACGCGGCGTGTTAGCTTTACGGTCATATCTGGTTTTCATCTTTTCACTAGCATGTAAACCATTTTCACGCACTAGGGAATGTACATCTTGCATTCTTTCCCTCAAATCGCTTACATATTCAGTTACACTCTGCGGCTCATCTGGTGACCCTCCTGTCAACAAATCTACAGGCAATCGTAGCTCTCTTCCAAAATTGACGAAAGCAGGTGTTTCCTTCGTGTTTTCGTGAACAGCTGACCGGTAAGACAGTAAAAATAATGGAATGTGTTTGTCCCAGTCCTTCTGATGTTTTTCAACCATCTTCGCCAACTGTCTCTCCAGTGTTTGGTTGAACCTCTCCACCATTCCATCTGACTGAGGATGATATGGCGTCGTCCTGGTTTTATGCATTCCAAGTAGTTTGCACACCTCTTGAAATACTTGTGACTCAAAATTTCTTCCCTGGTCAGAGTGTATCTCCCAAATCGACAGATCACTTCCTCAACCAGTTTTGTAGCCACAGTTATTGCTTCTTGATTGGGTATGGCAAACACTTCAGGCCACTTAGTGAAGTAATCCATCACCACCATGAAATATTTATTTCCGGACTCTGATTGTGGAAACGGTCCAGCCACATCAACGGCAATCCTCTCCCAGGGAGCTCCCACATTGTACAACCGTAATCCCCCTCTACTCCGGGTCTGCGGACCTTTCACCGCGGCACACGTTGTACATTTCCGGCACCAGTCCTGTACGTCGTCCCTACAATGAAGCCAGTAAAACTTCGCACGAACCTTCTGCAACGTACGATTTACCCCAAGATGCCCGCCCGAAACACCGTCATGTGTTTCCCGCAGTACATCTTTAACCTTGGCTCTGGGCACGACCAATTGTAGGTGCTCTTCCTTACCGTTGGGTTTCTCCCACCTCCGGTACAGTAGACCATTGGTCAGAACCAGGCTGTTCCATTGCGCCCAGTAAGCTTTCGTACTCACTCCTGTGGACGCTACTTCACTCCAAGCCGGTTGATCGTGTTTTTCCTTCTTCCATTTCATGATGGGTCTGAGGTTCTCATCTTCTTCTTGGGCCTTCTGCATAGCTTCTGTTTCCCATCCATCCAATGGACAAATTCGAGTCACTTTCACGACCTCCTCCTTCGACTCTTGCTTCCGGCAATGTTTACAGTCTTGTGAGATGGTCATTGTCGGGGCTTTCTCCTCTCTAGCCAGCACCTGCCCCCCGGTCCTGGCTAATGCTCGTTTCCCTGGACGTTTGCGGAAGGAGCCTCTGCCTGCCTCTTTTCTTCCTTCCTCAGCGGGCAACTTAATCTCAAATGGCCCCTTTTCCCGCAGCCATAACAAATCGGTCCAGTACTCCTTCCGACGGGTGCTTTAATGACCTTGACGTCCTCATTTGCTTCCGCAATCTCACGAAGTCGATGAGTTTGGCGCGTATCCTGGCGGCAAGCTTCAACTTCTAGAGCGTTCGCCAAGGCATCCTTGAGAGACGTGTGGTGTTGAAGTCTCACCGCTGTTCTCACTTCGATATCTCTGATGCCGTCGACGAATGCTTGCACCAGGTTCATTTCCACCGTCTTCGGATCTACACTGGGATAGGTCTTGCGGACGAGCTTCTCGATTTCAAGGGCTCACTGCTGAAGTCCCTCTCCGGAACGCTGGACCCTATCACGCAGCTGAGCGCGGAACACGTGCTCCAGGTGTCGCTCTCCATAGCGAGACTCCAACGCATCCAGCAGGTCCTTGAAACCACCACTCGGAGTCGGCAGCGCCTCTATTACTGACAGTGCTTGACCTCGGAGCGCCACCGTCAGTGCAGTCAAACACTGTTCATCAGTCCAACCATTGGCAGCCGCAACAGTCTGGAACTGATGTCTATACGCCGACCAGGATGTTGTTCCGTCGTAAGGAGGAACCTTCACACGAGGACCATGGACAGCTACTACATTCTCACCGGAGACAACCTTGACCGGTCGTGATTCAAGCTGCAGAACCCTTTTCTCCATTCCGCGGAAGTCGGTCTTCATGTCATCGATATCTTTCTCAATAGTGGTTACCTGCTCCTTCATCTGCTCTACGTCTTTTTCCACAGTAACCACCCGACCACTGACTTCATTGACCGCAGTGAGAACTTGTGAGAACTTAGTTTGCTGTTCCTCGCGCAACTCACGAACTTCTTGTTTCACAACACCCTGTACCTCCGAATGTATGTTTTTCACAACATCCTGTATGCTTTGTTGTGCTTCACGCATGCTTTGAAACATTTCAACTATCATCGCCAAGTCAGTATTAGTTGCGGCCGCCGGCGCCGTTGATGTAGACGGCGCGTTAGTCACCGCGGACGTCTCCTCTGGAATGTCACTCCGAGGGTTCGTGACCGATGACCTCATTTCCGACAGCTGTTCACCCTCTGCGGCTTTCTGAGCGCGTGTCTTCACACCCTCTCTTCCGTCTTCCTTCGGCATAACTGGCATCTTCAAATCCCACTTCTGACACCAATTGTTACGTACCGGGTTCTTAATTTGATAAATACCAGTCACACTTTCGTGCAATAAGGTGTAATTATATTTATTGACCAATAACGCACTTTACACAACACAACAAACACTATCGATAATTAACTATCGATACTCGCACTAATTAACAACACTAATTTACTCCGTTATAGTAACACTGTCCACACCGTTAAGATTATTTCCGTAATCCGTATATCACTGCACTGTCGTATTTAATTTCTTCGCTCTAGTATTTCGCTTGTTCTCGCTTTAGTTCTTCGCACTCGAATAACTCCGTAGCACGCGTTGCTCTTTATATATGCCAAATCTCAAATACGCGAATATTACAGAAAGTTCTAGTACCACATTCTCGAAAAGTCGATATTCGAGAAACATCTAGTAATTCCTTATTTTACTTATTAAAATACTAGTAACGCCATCTGTTATAATCTAGTAGTGGCAAATCCTATCTCCTACTTGCGAACAGATGTCGTAACAATAGATTTCATCATCATAAAAACTCTTATATTCAGGTTTGAAGAGGCAGCTCGCAAGGAAGATGACGCAGCCGTTGAAAGAATATTCAAGTTATTCCCACAAATTGGGCAAACGGTTGAAGGCATAAATTTGTACGCTAAATATTTGGCGAATCAGGTAAGTGACATAACTTTAATCTCATTTATGCTATTATGAAGTACTTGAAGTAATGGTTATTATAATTTGTTTTCAATTCCATTGATCGCATATTAATGATTGGGGCGGGGGCTTGTAGAGGAAGAGTTCACCTTCAGATGAATTTGGTGTGGGTTTTAAATCGGGCATAGACGTCTTAAGGCTGTGTAAGTGAAACATGGAAAAAAACCGAAATATATTTATTATCAAACTTGCTATAGATAATATATATGTATAACATAACATAACATATAACATAACATAAACGTTCACGCCGAATATCCCCGAAGGGGTTGGCAGAGGTACTAATACTTTCTTTTTTTTTTTGGGGGTAGATGTAAGAAATGAAACAGTGCTCTCTTGATAAAAATTTAATATTTAATTGATTTGTACATAAAAGTGATTAAATTAATGTTCTAAAGTCACTTAGTGAACTAACACTTGCCAGCAATTATTATCTATAAGGAGCCATCAGGTTTAAAAAACTAACCTTAAAAAACTACACTGTCCTACACAATGGAGGCCAAGTTAATCCAAGACTCGCTGGATGGTATGAAGGATGCACTCAATAAGCGGATGGCAGCCTTTGAAGATAAGCTGCATCATTCTAGTGCACCCGAAGCTTCTGTCGCTGGTATCTCCGCAGAATTTGTTGCATTCCGCCTGTTTGTAACCCAGACGATATCCTGTCTCCAGAAGCAGATAGAGATGCTAGCCCACGAGACAGACCAATTGGAGATGCGAAGCAGGCGCAAAATCCTTCTCATTCATGGTGTGGCTGAGACCAAAGATGAAGACACAACTGCGCTCGCTACAAAGTTGGTCACTGAGAAGCTCTGTGTTACTAGTTTTGTTTCCACTGACATTAGCCGCTGTAAACGTATGGGGCGCTCTATAGGCAATCGAACTAGACCTATATTGCTCAAGTTTAGAGACCTGGCTGTTCGGGATCAGGCATGGTCTTCCAAAACAAGACTTAAGGGTACTGGAGTCACATTATCAGAGTTCCTGACTAAACGGCGACACGATGCCTTCATTGCAGCGCGGGAGAAGTTTGGAGTGACGCAATGCTGGACCCGCGAAGGGTTTGTTCATATTTTGGCACCGGATGGATCGCGGCATCGTGTAACTACTGTTGCTGAGTTGAGAAAAGTTCCGAGCGCTCCTGCACCCGTTGTTTCCAATGCAGGCACTTCTAATTTACCTCCGAAACCCCAGAAGACGACGACAACCAGGCCCGTACGTGCAGCAAAGAAGTAACAGTAATCTATATTGTATGTTTTTCATAAGTAGGCTAAAACATCCCTATTTTTTCTGTTTTTAATATAAATTGCTCCACATTCTTCTTATTTAAATGTAACGTTTTAATCACATAAATTACTACTTTAAGGTGATTTGTACAACACAATTTCATTGCAGGGTAAATAGGAAACTTTTTCTTTTCATTTTTCGAATTTCGATGTATAATTTTTGACAATAACAATAACCTCAGTTTTTATTTCTTCTCTTTTATGTTTAATGAACAGGCAAAGGTTTTTTTAACCATGCAGCCAATTTTTGGATTGTGGCTTCTTTCATATTATTTTAATAATTTCGCCAATGTGTGTTACAAATTGCCTTGTAAATTATTGCGTTTTATGTACTTAAATATTGGAGCAAAATTAACTTTTTTTTAATGTTACTTATTTTCGAGGTTTCTTTTAAATTGCTTACATTCTTTGAACTATTTATATAATGTACTTGTAATAGTTTTTCATCCACCCAGCTGGCAAGTGGTGGTTCATTGTTTGTATTTTTTGGTATACAAACCTATAAGTTTTTTAATTAGTATTGATAATTATTTATTATTATATATATATATATATATATCTCGTATTTATTCATTATATATTAAAATACACACTTAATTTTTATAGTCTATAATAATTATGCAACAAAACCCGAGTGATGATGATACGAGTGATGTTTACCAATCCTTCTCTTCCTCTGACGACGACTTGGACAGTAGTGGCAGCTTTTACAGTGTTCCCTCTCTAGCTGAAACGATACATGCCCATTTCTCTCCACTTCATACAAATTTTAATATTATTCATATTAACGCTCAAAGCATACCAGCTCACTTTCCCGATATGTTGTCTTCATTCAATAGTAACAGTATTCACGCAATTCTTGTTTCTGAATCTTGGCTCAAACCATGTCTTCCCTCAGCTTCATACTCTTTACCAGGTTTTCAGCTAATAAGAAACGATCGTGTAAACGGCCGTGGTGGCGGAGTTGCTATTTTTCTCCGGGCCCATATTCCATATTCAGTTATTAGCACCTCAACCCAACCCCCGCCATCAAATGCCGGTGAACACCTTTTCTTAGAATTAGTCTTAGGACACAATAAGGTTTTATTGGGTGTCTACTATAGTCCGTCACTTCAATTAAATTTTTTTCCTTCTTTTGAGAAGATCTTAGAAGATCTCACCCCCTCTTACGATCACTCAATTATTATGGGTGACTTCAATACCTGCCTCTTAAAAGGTGATTCGCGTTCTAAATCCCTAACTTCGATATTCCATGGCAGTAATTTTCATATATTACCCCTTAATGCCACTCATAACTTACCAAATTGCACGCCATCTCTTCTCGACCTTATAGCGGTCTCCTCCCCTAACCACGTGGCTCTGCATGGCCAAACTGCTGCAGATGCTTTTTCTCATCACGATCTAATATTCTTGTCCTATAAAGTCCGGCCCCCTAAAAATAAGTCTAAAATTCTTCTGCAGCGCAGTTTTGGTAGTATAGATCTGGATAAGCTGAGACATGATGCTTCTAATATTGACTGGATGACATGTACCACAGCGGCTACTATCGATGAACAAGTCAACACTTTTAATACAAAACTTACGGCACTGTACGATATTCACGCTCCCGTTAAATCAGTTAAAATGAAGCATTTTCCGGCACCATGGCTCACAGACGAAATTAGGGATCTATTGATGAAAAAAGCACGAGCCAAGTCAAAGTTTAAGTCGCGACCATCAGATCTAAACAAGGAAAAGTATGTGTCGATTCGGAATCACTGCAATAAGGTGTGTAGGGATGGACAGCGAAACCACATCCACGAATCCGTTGAAAATGGCGATCCAGCTAAAGTCTGGAAGTTTCTTAGATCCTTAGGAGTTGGAAAATCTCGTCACGATTCTATCCCAAAAGATCTAGATATCACTTCGCTTAACAACCATTTCTCCACAACATCTACTTTTGATGGTGTTAAAAAAGCTGAAACATTACATTTTCTTTCTACACTACCAGCTCCGGATTATCCTCCCTTTAATTTTTGTCAATTCTCCGATTGTGATGTTAAGAAGAATATTATGTCCATTACGTCAAACGCAGTAGGTGGTGATTGTATTAGTCGAAAAATGATATTGCCTATCCTAGACCTTATTCTTCCTGTTATTACTGAAATCCTTAATAATTCCATATCCTTAGAATCCTTCCCTATGGTATGGAAAGAAGCCCAGGTCACTCCTATTCCCAAAAAAGCTAATCCTAAGTCCTTCTCTGATTATCGTCCTATATCTATTCTGCCATTCCTCTCTAAAGTACTTGAACGACTGGTACATAAACAGTTAAGTGATTTTCTCACTAGGAATGATCTGCTTAACCCCTTCCAATCTGGTTTCCGCCCTTCCCATAGTACTGTAACGGCTTTGATCAAAATAACTGATGACATGCGTTTGGGAATGGATAAGGGACTGCTGACTGTTTTAGCACTGCTTGATTTTAGTAGCGCCTTTAATACGGTTGACTTCGAAATATTACTTGCTTTACTTCGTTCTCTTAACATATCTCCAACGGTAGTTGACTGGTTTCGTAGTTATCTACTGGGGCGTCGGCAGCGCATTCACCTCGAAGATGCCATGTCTCCGTGGATTGAGTTAAATGCCGGTGTTCCACAGGGTGGTGTGTTGTCTCCTCTCTTATTCGCTATATTTATTAACTCCATTTCTCATAAACTTACTTCTTCCTACCACCTTTATGCAGATGATCTTCAGATTTACACACAGGCTAATTTTGACCAAATAAATATGTCCATAAGCTTAATTAATAATGATTTAATGCAAATTTTGAAATGGAGTGAAGCATATGGATTGAAAGTTAATCCGAATAAAACGCAAATAATTATAGTTGGTAGCTCACGAATGGTTTCCAAGATTGACTATAAATCACTACCGCCTGTTTTATTTGATGGCACATCCATTCCTTTCAGCGCTGCTGTAAAAAACCTTGGTGTGATGATAGATAGCACCTTATCTTGGGTACCGCAACTGGAATTAGTAAGCCGGAGGCTGTTTGCGTCAGCAGGGTCCCTCAGGAGGCTACGTAACTTTCTCCCTACTGCTACCAAAACTGCGTTAGCCCAATCTCTTCTACTACCTATTCTTGATTATGCTGACACCTGCTATCTCGATCTAACTGAAGATCAACTGAACAAACTTGAGCGCTTACAAAACTTATGTATTAGGTTTATTTTCGGACTGCGTAAATATGACCATGTCTCTGCGTATCGCAATAAACTTCAGTGGCTTCCAATTCGTCTCCGCCGGAATGCACATACTCTGTCTCTCCTGTACTCTATCTTGTTTAATCCTGCCACCCCCTCCTACCTTAAAGAGCGTTTCCAATTCCTTCACTCTTCACATGACCTCAATCTGCGTTCTTACCACAATCTTTTGTTGAGTACCCCTTCCCATTCCACCAATTTTTACAGTTCCTCCTTTACCGTCCAGGCTGTACAACTATGGAACGGTCTTCCTGTAGAGGTGCGATTAGCCAAGTCTCTCCCTATTTTCAAGAAAATGGTAAAAAAACACTTCCTCTCCGAAACACTATAATATTATTTGTGTTGCATACAAAAGTTTATATATTCTATTATATATTATGTCGTAAAATGTATATATGTATTTTATTTAAAAATCTTTATATATATTGCATATGTATTGTATTTATTGAATATTATTTATTTTATGGAATACTATCTGTGTCTGTAAGTGTATTAGAACTTAATAAATATTTAGTAATACTTAAAATAGTTAGATAATAATTTGATGAATAATTTTAGTTTTTAAGCAAATCAGTTTAATTTATTGGACATCTACCGAACATGTTTTTAATCCAGCAAATCTTTCCATTAATGGGTTGTCTGGAAGAGATC